>JBAMBO010000738.1:0-384716 GCA_037044535.1 Lordiphosa magnipectinata | reverse complement strand
AAGTTCAATTGAACTGGTTCAGGTTCGAAACTCACATTCATATATGAAGGGATATACCCTTATCCATCCACATGCCCACCATGACCATGCCGACCATGAGGCGGGGCAATGAAAACAAAAGCAAAACACAACGCTGATTGCATTTGCTTTGTCTGCCCCACACCACTCCCCGTGCGCCTTTGTGGCTGTGTGCAGAAGTTTTGTGCCCAACTGCAGTGCCAAAAAGCAAACTTGTTGTTTACGTTTTGTCCCAACCCTACAGCTCCAGCTCCAGTTCCAGCACCAACCCAACTGTGCAGTCTTATGATGCTGACAGTTGTCGCCACTTCCACTGCCATCGCCCGCACCCCCACCCACACCCCCACCCAACGCGATTTTTGAAATGCAGGCAGAGAGGCACAGGCAGGACATTTCATTTCTGAAGAATTGCTACGTCGTCGTCCTCATCGTCGTCGTCGTAGGCAGGCTTATCCAAAACAACAACACAGTTCGCCGCCACATTGCATTTGCCCATGGGCTTGGTTGGGGGTTTGGGTGGGTGCCCGGTTCCACGCTGCACAAATGAAATTTTGCATTTTCAATTTTTTGAAATAGGCTTTTTCCTATGCCCGTCCGTGCACACACGCAGCGAGAGGCAGAGAGAGTGAGAGAGAGAGAAAGATTGAGTAAGAGAGGGAAAGAGGAGGCTGCAATTTTGCTCCTGCACCCAGTTTCTGCTGTTGTCCTTGTCGCTGCAAGGAAAAAAAATTCCACAACGCAGTGTTGAAAAAGATACAAAAACCCTTAGTCTTGCCTGGTTTTTGTTGGGCATGAAATTTTATTTCTCGGCATTTGATTTTGTCGCTTTTTTGAGCTTTTGGGCAAGTGGAGGGAGGTGGGGTGTGTGGTGCAGCTGCATTTTTTCTTTGCCAACTGCACTCGCCCAATGCATTTCTCTGCGACTTTCTTTTCCTTTTTGATGGGGGAGGACTCGCTGCACTTGTTATTCAAAATGGTTGCCATGCATTTTGTGATTTCTTTTTTATTTTTGGTTTTGTTTTGGTTTTTGTGCTTCCAGTTTGTTGCCATGGCTGCCATCACGGCTGATGTTTGCTCTCCGTTTTTGTTGTAAGAATTGGGCGTGGGGGTGGGGGTGCAACAACAGCATTTGCAGTATTTTCTTTTTGAAATGAGCCACTGCCATAAATATGTCAATAATATGCCATGCTTAGGGCAACTTTTGTGAAAAACTGCAAATCCCTTGGGAAATGGATCGTTAGCTCTGTCTCCTTTGGTCAGGATTTGTTGTTGATTTGTAAAGCAACTTCAGTGAACTAACTCTATGCCTTGCTGATTCGATTGTAAATTTTCAAACTTTATAAAAATAAAACAATTCAACAAATGTGTGGCTTTGTGTTTCACTTTGTAAACGTCAGAGAGTTAAACACAAAATAGGTGCAAACGCATAAAAGCTTGTGATCATTAAGAAGAGATCGAAATGGTTGAACAAATTGGAAAACGTCTAAACTAAATTTTTGTTAAGCTCGTTTCAACATGTCTTGAAATTTTCATTGCTTCGAGGGCATCATTTTGACGCCTCTAAGTTGCACCACCGTACTGGCGTCAGCTCGCACAAGCAGGCATTGCAACAAGTGCAATTGCCTCGCTTCAAAGTGAGTTAAGACAACAAAATCCATGCTTTACGGCGCCAAGCTGACGCACTGTGGTCCCAAATCCCAAAAAGCTGGACAAAGTCGAAAAAAAAATATTTTTTGTTGGGACTTTTAATAGTTGGAATAGTTGCAGTGGTCCATCTAGTTTGTATAGTGACCGTTACTAAGGGGGAAGTGTCCCTACCTGGCTCAGGTATGAACTCCGTTCGTGAGCGTCGAGCGTGCCTCATCATTTACTCGTCACGCATCGAAAATAACACAACGTTCAGAAGCGTGTGGAATCGCGAAAAGTTAACCGATTTGGATTCTACAAAATGGATTCTATTCCGAAAAGTAATTACAATTTGAATGTATTGCTCGAAATTATAATTAAAAATGCATGAAATAGTGAGCCATTCTGAAAAGTCGTGTTAGAAAAAGCAATAAGTCAAAAGTCCCATCAGATCCCACTTGCAAATAAAATAACAATTGTTGTTTAGACACTTTTCCAAAACATATCCAAAAATTAGCTGCCAATAGCTGCTAGTTCAGTCTCGGTGATGATTTTTGTGCGGAAAAGCGTGACATTTCTGCGTAATAAATATACACTGCTCGACAGCACTCTCCCCCAATTCACCAAACCAACTTTTTCTAAAGAATTTTGGTCCGCTGAGCACAAAAATCGACATGAAAAAAATCTGTCGAAAAGTTATCGAAATATTAGCGATAAACGGATTTTTCGATGTTTTCCGAAGCTGCCTTCACTTAAACTAGCATAATTTTTTTGTTTTTGCACCCATTGAAAAGTTGTAAGGAAATTTAAAATGAAAAAACCTAGCCGAAAGTTTCGTTTTCAGAAAGAAAAGTTTTAGGTTGAGTGCTTGTAATGCTAAGTGCACAAAAATTGCAAAGTTTAGAATATTTATCGAAATTAAAGGGTATGTAAATGAAAATGAGTAAACAAAATTTGTGTTTTTCGGTTTGTGATTCATGTTTTCTGAAATTTCTGAATATTGGATTCTCCATTTTTTTTGTCTGAATTTGTCTGAATTTTGACTTCGAATTCGTAATCAGCGACCCCGAAAATCCCCGGGTACAAACTTTCAGCCAAATCAAATACGTTTTTCGACTTTCGGTCAGCATTTTGGTACTCTTTTTTCTGTTATTGTTGTTGGACTGCTCCCAAACTCAAATTTCGTGCCCACCGCTGCTTTAGAGAGAAACACTTGCCTGTTTTGAATTGGATGATGAAAAGGATCATAATGCTATAACTAAAAGTAGCGAAAACGCTATCGAGCCCCAGGGCTGAAAACACACGCAAACCAGGACTTCGTGGTCCACTAATCTTTATCAATAAAACTTAAGCGCTTTACCAGGTAATTAAAAGTTAACGTTTCAATTCGATATAACGGATTGCAACTTTGACTTATCGAACTCAGTTATTTTATAACGGGCCTGGTTATACAATTAGTTTAAAATATGCACGGAAGTAGCTTCAAGGTACTTTTATTGTGGTTTCATTGGGCGAGTACTTGTTAATCTTTTTGCAACATTTTGCTTAATATGACATGTGGATCAGTCTAATTTGATGGAACTGGGCGTTGGAGCACGGAATGATTGACAAAATGATTTTGGGCGATCGAAAATTTATTGTCCCTGTAATAGCTGAGGCCGCAAAATATATCAGTTTCTCGCTGATACTATTGTAAAATGTGATACCGTCTCACAGCCTCAGCCACCTCACGTATTCTTATTCTCCATTGGAGTTGTTTTAATATGGTACAATTTCAATTTTGGAAGTGTCTCAGTTTACAAAACCAGTCTTTGTCTCGCTAGAAGACAAGTTTTCAATTAAAGAAAATTGTTTTAAAACTCCTTTTTAAAGGGCATCTTTAAGTGGATCACAATATCTAAAATTATTCAAGCATTGAAGTTGATGTATTAGAAGAAGTAAAGTAGGCAGAAAAATCGTAAATAACAACAAGATTCGCCCTGCAAAAGATCAATAGCCTTACCGAAAATGCCAGCCACATTATTTCATGATGTCATGAAAACTGTTCCATCTTGTGGGTTACAAATTTTCTTCATTTCATCTGCTGTTACTGTGGAATAAGCATTCCAAATTGCTGTTGCTTTCGCATAGGAAGATTTGTAGAGCCTGTTCAGCAGCTTTTGTGACAACTAATTTCAAAGTGCCTGATGCGCATCCAAAGTGATTTGACAAAATAACTTCATCAACAGCTGAAATATCCAGTTCTATTACCTTAAAATCAGACTCTTCTAAAGGCCGTTTTCTCATGTTGGTGTTTTTGCAAGTCTAGGTGGATTTGCTGCATTTGCTTTGCTCATGTTCAATGCTAACCATCTAGATGAATTTCGTAGCAATCTACTTCACCCTCATTGATTTCAAAACCATCTACATGCTAATGCAAATTAAGTATTTTTATGTAACCGCGCAACTGCTCACACTGAAAAATATTTGAAAACAAAAAACAACTGTTGCTAAAAACAGTTAAGTCTGAATTTTCCAAAAATGGAAAATATTAGATGTCCATTTAATATACAAGAACATTTGCAGACATTGCTGAAATTACAGATGCACATTCTGATTCCCATAGTTCATTGCTTAAGCTAAGTTTACACATCCAAATAATTTGGATAGTTTTTGATAAAAATAGCCATGATTAAAGATTTTACAGGATTAAAAACTTCAACTATGGTTTCATACGCAAATAATTTGATCAAATATGTCTGGAAAGTTCCCCAATTTGGCCTATATAACTAAATTTTCATCAAAATTAGTCGAAATTCTTTCCCTGTGTGGAATTAGCTTTAGATCTGTAGCTTAATCTCCCATCATAGTAACGAGTTAGCGAAAAGCCTACTGAAGAGTCGTTAGGGATAACGATGAAACAGTTCTGTATAGGCAACCAGCTCTTTTTGGTGGTACAATGCATAAGTTGTTTACAGTTGTGAACAATCGCAACTTTTTCGGACCTAGAGCCAGCCAACTCACACTAATTAAACATTAGAAAGGTCGCCAAATAAATTACAAAAGTTTTCCCGAAAGAAGATCCTTGTCCTCCTCTGTGAAATGCTTGCTTTATTTTTTAAAATTGGCGCCCAATAGACATACCAATAAACGGGTGAGTGCAGAGGTGCTGCCAACCTACTATTACACCTTTCCAGCCCTCCCGGTGTGACCGTGACGCAAATGCCCGAATTTATAATCAACCTACATGAAACAACCAATTGCACAAAAACCATCTAGTTGCAAAATCTAGATGGATTTCGATATGAGCAAAAACATGAACATGAGAAAACGGCCCTAAGAACAGTAAACCATAAATGCTTTAAATTTTTTACATATTTATTAAAAATGCCTCCCCAACCTTTATTGAGCAACTGACACTCGCCTACGACCATATTTTCAGCTCCTGTGCCATTACAACTTCGTTTCAAAAGAGCTTCATATTCCCAATTTACAAAAAAAAAGGAAGCCAGCAACTATCGAGGTATCTTGTGTCTAAACGCAATTATGAAAATTTGTGCAGGAATATTACTGGAGACAATTACGTCTTGGGTTAACCGCAACGATATCTTGAGAGAATTCCAGTGCGGATTCAGGAAAGGTCGATAGCATCTTACATCCAAAATAGAAGAAAAATGTTCATATGCTTTATAGACTTTAAGGCTGCTTTTGATACGGTCAATAGACGAAGCCTTTTCTACAAACAGAGCAACCTAGGTATATCCTCCAAAATTCTCAACGCCTTACAGAATCTATATGCCGACCACATTGTAACCGTGTGGGATGGATCAAAATTATTTGACTGGTTTGAAACGAATACTGGAGTTAAGCAAGGCTGTCTTATAAGTCTACTACTTTTCTCGTTATATATCGATGATATTGCAGAAATCATAGTATATTTTAGTTGGGCTTGACCGACTTTCTAACTTGTTTTTTAATTAAATGTTCATATTATGCTATACCAGATGATTTCCACTGATGATTTTTTTAATGTGATGTTCACACAGTGGAAAAAACCCTTAAACTGGATTGGTACCAGAAACCGATGGCATTCGGGAGTATGATTAATTATTATTCTAGTCACCAAAATCACATGATAGTGAACACTGCCAAGAATTTTATAAGACGAGTCTTAGACACAAGCGACCCAATATTTCATAATGACAACAATAAGAAAATTTTTAAAACCTTTAAGAATAATGACTTTCCAGATCATACAATATATGCTCTAATGAAAACCTACACTTTGACCAACACCATCGAGAAAGAAAAGTCCCCTAAAATATATAAATCGTTAGTATACATCTGACCCGGCCAGACATAGCTACCAAGAGCCGAAGTCAGTCGTATTTTTGGGCAAACGCAAGCCGATCTCATGATTGTGTGAATCGGTAAACATTGAAATACAAGTAAAACGGCTGTAGTATGGAGAGAGCTCTCTTGCTCACCAACACAAGCACACTTTTTTGTCCTCTCCATTTGGCCGGCACTGGTATACATACCCAAATTGTCCTACAGACTTGCCAAATCCGATTGCTACAACAAAGACAACGTCATAATAGCACACACACCCATATACACAACAGAGAACGGCTTCGTTCGATTGCAAAACGCTCACACATTATTCAACACCCGAATAAACAGGCTTCGCGCTCTATTCATCAAACTTGCATACTTAACATGTTCGCAGCAGAGTTTTATTCAAACCAATTGTTGGCACATTGATTATAATCATGTTCGACTTAATTCGGTTGATAGTTCGTTTGGCTCAACGACGGTTGCTTAGAATGTCTTGCAAAGACGCATAGGCGCTGCTGGCAGATATGGAAAGAGAGAGAGAGAGAGAGAGAGCAACGCTCTGGCATTGCTCACGATGCGCTGGCCAGTCAATTATGAGTTTTGTTCAATCGAACACACAATGCGTTTGCCGGTATGCGTCTGATAATATTCAATACTGAGTTTTTTTCGATAAATAAATATGAAGATACACGTTGGATCACATAACTCAAGCTCAGCCGCTCGATGTGATTGCGTTGTGAGTTAAATATATTACGCTCTGAGCGTAATTGATTAAATGTGAGTATGCATTTTTGTGTATGAGAAAATCAAGAAAAAAAGTGATTTTTGCAGTTCTCTGATACACAACGAAAATTTTCTTTAGCAACACGAAATGCAAAATAGGATTACTGGACAAAAATTATGTTATTTACAAAATACATTGCGCTAGAGACGGGATCAGTATATGCGATAAAGTATACGCCAGTACGACCAAATCGAAACTTAAAACTAGAATAGCGGGTCACAGGTCTGACATAAAAAGAAGGAACGAGACAATAGACCAGAAAACAACACTTGCAGTCCACTGTGCTGAAAGTAGAACCTCGAAGGGGTTCGAATCTCGAAGGGGTTCGAAATATATTGGAAAACCAAACATCGTGTTTTATTATTTTATAATGAAGCACGTTAAAAACATTGACCTCGTGCCAGCAATAACCCCCAGTATTTAAGAAAAATAATTAAATAATTCTCTCATTGTGCTTTTTAACATTTCCAATGTGAAGACCTACCGATCATAACAACTTCATCAGCCCTTATAAATTTTAAAAAGAAAATAAATAAAGCACAGTCGCTACTCCCTAACATATGATCTATGGCTGGCAGTTAAGTGAGCAGGCAAAAAATGCAATTTTGAAATAAATTAAAGACTATTCAAAGGGTCAGATTAAAAGCCGCACACACACACACACACGCAGAAACACAGCCGTGTATGTCCGGCATTGTTGCTCTTGTCTCTAATCGACATTCGTTCGATGCCCATGAACGGCCCCGGCTGGCTCATAATGAACGTAACTATAATACAAAATAAACACATAACCGAAACAATCTAAATGTGGCGAAAATTTATGTATTGATTTTCATTAAAAATATTCCTCTCATCGAACATGGTTCAGCTTCAGCGTTCAGCACAGGCCGGTGCTCTGGTGTTTTTCCAATTTGGCCTCCGCTGGATGCCGGCAAATTGAAAATTTTCCAAAACAAAACAAAGCAGTAGATGCATTGTGGTGGTGGGGGGAGTGGGGGGAAGTGCATCATTTTTCATCAAAAATGGGGGACGATGGACCAACTGCAAACAAACAAAAACCATTTTGGCCATAGCCCGGAGCCAGCTTTAGCTTTGGGTTATGCATCATCATAACTATATGTCTATATATAGGGAGTGGGGGGCTTCGACTAGGCGGCATAAATCTATAGATTGCAAGCGACTGGGCTCTGGGTTGCTGCTGCTCCTGATGCACCTTTGATATGCAATTTATGCATGTCATCTGTGCTGCGTCCATTGTGCTTGGTTAAGGGACCTAAACACAACACCCGCACACATTGAAAATCCTTTTTTGCTGCCAATTTATAGGCCTGCCTAACCCCCCCACCCCCGGCCAGCATCGTTGTGTGCGTGTGTGCATTGCGTTTTTCCGGCTTTCCTATTTGCATTGTCGGCCAGCGATGAACGACGAGGACGAGAAGAATGGCTGCAATGTTTGTTCTTTTTGGGTTTTGTTGGCCATCGCAATGGCGAGTTACAGGAATCATGTTTTTGCCAAAATGCATTTTCATACGCCACGTAAGCCAAAAGCCCGGTGCCCATGTACTTGCATACATAGTGCATGCATGCGGCACCCGGGAGGATGCATCTCTATGTGTCCTATGTCCTATGTACAATGCCAATGCACTACCATCTAATCAAAGCCGGAGAGTGGCGGCGGTGGTGGAGGATGTTGTGGGCAGCAGCTAAAGCGACAGCTTTAATTTTAATTGATGCATTTTCCGGCCCCATGCCCCGGCCCCCCGGCCATTGTCCCGTTCACACCCAGCCCGGGGACAGTAATGTATTTATCTAAGCGATGTCCTGTCTGCCCTTTGATTGATTATCATTATTATCGGGCAAGGAGCGAACTAAATGAATAAATTGCACATCACCGAAGCAGCCAGACAGCGCAGACATAAAAGTGGCAAAGCGATCAGCTAATGGGTGTAAAAAATGCAACTAAAATGAGACCATTATGCTAGTAATTAAGTATGATTAGAAATTTGTACGATGTGCATCGTTGGGTTTAAAGTTTGAAAGTTAAAAGATCTTTGGAAAATCTTAAGAATTGAGGTGCGGCTTATTAGGGTAACCTTCGTTCGAGGGCTTGAAATATATATACACGTATATATAATTAAATATCATAAAAAAATATGTTATTTTTTATAACACTTATTAAGCGACCCTCGTATAAAAGATACAATGCGGCAATTTGGTACACTCAGTGAAACTTTGCACTCTTAAATAACTTTTAGCAATTTTCAGAAGAAATAAGTCTACATGCCATACCGTTTTGTTCCCGAATCCCGAAAAAACAGTCGTAGTAAAATTACATTGAAACGTCTTGAAATAAACATGTAAAGTGCAAGAAACGATAGTTATTTGTTAAGCCATAAAATTTACTATGTCAACTTTAATTGTTCAAATAAACAGACATTCATTTTGGCCAGGAAAGCCTCGAGGTAACCATCATAAGTAAATTATATCGCTTGCAAGTGAAAACTGAGCTTTCACATTTTGAGAAAACTACAGAATTATCCGAATAGCTAGGATCGTAGGAACGTAGGATCGCAACTGGCAATCAAAGGCCCGACTTGTGCCGACAACAAAATACAAGCACCGTGTCTCTACTGTGCAATTCGATACGTGGAGCCCAACAACAAGTGTATGTATTTCTTTTTGTGGATGAGTTGAAAAGTGAATGCAAACAAATGCTTCCTCGCATTTGCACGCTCGTTATTCGTGTTATAAACGTTATACGCTGTTTTACGCGATCTATGCGATATACGCTGTTATACGCTCATCTCTAAGTTTCTCTCTCCCAACAATTGTGTTTGTTTGAATACAGCGGTGGTTGGCAGGAAGTGGGGAGTGACGGTTGCACTAAAAAATAGTCGGAATATTTAAAAATCGACGAACATTTTTTATCAAGGCTGCAAACCTGTACAATTTTGGTGAAGGTTGGGTCCGAAGGTTCGAACCTTATAGTGTAAGGTGTAAGGTTCGGTTTGCGAACCAGTTCCTGTCATTCATAGGAGTTCTAAAAAGTCTTTCTCACCCTTTTGAGAGGCTTTCTATCGGACAGGACCTTCTCGGTAGTATTGTCTGTTTCCAGCGTGAGGGTAATACGCGCTTGTGTGCCTCAAGAAAGTGTCCTTGGACCAACCCTCTACTCTCTCTACACTTGTGATATGCCTACCGGAAGAACAATACCCATTGAAGACCCCCAAGTCTTACTCATTGCAACATTTGCTGACGATACAGCTATTATGGCGTGAGACTCATGTATCTATGATGCCACTGATATCGTTCAACAGTATTTGTATCGATTCAGCAGATGGGCGAAACGATGGAACATTGAGCTTAACCTAGTCAAAGGTGTCAGTGTAACATATACACTTCGTCCTGATGACAACAATCAGCTATTACGTCACTTACCTGGACATAAATACTTGGGAATATATCTGGACAAGTGCCTTACATTCGGAACCCATATCAACGCGCTTGTAAGGTCACTGTATGGTAGAGTAGAGAAAGTGGGATGGTTTCTCTCTAGCAGAAACAAGCTCTGACTCCGAAATGAGGTGCATATATACAAAACTATCATAGCACCAGCCTGGAGATATGGGATCCAAGTATATGGAATAGCTGCGAAGTCCCATCTGAGAAGTTCTGTGTCCTTCAGTCAAGGTGTCTGCGTAGACTATCGGGAGCGCCATGGTATATGTGCACAAGACATTTGGAGAGTGACTTTAGTGTGCCCAAGATTGGTGACGCAATCAATAAACAGGCAGGTGATTACGTGGAGAGACTAAGAAGTCACCCCAACACACTATCCAGAAGACTCCTGCGTAGACGAAAGAAAGCAGGACGTAGAATAAGACGACGCCTCAAAAAACTTTTCCCTACGGAACTTCCCAATAGACAAATATACTAACTTAGCAACTACCTCCCATTCAATTAAGTTGACACCAAACATATTTTACATATATCATCACAAAACAACTCGCCCATAATCAGACACATTACACCTGAAATCAAACTTACATAAACTGATAACTTATGAGGATATCTACCCAATCTAAATTAAGTTGCCAAATTTACACAAGGTGACAGAAAATTTAGAAACAAAAAAAAAATCTACCTCCAAGGCTATGAAATATATAGTTCTTTGCAAATGTAGGGTAGTGCATATAGTCTTGTAATTTAAGAAAAATTTTACAATTGGAGGATTTCTACCCAATCTAAATTAAGTTGCCAAATTAACATAAGGTGACAGAAAATTTAGAAACAAAATAAATAGTATAAAATAAATAAAAAAAATCTACTTCTGATCACAGTTGAGTCCTCTGTCTGAGTAAAATAGTCATAAATGAAACTTTTGTCGGGAGAATATGGTGCCCAAGCCGAGAATCTTCGTAAAGAGTCATTTATAATCCGTTTTCTCATCAGTTTTGACTCAATTTCGAGTCATATTTCCAATCATTTGCGAGTCTTTTTCTAGTCGTATTTCAATAAATCTCGTTTTGTGCATATCCATGATATCCATGCATATCCATCTTTAAATCGGACATGCATTTAATCTCTTTAATCTTCCAAAAAGCTTAACAAGGACTCATCAGGACTCATTCTTGTTAAAATGATCTTCCAAATGCATTTGCTTTCCCCTTTTTCGACTAACTTATGTTTTTCTTTCGTCTCGAAATAGCTATATGGATTGGTTTTCTAAAAAGTATTTTTAATTATCAACTCTGTACTATACTATACAATAGTTTTTTTCCTATAGTGCAGAGTAAGAGATAATTTCAGTTCTGAAATAGAGTGAATTGTATTGTTAAGTGATCAGAATTTGGAAATGGCACCGAAAATAAACATTTTGAGGTTTGCATAATGAATCGGAGTCTTTATAAACACACAAAAAAACGTAATAAAAAGTAAAAAATGATTCCGGAAAATATTTTTTTAAAAAAAGGTTAAACCTTAATTAATTTTGAATATCTTTTACTGTTCCGACAATCTGAGTAAATGCAGAACTGAATATCCATTTTCTTGTTAAAATTGAAAATGTTTCCAAAAATATTCTTTAGCATACTTTAAAGGGCATTTATCGTAATTTTGTCCTTTTTTTCGTATAAACAGGGCTTTGGTGTTTTCTTTTGAGTGTAGTAGATCTTTGGCCGGTCCAAAGCCGAATATAGCTGTGATGTAGCAATTGTAGCTTAAGCTAGGCTAAACAGGAGTTTAAAAAATTTACTCAAGTCCGCATTTATTTAATAAATAAAATTATAAAAATGCTTAATGGTCGAGTGGGTTCCTAGAAAACCAATTCTAAAATAAATTTGCTTATATTTAGCAAGAAAACCTTTATATTTGGCCATTTGGTTCTATCATATAATTTTGCATAAATAATTAATTTCTCTTATTTTTTTTTCAGGATGCATTTAAAAGGATACATACATATGCTTATGTAAAAATATTGCTGACGGTTTTATCCTTATCAACACATACATATGTATGTATGTATGTATGCAACCACTTCCATACGCAACATTAACTCCTTAAGACGCCCAACGCCAAACCACACACTCGAACTCGCACACTCACACACACACATGCACACACTTACTTTACACAAAAGAGCGAAATATATGTATATATGTATGCATGCATGTACGATTCATACATATATATAAAATGTGCGAGCAAAAAAGGAGAGCGACAACATTTCTGAATTGTTTGTATGTTGCCTAATGTCGGGTACAACTTCCAGGCCGAGGCTCGTATGTGCTTCGAGAGAGAGAAAGAAATCTTCTAGATGGGATTTCCCAAATCTAAAAAGCTCATATTTTAAATGATTAATTATGTGATTTTTTTTTATATATTTTCGATTCGATGAAGGGCAACTATTTCTTCTAAATAGCCAGCTGCCTCCTTGGCTTACTCTGCTTGGCTCTCGCTCGTCCTCTCGCTCTTTCTCTCTCTCACGCTCTGCCTGCGCAACAAAGACAGCTCGGCTTGACTCGGTTCGGCTCGCTCACCAATACCCATGCAAGCAACGTTTTTCTAATGTTCTGTTTCTCTTTCTCGCGCATTAGTTTTTAGCGTTTTGCCTCTCGCTTTTTTGTTTCCTTTTGTGTCGTCGCTCACTCACACAAGGACACGGGCACACAGGCACACAGGCGGGAGGCTGCGCATGTAAAAAGGAGCAAATGTGTCTAGGCGAGGCGAGGCGAGGCGCCTCCGTCTTGTACATAAAACATGGGCGTGTTTGTGAGGCCAGCGTAGACGTTGACTGCGCTGCTGGCGCGCCAAAATTTTGTGTACTTTTTTAGGATATCAAATAGGGATACGCCGCACACACAAGCAGAGGCTTCCCTATGTATATAGGAGCTACAGGAAAAAAAGGGAGTAAAAATGCAGTTTGCGCCAACTAAAAATGCGCCTGGGCTTCCCCCCTCAAGCAAAATGGCAGCAAAAAAATAGTACAAAAACTGCAGCTGCATTCGTGCTCTCGCTCTCCACACACGCACACGCACACACACACACACACACACTTAGCCTTTTTAGGCTACAACTACATACAACTGCAGCTCCAGCTTCAGCTCAGGCTCTAATGCAAATGCAATGCGTCGCTGCTGCCGCCGACGTTTGCCACACCCAGAAAAAGTGCATTTTTCTACCCAAAGTTTTTGGATTTTTGCATTTGTTTTTGTTTGTTTTCTCCCCACATTTTTTGTTGCCTTTTTTACTTATCCTTCCCTCTATGTACAACAAATATTCACTTGCCACTCGCTTTTTTTTAGTGTGTGTGTGTGTGTGTGTGTGCAAACTGCATTCGGTTGGTGCTAAAAGTTGCACTCTATATGCACATTTTGTGTGCGTGGCCAAAGCCAATCGGGTGCCTGCTGCTGCAGTTTTATTCTCTTTCCATTTGAATGTTCACCCTACGCCCAAAAGGAATCCCCCTCCACCTTCGAATCGACGTTAGCCTCCGTCTCGGCCTTTAGCCCCAGAGAAACGAGCTCACACCTTGACTTGCTGGCATTTCTACTCGAACATAAGGTGCTTAAGTGGCATTTGCTTGAATTTCATTGATTGATTTTGATATTTTGATTGACAATTTCATGGGATAATCATTTGATACAATTTTAAAATGGAATAATTTGCTTGAATGAAATTGCATTGTGTATTTTCAGCCAGGATTGTTTACACCCACCCAAAGAGTTGGTCTTAAAAGATGAAGGAATTATGGAACCGCTAGGCTTGATAAGTCTTTTCTTTCAAAGATTCAAGGTGGTCACAGCCAAACCTTGAACATGAAAGGTACCTTAAAACCGTTTGCCTTATATATCTTATATTTTATATCTATTGGCACAAAGAAATATTTTAGAAGATATTCAGGGAAGAGGTTGCCGATTCACAATCACAAAATACATTTGGAATTGCTTTTTAAATAACAAGAATTCCAAAGTTTTTATACCCTTGCAAATGCTGTTTTTGAAATATCAGAGTTTAAGAACGCATACAAAAGAATCCAAAAATTTCCAACCTAAAACCCATTTTTCGACAGATAAACATCTGATTTCAATCAAATTTTGTGAATTGAAACATCAAATTAACAATCGCCGAGTTTGAGAACGATAAAATTGAAAACCAAAAAAGATTTTATCACTAAGACTCATTTTCCGATCGATCGGTCCTATGGCAGCTATAAGATATAATCGTCCGATTTTGACCAAAACTTGCAAATCTGTTGGAAAGAACATAATAATAATAATAGCCGAATTGGACGCTAACATTGAAAACAAAAAAGTTTTTCTAAGACTCATTTTCCGACCGATCGGTCCTATGGCAGCCATGAGATAAAGTCCTCCGATATTGATCAAAACTCGCAAATCTGTTTGAAAGCATATAATATAAATAATGGCCACATTGGCGGACGCTAACATTGAAAACAAAAAAGTTTTCCACACTAAGACTCATTTTCCGACCGATGGTTCCTATGGCAGCTATAAGATATGGTCATTCGATTTTGACCAAAACTTGCAAATCTGTTTGAAAGCATATAATATTAATAATTACCGAATTTGAGGACGCTAACATTGAAAACAAAAAAGTTTTTCTTATAAGGCCCATTTATGAATATTTCTAAAAGTTGCAAACTTCTGGGCAAATTTATAATACCCTTTGCAACGGTATAAAAATGCGCGACGTTAAAGACTTAATTAAAAGTCGAAGAAAAATAAACTAAATAATTTCTTTTTTAAATTTGTAATTTATTTGGCGACCTTTCTAATGTTTAATTAGTGTGAGTTGGCTGGCTCTAGGTCCGAAAAAGTTGCGTTTGTTCACAACTTGTAAACAACTTATGCATTGTACCACCAAAAAGAGCTGGTTGCCTATACAGAACTGTTTCATCGTTATCCCTAACGACTCTTCAGTAGGCTTTTCACTTTCTTCAGCAGTTGTGAACAAACGCAACTTTTTCGGACCTAGAGCCAGCCAACTCACACTAATTATTTATTTTTTCAGTTAAATTGAGTATTTTCTTTTCACCAAATACGACGAAGGTACATAAGATTGCAATCCAACTGGAAAAATCAGATTTCCAATCTTCATTGATAAAAAAAATAGTTGGTTTGCAGTTTGGCTTGTCGATTATGTCATTACGTAAAACGCCTTTGTAAATTGTATCTGATAAAGTGACCGCTCCAGTGGCTCCCACTATCGATGGTGCCCACTATCGATGTTTTCTCAACATATGCCTTTCTTTTCCAAAAAATGTATGTTGACTCTAGTGGTCTCTTTATTGTTCCTATAGAAATTTGAAGTACGAATCTAGTTGTCTCCCCAAAAACCTAAATATGTATTTTCATCTTAAATAGGCTGTAACTTTGCCAAATAAACTGATTTAAATGCCTTAAAAATTACAAAGCACTAGATCATCGTGTTGGGCTGACATGCTCAGATAGCACTAGAAATATAAATCGTATAAGCGCTTGTGTTTTAAATTTAAACTGCTATGAATTTATATGTGAAAGTGGCACCAAAAAGCTTAAGCTGTACTAGATCTTTAGATGGCGAAAGTAAAGCGACATTCCGAAACCTACTGTAGATAAAGCCAAGTAGATTTTTGAGCGCTCAAATTCACCATCTGATCTGTTGCAAACTAGCTCATGATACTCAGTTCACTTAACATGATAATATAACATCCAATAACCGATACTAGTCTAAAACTCAACAAAATCCTTTCTCCTCCACATCTTGGAAACAAGAGCTGAAAAAGATACACAGAAACCAGTGTTGGAATCAGTGAACATAAACTTATCATAATTTCAAATCAACAGTGCTGCACCGTGCTTGCTTTTGGATCGGATAAAGATGGTTCTGGTAAACCCAGAAAAAAATAAAACAAATATTAAACATTTACTTCACCATGTCTGATATTTGAATCAGGACCTAGAAGACTGAACACACGGACGGCTGTCCAGCACTCTCCTGAGTGTGCGACTAAATCGCGCTAAAGAATGTAGCCATACGCACTTAGCACTTGTAACAAGCCCTGTGGTCTTGTGGCAAGACTGTTGCCTTAGAACTATGGTCGAACTATATCCATTTTCTTCGTCAAAAACTTCAATATATAAAGGACATAAATTTATTAGGGCTCCTCTTTTCCCTTTGCTGTGTTCTCTTCGATTTTATGTAGGTTTAAATCTCTAAAAGTACTAATGCCTCATTTAAATTTAAAAACTTTTATCTACACTTCCTTTTTGCAATTCATTTAATTTAATGTCCTATGAACGCAAATAAGAACAAAACCATGAGTTACAGCTCGTTTTTAAATTACAACAGATTAAATGACGCTTAATAAAAGGTATTTGGACGCTTTAATGAGCTCACAAATCGTCAGGCTACTTACTGTATCTTTCTGTTATGCGGGGGTGTTCTGGAAATCTCTAGAGATTTTGGCCTTGGTGTCACAGAACTTCAAGGGATTTCATTTTCTTATTTGAAAATCTAGCTAGAAGGTTTGTGTCCAAGATAATCTCTATCCCATCACATAAGTCCATCTCCTCAAAAAGGATGGCATTTCTTCCCATTTTCTAGTTATGAGTTAATTTGATGTTCGATTGAAATTTTCTGATTGTGTTTAATGATACATTTTAAATTTAAATTTAAAATTTAAGTCTCCAAAAATACAATTTTCGCGCCAGTCATGAAATTTCACTAGTCAACCCTTAGCCCGTTTTTTGATATATAGATGACGCCACCATAGATAGATGGCGCCAGCTGAGGTTAAGTGACAAGTTGGTTTTGGTTGATATGACAGCTTTAGGTTGGTCTTTTTTTTTTTTTTTTTTTTTTTTTAAAACATATTTATTTGCAATTTAGTTACCTTAGATCTAAATTTTTTACAACTTACTGTTACTTCTATAATAACTTATATTGTAGTGATCAATAATTTCATATGTTTTATTTTATTTGTATGTTGGATTTGCTGTATGTGAAGGTTGGTCTTGCGAACAATTATGGAAACGCAAATTTTAATACTAATACAAATGAAACATTTAATTTATTTGATGCAATCTATCCAGAAAAATAATGTTGTTTACATTAACAAAATTAATTTTGCTTGTACAAATTGTTTATTTGGTGAATTTTTTCTAAGTCTCTTTCCCAAACACTTGAGATTTGAAACCAACCGAAAGAGATTTCTGAAACACCGAGAATTGGTTTTGGGTTGGCATTTGGTTTAAAGAGATTTCCGTGACACCTGCGATTAACTTGAATTTCTCTTTCCACTTTATGTGTTTATTCATAGGCATAAAATGTTATCTAGACGCGGTACTCAAAATCATATTTGCATACTGCTCAAATGGCTAACCTTATTTCGCAACTAGCTAGAGAGTTTTACTTATAAAGCGGTGGTTGATTTTAGTTGTCCAGTTTTCCTTTCTGATCTTTGCCATTTGACGATTTTTTATATATTCATGATATCTAACGGAAAGGCGCTTGAGTTTGTTGTCATTATTCACTATTAGTTTTGAATTAAGGAAAATATGCTCATAGTTTTTTTTTTCGCATACGAATTTGAATTTGGAAAAATGGATCGACAGCTGGCTGAGAAAAAGTGACTTTACTAGCCGAATTGATCAGGAACTCAGAGAATTGAAAAAATTAAACATTTTATTAGTTTCACAGTGCTACAAATTTCACAAAATTGTAATAACCTGCGAAATGACCTTATCGTACGCTGTAGAGAAGGTCGCGTATAGCACTTCCTCATACTTGGTTTACTTCGGGGACCAATGTTATATTTATATAATATTAATGCTGAAGTTTGGTGAAAAATTTAAAAATAATCTTTCATATAATCATAAATACATCTAAATATGTACATGTATGTTTCATGATTTATGACCAAGCTTAGAGGCCTATGCTGAAATGGGATGTATAATGTACTTATGTCATTACCCAGGTTATTTCGCACGGTAGCATTGTGTTAATTAATTAATAAATAATTAAGATAAGATTTTTTGTGCAGCAAGTCTTATAAAGGATTACAACCGAGTGAATCATTATACTAATCTCAGCCAGCCTTGAGCTGTACTTCTACTTTCATTCTACTTTTGTCTTGTCGCGTTGCTTCTAAAAGTTCGTTCGGGCAATCAATAGGACTACTCTGCTCTAATTTTACTAAAGGTGCGTTGATGTTTTTTTAAGATTTACTTTTCCAATCGCTAAACAAGTCGCACACATTCTGGAACCTATGTTCTGTAGTTATATCCATTTTGCAAAATGGGACGCAAGCTTATCAGTTCACCACGGAATTTTTTCACCCTTCTAAAGGAAAGAAATTTTCGACTATCCGAATTTATGCCAGCTGGCCAAAGTGGTACACGCCGTTCTAGCAACGCATGTAAGTGTTGAACGAACATTTTCTGCCCTCAAATTGGTATTAACGGATCTGAGATGCAGTCTCTCATCGGACTCGCTGCAAAAACTATTATTTGTCAAATTAAATAATTAATAAAATGTTTAATTTTTGGAAAACTGCCATTTAATATACATATTATTGAAGACTTGAATATGGGTTTGATTCGATTTGGTTAACTTACTAAGGACATGCATCAAACTTGCCACAATGCCTTTTCTTCTAGTCGTAATTGGCGTTTGAGTAATACTTTTGTATTATTAGTTGGGGATGGTGACCTTTTTGTTATATCTAATGATTCTTGTTTGCCCGGCTCATATTTTTGAGCAAAATAAATAAAACTCGGACGATAATCATTAAATTTAGATTTTCATTTATTTTATCCCAATTTGACATCATCGAACTATCATTTTAATACTTTCGAAAATATCCAATTGTTACTTGAAGTATTAAAGAGAATTTGTTACTCAATAGTTTCAAATTGATGACTAAATAGTGTCGTTTTGATAATGAATTTCTTTAGGGTGCAGTCCAAACTGTTAGCTTTCGCATGAGGGACAACAGCTCGTTTAATGAGGTCGGACTTAGTAAGTTTCCAAGTTACCAGAAAGAAATTTGTATGACTAATTCGTTCAGCTTAAGCCTCGCTGTTTCATCACTTTAGTTTGAGCAAGTGCAGTGCCGGCTTTTTAGGTCGAATTAAGAGCATTTTGTGCCATTGCTGGTTGAAATCTAAATTCACTTCAGTACTGAAATCTTGCTTTTTACATACTTTTCAGTCATGAATTGAACACAGACAGGGCCTACTACTTCATGACCTTCGCTTCTTTTAGGTATGGAGTTCGGCATTGAAATCATGTGTAAATTTCATGGGTAGTATTGAAAACAGTATTGCAAACAGTCATGAATTCCAGCAATTTCTACTTCTCAGGACTGAGTCAGTACCGATAAGTTCAGTACTGAGTCATAGAGCTGCAGGATTATTTTGCAAATATTCATTTTAAAATGAAAATGAGGCTTCACATGGTTGGGTTTTCATGCTTAACAAATAAAAACAAACATGTTAGAGTCAAGTTCCAATTCAATAAATTTCAAAAAATTATGAAACTTATCAAAATATGGAATATAGTCATTCACCCCTGCAGTTCCAAAATCTCACTTATTGTACATTTCTCAAACCATCGTTATAAATTTATAAATTTGTATATCCCTTTAAATTTGCCTGCATGTCAAACTCTTTACCAACAAAATCCCAATAAAATAAATCCACATGGAGCCACAAAAAAATCGGTAGCAATTAATAACAAATTAAAAGTCCTGTCGGTAATCGACCCCTGGTTTCTAATCAAACAAATAGAGGGCATCGGCCAAGGGCGGACAGAAATATGAAAAAAATGTTCCATCTACTCATAAAGCAGCCAGCTCATTCACATTCACATTTATAATATTTTTTCCACAGCGTATGGCGAACCTTTCCAACACACACACACACACACCCCCACACACACTCACACTCGTGGTTTGCTGATTTGATTTTTTTTTAGCGCGACTTTGTGGGTTTTTTATGCAGCCATTTGTTGTTTGTTTGGGTTGTTAGAAAATTTATTTTTTTGTGGAAAAGCGGATACCGAAAAAAATATGCAATATGTGTGTACACGAGAGAGCTAGTAAAAGAAATGTGGGAAACATTTTTTTTTTTGCGCGTTGCTTTGCTTTGACTTGCTCGTTCGTTGGACGAAGGCGAAGGACGTTTGGATAACCTTGTAACCTTTTTGCTAGTCCCTTTTCCCACTGCGGTCTGTCCCAAAAGTGTAAGCTTTAAAGCAGCCAAAAAATCGCACACAAACAGTTTAACTGAACTAACTAAAACTAGAGACTCACCGAAATTTAATAGATTTACTCCCAACCGTTTCTAACCGCGATCACCGCGCAACTGATCAGCATTAGAGAAACAGGCAAAAAGCTCTGAAACAACTGTGTGGAGATGAGCCTGTCGAACCAGTTTCCATCTGCTCATTATTTTTTGGCATCAAAAATGCATTTTTCGTAGAGAGATTTTCTTTTGTTTGGCCCAACAATTAATAAAAGAAGATTTTTGATGTCTTCAAACAAGTTTCTGACCATCACAGCGCCTCACCTTTTTCACCCCTTTTGCCAGCTTGGACAAAGGTTCACACAAATAATAACTTTGAAAAGGGTTTGGTGCCAAAAAAGCAATAGAAGCCTGGGAACTGAAAAGTTGTGAAACTAGTTTTCAGCAGATGATAATGATGAGCATTAGATGAGATGATGAGGCTAAGTCTGAGCTGCTGAACTAAAATCCACTTGCTAAATTCAAACTGCCATTTTGATTTCCTGTTCACACCACTAATTGGGTGGTTGTTCATGTCCCGTTTCGGAATACTTTTGCGCACCAAAAGTCAAGGGTTAATTGATCTCTACCCTCAGAACGGTAAAACCTTTTGTTATCTGTATTTGGGATAGCCCCTTGTTTGACGTAACAACCCCTAAGTGTGACCAGCACGCGTGCGCTCTCCGGATCTAATCATTCCAAAATGGGACCCTTTTTTAGAGGTAGGTCACTCAGGTCAGGTGAGACCTTTTAATGAACTACACAATAAGCTCTTTTGATCAACAACTTTGTCTAAGCATTTGTGGTATTAAGAGCACAGGTTACATGGGTGGATTAAAAAGTTTTGGGAACTAAAGAACTCCTACAAGCGAAAAATGGATTATTGGGAACATAGATATAGAAACGGTAAAACTGTTGTCTTATGTTCAAGCCTGCTATTTAAAAAGCTAAGCAAGCTCTGAACAGTAAATGGAAAGTCTTAATGAAAAAGTACACAAAAACAAGAAAGAAAGTCGGTCAAGCCCGACTATAACATACTCTGTACCCTTAACGTCTCAGCTCGCATTTGCTCACGAGTTATACGCGCTCATCTCTAAGTTTCACTCTCTCTCTCTCTCTCTCTCTCACTAAGATTGACGTTCAATAGAATGCTGCGGTGGTGGGTGGGGTGGTGCTGGCTGTTTATTGGCCGTTTTTTGCTCATAACTTGAGTATCGTTCATCCGATCTTTATCATTCCTTCAGCAAATCGATAAATAATTTTATTTACAAGGTATCTCTAGAAGGTACGAACGATCTATCTTCAAAACTGTAGGAGATATGACGTTTTTTCCAAATTGCGGGGGCGGGAGGGGGCGTGGCAAAAATTGAAAATAAACTTGATCTGCCTGCAAGTATAAGAAATATATGCCCCATACATGTCAAACCTCTATCTCTTACCATCTCTGAGATCTCTTCGTTCATACGGACGGACGGACGGACGGACGGACGGACGGACGGAGCATGGCTATATCGACTCGGCTGTTGATGCTGATCAAGAATATATATACTTTATAGGGTCGGAAATGATTCCTTCTCCCTGTTACATACTTTTGCACAAACTTAATATACTCTATGTACCTTCGGTACAGAGTATAAAAAGGTGTGAGTGTCGTTAACACTCTTCGATGTGAATCATGAGGCTAAGTTTAAGGGATTAATTTCAAAATCACAAGCTCTCTCAATGGTATATAAATCAGCAATAGCAATCTTTTAAAAGAAGAAAACTAACCAACAAGATCAGATGACAATTGTAGCAAAGGAAAAACAGGCACAAATAATAAATTCAATCTTGAAATAGCAAAAGATAGAAATAATTTGAAACCCTCTCTTCCCCTACGGTCCCCCCCGCTCGGTCCCCCACTGTTTCCCTACTGTTAACCCACGGTTAAGTCACTTCCCAGTAAGCCAAGTTCGGAACGCTACAAATTATGTGTCTGAAAAGAGCCGAGCTTAAGTGCGTTTTTGGAGTACACACATAAATTTGAGGGTTTTCGGAGCTCATTCAGTGGTCTCTAAGCACGGCCTCATGAAAAACACATGTCTGAGCATTTTCGGAGTCGCATGAAGTATGCGTCTGAAAAGAGCCTTTGAGGAGGCGATTCAGTAGCCCTTCAAGCGCCCAGAAAAGTAACTTCTATGTGTCATTTATGAGGTTTTTTTATGCTTCATTGGGAGGGTGAAAGCATTATATCTGTGGCAAAAAAGAGTCCGATTCACACATTAAGTGTGACCGTTTTCATAGAATGCTAATCAAAACAAGAAAGAAAGTCGGTCAAGCCCGACTATAACATACTCTGTACCCTTAATGTCACAGCTCGCATTTGCTCACGAGTTATACGCGCTCATCTCTAAGTTTCTCTCTCTCTCTCTCTCTCACTAAGATTGCTTCTGTTGAACGGAATGCTGTGGTTATGGGTGGGGGGTGTTAACTGGCCGTTTTTTGCTCATAGCTTGTATCGTTCATCCGATCTTTATCATTCCTTCAGCAAATCGATAAATAATTTTGATTACTAGAAGGTGCGAACAATCTATCATCAAAACTGTGGGAGATATGACGTTTTTTCCAAATTGCGGGCGTGGGAGGGGGCGTGGTCTGCCTTGATCTGCCTGCAAGTATAAGAAATATATGTCCCATACATGTCAAACCTCTATCTTTTACCATTTCTGAGATCTGTTTGTTCATACGGACGGACGGACAGACAGACAGACGGACAGACAGACAGACGGCCAGACGGACATGGCTATATCGACTCAGCTGTTGATGCTGATCAAGAATATATATACTTTATAGGATCGGAGATGATTCCTTCTCCCTATTACATACTTTTGCACAAACTTAATATAATCTGTGTCCCTTTGGTGCAGAGTAAAAAAATTGGGGTGGTTGGTAGTTACACCTTCACCCCTTATATTCTTGATCAGATTCAACAGCTGAGTCGATATAGTCATGTCTGTCTGTCCGTCTCAGTTTTGTTAATAGATGGTTCGTAGCAGAGAACTGCAGCTAGCTGTTACGAGCACGCTCTCTTAGACTTCCTACAAATGCAATACGAGTAAACTCAACGCTCAAAGCTCGTAGAGATCGTTTAAACAGCATACACAAAAGAAAAAGTGCAAAAGTGATTTTACCCGTGTTATTAACAATTTTTTCTCGGAAGCAAATGCGCAAGCTGGTACAGAGTATATTATAGTCAGACTTTTGGCATGTTTTTGTGAGTACAAAGATGGAAGATTTTGTGATTTTGTGTATGAACTTATAATACAAATCATGGCGCATTTTTTTTTTATTTTTAATTTTCGCCTGCGGCGCAAAACCGCAGAATTTTTCTTCCTCGTATGTGGTGCATCTATTTATTACCTCTTCAAAATGGACATCTTTATCTATAATATTTTCTTCTGACGGGTCATAAAGGTGCCCAATAGCCAAGAAAATCGCATGTATTCGCTTTGGGTGCGATTTATAGACTTTTTGAAACTGGAATTTCGCCAAAGTAGTGGTCCTTTTTCGGCCAAAGTTAGGATTCGCACATCACGAAGCGGCAAATGTCCTGAATACTAACTTTAAAACCCGCGAAAAAAGTATTTTTCGTTACGGATTCGATGTAGCCGCACTGTCTCCTGGCATGCTTCTTCTTTTTCTTCCGGTCTAGTTCAACGTAAGCCCAGCCTCTGCACATCAAACCGGAAGGACGGTTTGATAGCTTGCACATATTTCCGCACTTTGGACCCAATTTTTCTTTACGGATGACATTGTGTTGACAAAAAACTTGAGCAAGAATACTTGCACCCCGTACAAACGCCCATTTCTCAGCAATATTCAGCAGACTTTGACAAATTTGCACGAAATTTATTTTAAATCAAACATATAATTCGAAAAGCATACGCGATTACACATATTTTGCAATTGAAATTCAATTGCAAGAGAACCGCAGGTGAGCGTATGGTAAAGATCCAATGAGCGATAGTCAAGCTATAAGCAAAGAAAAGTTCGCAGCAGAAGCGCAGCATTAGCGTTACTTACTGAGCATTCACTTTCGCAGCTGCGGAGTAATTTATAGTCTGGCTTGACCGATTTTCACAATTGTTTTAAATTTAATAACGTAATATTTGTAATTGAGCCATTCCAATGAAGTTTTCAATTACTCAAAAAAGTATAATAATAATAATATCGACTTATAGCTCTGTCTAAAATCTAAAAACTGTTGGACCTGCCCACCCAAAAATACATAAACTGTACAACATTCAGCTAGCTAAAATGCATAACAAAATTGCAAAATTGTAGCACAACCTCGACGGATAAACTTTAGTTCAATTTTAGTTTATGCTACCAAAAATAATAATTATGAAAATGATTTTTAGGTATTACGAAAGCAAGGATAAACTCCAACGCCCTGCTGTCATGTCCCTCTCACAAGTATTTCAGGCGGGGTAGCTGCTGTATTTTCTCATATTATTAAAATTCTAAAAATATAATTTGAGCTGCTGCTGGCTGTTGGAGGAGCCAACCGTCCGACTGGAGTTTTGAGCAAAAGGTAATTTACTAGAAAATTTGCTTGGCAATTAGTGCAATTAAAAATTTTATATGAACAGGGATTTGGAGTAGCGGGTGGAGTTTTCACTTTAAATTCAACACAAACAATGTTCATTCGGAAATGAAATGTAAATTTTTAGTTTGTTTAGCAATTTGATCCCGGTATGCGCTCTCTCCCGCCCCCCCCAAGGACCGAACTTCTTAATGTCATTAATTTTTTAAGCTTACTTGGAATTTGGTGGAATAAAAATGGCAGGCCATCAAGGAACTGAAAGAAGGGGGAGAACGGAAAAGGGTTTAATTGTTTTGGGGCAAGTGAGCAGCTGGTGGTGGGAGCTTGAGGAGGCAGATTTAGTTTCAAAACATACTTGAGCCTACGTGGTGTAATTAAAGGTCTCCAGGCTCTCGAGCCCTGATGATTTATTGCCGGGCAGACACAGACACAGAAAAGTTCCAGCCCAGCCAGAGAGCGAGTCTGTTGTGTGTTTTAGGCAAATTAGAAAGGGTTCTTAAATGTCGGCACGGAGCTGGGAAAGTATTCCATTTCCTTAGTCGTCTGGGTCTCTCGGTCTGTTTGCTGTCACGGTGTCTGGCTATTTATTTATATTTAGTGTAATGTTTAATTTAGTAATGGATTAGTGCACAGAGAAAGGATGGCTAAGCATTATGAGAAGTCACGTAGTGGGGTGCAGTGCCATAAGGGTTAAGTTGAAGATTTATGGTGACATTTTCTTCTGAGAACTGCCATTTTGGCAGTCACACGCACTTGCCGGAAATTTAATGAAGCAGCCGGTTGGACGCCGCTTTCCTCGCTCCCTCCCTCCTTCACTGCATACATGGATTGGTTATTATCTTTTAGTTCAGTGTGCATAACTTTTTCACTCTGCATGTAAATTTCAGGCCACGCCTCTCACTATCGCCACCCCAACTTTTGCATATTTTGGCGAAATTATTTTATAATGAATGTTCGTATTTAGCCAAAGTTTTATGAATGGCTTTCATTATAGTAGCATACCCGCCCTCCCCCTCGGTTGTTTGGTTTTTGGTTGGACGTTCCTTTGGCACTAGAAAACTACAGCTAGAGGAGCCCCTATACCAGCTCACTGAAGTGAACCACAAAAATATGAAAACCACATTTATATTGTACATCGGGCAGCTGTTTGGAAACTTTGTCTGTCGTCTCCCTGGGTGAGCTTTGAGCGTGTGTATGTGTGTGTGTGTGTGTGCACCTCATATGCTTGTTCGCGGTGGCGGTTGTGCCTGCCAGCACATTTTGTGCCCACATTTGAGCTAACTGTGTAGCTACCTAAAACTGAAAAACTAACAAAAATAAATGCACTGATTTTGGTTTCGAACTTTTGTAGGGAAACAGCTGAAGCATTAGAAACAGAGTTTGCCGCGAGTCAAACTCGTAAATGCATGGGGTTTTATATGTGGGGAACTACACAAAATGGTATTTGATTAAGATGTGGAAGTGCCTTTAAGGACTCGATTTGATTTTTATAAAACTACTCAAATTATAAAAGAAATGAAAAGATAGAATGTGGCTGAGAAGTATCTTTGTATCTGAAAATGCTTTCTACTCGATGGTTGTCTCGATTGCTGTCGCAACTTTGTGACCACTTCAAGGAAGAGTTTGGCAGTGTTACACCAAAAGAGTTTTTGATTCGATTTGTGGTCGTGAAGGAACCAAGTACCTGTCTAAGTAGTGCACTTTTTTGGGTAAACATGCACCAATGTGACACTGCCCACCTGGCATTGATTACCTCGAAATGGGGGAAAACGAGCACCGGCAAATATTATTTATTTCTTTTACCAAACGTGAAGTTAGAGACGTTCAGTGTGATATCTAAGGCGAATGAGAAGCTCATCATTGGTTAAAACTATTTTTTTGAGGACTTTGAAAGAAATTGAATAGTCGCAAAATCGCTGGACTTTTTGAATCAAGCTAAAATAAGATTATGTTAAGAACTAAGTTCCATTTTTGTCGAAAATTTTGACTTATTGATTTGCCCTCGAATGTTAGAAAAAAATAATAATATTTTTATTTTACCTAAGTTAAGTAATCCAGAGACGACCTGCCCTTTTGTATGGTGTTGCTGGTGCCTTGATACTTGTAGTTATGAGAGAACATAAGCCTAGAAGACTTCGGGCCGATTTCTTATCTTCTAGACAAATGACTGACACATGTCAGATAATCATAAAATTTATTCTGTAATTTGCTTGTTTATGTGACAGATGATGTGAAATCGGCCCGAAGTCTTCTAGGCTTATGTTTCTAGTATGTCTTCTAGGCTTACGTTTTCTCATAACTACCCGGAACCGAACCAACATTGACAAAATATTTGAGCCTGACCCTGTACCGAATACAATTTATCGGTTCGGTTCAAGATAAATTATATCCAAACAAAAAATGTGAAATACTACAAAGCGAAATTTTTGTTATCGTAATGGTATAGAAATATTGCCAAAGTCGGAACCCAATATAGTCCATGCTTCAAGTCTACTAATTGATTCTCAAAAACGAGAAGGCCAAGCTAACTTCGGCACAGACGATATAGTAAAGTATACCCTTGCAAATGCTGGTTTTGAAATAACAGAGTTTAAGAACGCTAGCATTAAAGCTTGGTACGGAGACACCCGCGAAATAGCTGCGAAATCAAAAACTCCATATAAAAAAATGATTTCGCACGGATTTCGCAAGTTGCTGTTTTGTGAGTTGGTCTGGAGTTCAAGCGCGAAATAGTCACATCGATATCATCGACTGCCACCCGATGTCAACGTGTCACGAGATAGTCTATCGATAAGTGATTATTTCGAAGGTGTGAAATATATGTAAACTATATTTTTCGCAATAACGTGCGTCATTCATTCAATGAATGAATGAACATAAGTGTTAAAACCGATATAAGAAAAAAATAAAGAAAAGCGTTTGGGCAGGTTGGTAAGTAAAGTAATTATATAATTTAATTATTTTATGTATAATTTATTGCTTTTCTATTAGATAGTTGCAATGCGGCTTGGGCTTCATTAAAGGACAGCTTACGCTGCCGGAGTGCTAAGCACGCTAAGGGTGGAAACAAACGCATCTCAGAGAGACGCTGATCCGTAGTTGCGAAAGCTCCATAAATTTCGCGTTTGCCAGACTTGTTGGTCAAAGAAGGTTTTATTTGTGCTTGTGTCATTTATATTAACTTAACCATTTTGAATTGTCTTTTACAGAAACCATAGCTCCTCGTACAAGATGGCTGATGATGAGGAACTTTGGACCAGCTCTAAGTGATTCAATTGTGGACGACGGCGATTCTGTACGTCAATAGGATGAGCTGCTCAACTTTTCAATGGTTGGACTTGGGGCTTCTTTGTGGCCACAAGTCGTCACATCTCCTAGTCTATGGCGTTCCATTATAAGTACATAACAACGAGATGCCATGTCAGCCCCTTCGTGTCCACAGTGCACCATTTGCCTATTACAAATTCAGGTCACGATGGACCTACAATCACTTAATTATTCGCACTTTACGTTTTTTTACGTTTTATATCTGCCACCTCCTAGATATTTACTACAAATAAGGATTAACAAAACACTGTCGAACCATAATTGCCTTCACTACCGCTTCTTACAAATCACAGAAAGCTATTTTAGAAACTATTGCATCATTGGAGGCCACCACAAGTTTTCGCTGTTAATTAATTTTAATTTTCCCGCCAAGTCAAATTTGCAAACAAAACAACTAGAGATGAGTGCATTATTTCGCACTTGCTATCGACGAAATAATGTGCAGAGATTTCGCACACATTCCGAAAGTATCTCCTTACCAAGCTTAAAATCAAAATTTTTTTTCTAACTTAAACCCAATTTCCGACAGATAGTCATCAGATTTTAAGCAAATTTCGCGAATATGTTAACAATTTACAATCACCGAAATTAAAAACGATAAAATTGAAAACAAAAAATGGTGGAAAGCTAACTGCAGCTCGAACGAAGTTTATATACCCTTGTAGCTTGTGTAATTTATATAAATTAAGGATTTAAATGATTTTCGTTATTTCCCAAACTCAGCAATAGATGGCACCACTACTTTGACCATTTGCTTGCCAGTTTGTAATATGGCAGCTATACGATATATTCATCAGATTTTGACAAAACTTCCCAAAATTGTGTGGAAACCAATAATATTCATAACTGGAAAGTATAAAGACGCTACCATTGAAAACAAAAAAGTTTTTCTTACTAGAACTACTTTACCGACAGATCGTTCCTATGGCAGCTATAGTCTATAGTCATCCGATTTGGATCAGAATTGGCAGAATTGTGTGGTAGCATATAATATTGATCAATAACAAGTTTGGGAGCGATAGCATTGAAAACAAAATGATTTCCCTACTGAGACTTTTTTTCAGACTTAACTTTTGTATGACAGCTATACTATATAGATGGCCAAATTGAATAAAACTTGGTGAAATTATGTAAAAGCATAGAAACTAATAAATACGAGGTTTGGAGACGTTTGCGTTAAAGACAAAAAGTTGGTTTCACTAGAACTACTTTTTAGACCGATGGTTCTGCTATGGCAGCTATAAGATATAGCCATCCGATTTTGACCAAAACTTGCAAATTTGTTTGAAAGCAAATAATATTAATAATAGCCGAATTTGAGGACGCTAACATTGAAAGAAAAAAAAAGTTTTTTTCATTAAGACCCATTTCCCGACCGATCGGTCCTATGGCTGCTATAAGATATAGTCACCCGATTTCGACCAAATTTTGTAAATCTGTTTGAATGCATTTAAAATTAATTATGACAGAATTTGGGAAAGCTAACATTGACAACAAGAAAGCTCTTCTCACTAAGAACCATAAAATCTCCACTAGTTTGACTCAGATCGGCACCCTGATCGAGAATATATATAGTTTATGAGTCCGGAAATGAATATTTCTATGAGTTGCAAACTTCTGGGCTAAATTATAATACCCTTTGCAAGCGAATAACAATAAGCAAAACAACATATATGTTATATATATGACGTTTTTCCAATATGCGGGGGCGGGCAAAAATTAAAAATAAACTTGATCTGCCTGCAAGTATAAGAAGTTCATGTCCCATACATGTCAAACCTCTATCTTTTACCATCTCTGAGATCTCTGCGTTCATACGGACGAACGGACATGGCTATATCGACTCGTCTGTTGATGCTGAATAAGAATCTATATACTTTACAGGGCCGGAAAGGATTTCTTCTCCCTGTTACATACTTTTGCACAAACTTAATATACTCTGTGTACCTTTGGTACAGAGTATAACAACTTAGGTAAATTCACCAATTTCCCTTTTTTGTTTTCAATCTACAGTTTTTATAATCAGAAATAAATGGCTTGCACTTTTATTTTCAAAATTTCTTTCCATTCTGATTTTCCAGCAGCGTTTGTCAAGAAGATCGATGCCAAAAAGTGAGAGTGTATTGGTGAGCGAAAATAAAGCGACGCTCTGACACACTTAATCGACCGCTGGCCAGCGACTGAAAAGCTGTTTGCACTCTTGACTCCAGCCTCTAAGCACGGTGGACGAAAATGGCCAATGTAGCGAAATGAAATTAATATCTTTTAAAGTAAATGAGATAATCGCGATCTGTTTTTTTTCTTAAAGGTTGGAATAAAAGCAATAAACATAATAAAATAAAAGATTTTAATATAATTTTTTTTTTAAATTTAATAACATTTATTTTCAATATTTCAAAAAGACTTCCCAACGTTGTTAAGGTTGGAATAAAAGAAATAAAACAAATAAAAAAAGTATTTTATACCATTTTTTAAAATTTTTAAATATATTGTGTTTTGTTTTTTATTTTTTTCGGTAAGTATACTTACATTTTGAGCCAAATCTCTACTCAGAAAAGTTAGATGGAGTCACGCAAGGTCTAAATCGAAAGGTTATTGAATTTCGAATAATCGCGTAAAACATTGTTTTAAAGTAGTTTAAATACAATTACCAAAAATGTTTGAAAAAACCAATATTTTGCTCGAAAGCGCTCGAAATTTCTTTTTTAAACATCTAAAAAAAGTATTTTAAAAATATTTCAAAATTATTTTTATTTTTTCTTCTTAAGAATCGCACTTTTTCGAAGAAAATACGATATTGGTAAAGAAAATCAATGGATAAAAACCGAATCAACCATCTATGATCGCAATACATTAATACATCGTTTTGGACAAGCCCATTGAAAAAATCTAGCAAATTTTTTACAGATTTCGATACGGTCCAGCTCACTACATGTTTTTGTAATTTTAAACTGGATCAATAAATAGTTTTCCAAAGCCAAAAACTTCTTTGTTGAGCCAAACCAAAAACAGCTTTTGCTTAGATGCTGACATTGCGCCTACAAAGTCCAACAAATGCAGGGGTAGCATATATTAGCAGGTAATCTTGGAAATTTTTGAACAACAAGGACTCACTCTGAAAAAGTAAAGTTAAAGGCGATGTCATATCTCCCATAGTATTGTGAATATTTAGTAAACAGCATTATTTATCGATCTGCCAAAGGAATGGTTAGGGTCGGAAGAACGATAGTAAGTTTTGTCGTAGCATCGCTGCTCTTCACTGCTACTGCAGCAGCAAAATACATACATATGAGCACACACTTGCGCAGCTACAGTCTGGTTTGATCGACTTTATCACTTGTTTACTCTTGTGCAAAGTCTACGAACATGTCACACTGCTCTTAGGGGCACTTAATTGATTTTCTTTCCAATTTCGCATTACTCATCAAAATTAAAGGCAAGTGCTCTGCTCCCGCTTAGTTCTTGTCCACTGCCCAGTACCCACCCGTTTCCTGCTCAACGACGCAACCAAGCAAAAGCGTAACAAAAATTTGAGGTAAGAATTGGGATGGGGATGAGCACGAGCGGGTGGCGCTGACAACCCTTTCAAAATTCAAACTTGACAATTAAGTAAAATAAATGAGAAGTTCTCGGAAGCGCCTGGCTACGTGACGCAGTCAGCAGAAGATGCCCGCAACTTTGACACCCCCACAAGGGGCAACACCGTATTGGGGTTGGGGTTGTAGGTGGGGTGGGTGGAGTGATGGCAGATTGTACCCCAAGGTACATGCCAAGTGCACCCCGGTCTCAGTGCGCTGTACGCTGCTGCCGTTGGCAGCCATTATGGCACAAACTTATATGTGTTTGCACTAGGAAAACACAACAAAGCAGCATCCCCGCATCCGCATCCGCATGTTTTCGGTGCACAGTTGCTGGGGTCACTAATGTCGTAAGATGAATCCTTTCGGCAAATGCCTTCAGGGTGCAAAAATAAAACATGCTTACCCTTACCCCGGCTGCGCTTTAAATGTAGATTAGTTGGTGGGTGGCTGGGAGGCTGCTCGTCTCGCATCCTTGCAAAAAGAAAATAATGAAAACAGCAACTTTCATAATGAAGGTCCTTCGCCCTGCGATGTTTGTCTCTCCCTCAGCTCTGTTGGCCTGTCCTTTCGTCTCTTTTTTGAAATTATAATCTGCACCATGGCGCCAGGCTACTGCTCCTGCTCCTGCTCCATTTATTTAAGGACATGCTCTCGTTTTACACGCTTAGCTTAGAGCACTCCAGAACTCTGGCCAGGCTTTAGAGCTTGGGCACTTGTGCCTTGTTTTTGTGTATGAGTGTGTGTGTGTTTCGCAAATAGCTTTCAGTTATTTGGCTTCTTCCGCTGCCCCCCCTCAAACCTTAAATTTATTCAACAAATGTCCTTAGTCGACTAATTTACATGCAGAAATCAAATAAGCTGCATGTACACATAATGAACCTGCCTGGGCGACTCCCAAAAACACAAAAGCCAAGTCCTTCAGAGTTATTCCACTAATTACTTTGATGAACACAAAAGCAGCTCGAAATTTGAGTGACGCAAACAAAAGCTGAGGGAAAAGTCCACATAAAACGAGAAAATTGGAAAGTTGCCGGGCGAAGCAAATTATTTACCAACGAACAACTAAAACTATTCAATTTCCTGAGCCCAGCAGCCAACTAATTCAATTTGCCCACAAAGTTTGGTAAAGACCTAAAACTAAAAACAAAAAAACAAAAAAAGAATGGGAAATAAGTTTGGGACAGAACCTGGGCTAAGCCAAGCCCACATTGGTGCACACCCACTCGTGGTCTGAGTTCAGATTCAATGACTGCGCAGACAAAAGTCACAACTATCCCAAGTTGGCATGCGGGTTGTCGGACCTTTTCCTAACATACGCAACCCTCAACTCACCCCCTAAATGGCTATATGCGACTTTTTGGCCCAACTGAAGACAAGAAGGACAACGACGCCATGCTAAAAGTGGGTGGGAATGAGGAGTAGATGAATTCAATTTGCATTTTTCGGCTAGTTACAAATATTTGTCTGAATGAAGGAGTTTGAGAATGAATTATTGAATTAGTCAAGGGTTCAGAGCGAGGGAGAGAGCGGAAGAGAGACTTTGGCAGAGTTGACTTTGTTATATATGTCTCAAATGAAGGGCTTTTTCTACATAGTCTGCTAAGATAACGACCAAATATACTGTAGTTTTAGTTCTGACTAAGCGATGCCGAAGAGTATGTTAAAATAGTCTCACGATTTGATGTCTTCCAAAGGGTCAACGAACGTGGCACCCATCGATCAGTAAGCTTACTTAAGCTCTATTTATACCACCAGATCACTCAGCTCAGATTTCGTCAGACATGGGTGTCAAAAAACTCATCTGAGCAATTCAGTTTCGCGTCTACACTTGCCTGAGAAGCTAAGTCAGCTAAAAAATCATTGGTTCCTTGAAATCAGCTGGTTTATATGAAAATTGTGAAATTAATAATTGTATTATAAGCCAAAGTAGTAAAAATCATACACAAAACTTCTTATTTGGTTGATCATGACGATCTAATTTGTCTGATGCTACGCAACTTGCAATTTGTATGTTAAATTTCAATGAGTTGATTTGAAATACACAAAAAACCAACCGATAGTCAAAAATCGATAACAAATGTATATCGTTTGTCCAAAAAGTCAGAAAGTGGCAACGCCAGCACACTGCAGCTAGGCAACCCAGCTCAGCTGAGTGGTCAGGCCAAAAAGAATCATTTCTATTTCACCTGATCGGTCAGCTGAGTACAGAGCTTTAGATTTAAATATTAATGTTCCGAACTTGCGCGTACTTTCGTCAGGAACTTGTCAACCATTACAAGACTGACCGCACTCAAAAAACAGCTCGCCCTAAAAAGTGCCTTTTTCGCCCTAGTTTTTAGAAAATCGTCATAAAAAAGGTCCAAAGGCGACTCGACTTATTTTTAAGAAAATTTTCTAAGAAATAGAAATTGTATTCTAAAGTTCAGGGCAATTTTTATAAAAATTTTTTAATTTTTTTTTTATGGTGGGGGAGAGACGACCACCGAACGTACGTGGGGGTGGGTTTGGGTGTTGTTGTGATTTCCCCCCCTTACCACGCCATCTCTTCGCTCTCTCATCATCATCCATCATCATCCTCCCATTCTTAAAGTTAGCGGAAAATACCCTAAATTTGTAACAAATTTTTTCTAAAATCAAAGGCGAAATTACCCTAAAAATTAGAAAAGGGAATAAGCGAATTCACCCTAAAATTTAGAAAAATAGAAAAGTTTTTTCTAAAAATTTCATTTTTAGGGCATCTTTTCTAAATTGGAGAAATATTTTTCTTAAATATAGAAATTTTTTCTAAATTTTAATGCGATTTTCTTAAGTGTAGATAAATAATTAACACAATAACTTGATTTGAGTTGATATTGATATTTTCCAGAAAAATTGGAAATTGATTGATTTCCAAAATCCAATAAGGTAGAAGGCGGATCCTCAGATTTTGAGGCTTCAGAATAGGGAACAGAGAACTGCAAAAATCACTTTTTTCTTGATACATAACATTTTTTTTAATCTCATTTAATAAATCCACAAAATTCAGCGTTGAATATAATCAGCTCATACCATCGCATCGAACAAATCTCAGCGTTGAATATAATCAGAGTCATACCGGTAAAAGCATCAAGCGGTTGAGCTAGAGTTTTTGATCGAACATGTTCAGCGTAAAATTCCAGAGCATTGCTCTCTCTCTCTCTCTCTCTCTCTCTTTCCATATCTGTCAGCAGCGCCATCTCAACCTATGGGTCTTTGCAAGATTCTATTCATACGAGGTGATTTTCGCTCACTCTAATAAATCGTCCTTGAGCCAAACGAAGGAATGAAAAGGAACGTGTTTATAATCAGATCGCCAATAATAGGATTGAATAAAACTCAACGGCAAACATGTTGCGTATGCAAGTTTGATGCATACACTCAGAAAATTATTTTTCTATATTTAAGAAAATCGGCCTAGAATCGAAATCGCCTTAAAATTGAGAAAAAATATGTATTTTTTTTTTTATTTATGTATTTTTTTGTATAAAATTTTTCTGCATTTTAGAAAAGTTGACCTAAAAATGACTTTTTTAGAAAAAACTTTAAGAAAATTTATTTTTTTTTTCTAAATTTTAGAAAGAAAAAATAAATTTTTTTTTCTAAATTTTAGAAAGTTTTAGAAAAATATATTTTTTTTCTAAATTTTAGTGTGAATTTGCTTTATTGCCAACAAACAACACCACGAACCATAATTTAAGTATTTCAGAAAATCACAGAAAATTGTTTGGGACTTGACTGGAAATCAAACAATGGATCTTCTGCACTTAACGAACAATGTGTGGAATGGCGTGCTAGCACATTCCGCCATTGTCTACTTTTGCAACTAGATGTCTAAACTGCTTCTTATACTTTTCTGTGTGGTGGTTGACTTCAGCACAATTTTACTCATTTCAAGCACATTTGGAATAGAGTCCCGCATGAGTGCACTCAAACTGTGAGCAACAATGAGTACTCTTGAATAGGACACTCTTGTTTGAGTGCAAATACTCAACTGAATCGATTTCTATTGCATTCTGTCATATTGAATGTGAAATTTTAAGCACTCAAAACGATTGAGTGTGAATGAATGAATATACAAAGTGAATTGATTGAATGAGATAAAAGCAAAACACATAGGGAGCAGTATCACTTTAAAGTAGCGTACTATTTGTTTGATACATGCTCCTTTATCATGATACCTCAAATTGGCTATTATGATGCCGCTTTACTCGAGTTCAGTAGGTAGATTATGGCAATTTTATATTTGATCAGGGAGCCAGTTATTCTGCTGAATACGGCCATAGGGTACTTAGATCACTTGATTTGATGATCATAAGGTTGTAATAAAATACACACTCAGTTTCATTCTTCGTTCCAATATTGAATTATAAAAACAATAAAAATGTTTAAACCTGTTTCATTTAATTTTGCCACAGAATAAATTTACTTTCGCGCTTTCGAAATTTGCTCCCCTCTCATTTTTTCACCTTGACAATGTTGATTTAATTACAAAATAAATTCGACCCTTACTCTGATTTCAATTCAATTTAAAGCGGGCCCATCGTCGATTGAATGTTGTAAATTTGACACTTTTCCAGCATTCACATTTATTCAAATTCATTGGAGTGAGTGTGAAAACTCATTCAATTCATTTTGAGCTTTTAGAACATTTGTTTTCAAAGAAATTAACATCTGGTTTTAAGTTGAAGGCAACTTATTTTCTGAACAGGTTTTCCCTCTGTGTGGATATATCGACTCGGCTGTTGATACTGTTCAAGAATATATATACGTTATAGGGTCGGATATGCTTTCTTTCGGCTGTTGCATACACTTGCACAAACTTAATTTACTCTGTGTACCTTGGGTACAGAGTATAACAATGCATTACACAAAATTGACATTAAAATTTTTACTTACTCTGGAATTCGAACTTGCGGCCCTGGGACTGACAACGCAGTGCTCCATCGCACAGGCTTGGTGCTACACGGCTTGGATACTGCTTATTTTTAATTGAATCTTTCATCTAGTTGTACTAGACTAGTTGTAATTCTCAAGTAGGAATTTCGGGAATTGTTACTATAAAAGGAGCATCCTAAAGTTGATGGTTAACTATGACTTGAGTCCAGTGGTGTCCAAAATGCCAAAAGCCTATCCCCATGGTGTAGGAACTTAAAATTTTTCTGCCGGTGTTGCATTTCATTTTATCGATGCAGTTTTTCCCTGAGTGTTTAATACCGACCTTTAAAGGTCCATAAATCGTTTGATGAATTTGTATCTCAAATTGCCAATTGTCAACTCATTCGCTGCTCGTATTGTTCATGCTACTTGTACAGCACTCATTCTTCCAGCGCTGCAACAACAATAACAAACACAAATCGTGCTGTTTAGAAAGTGTTTCTATTTATGTGAAATACTGTGACGAAAGAAATTTTCTGTCGTTCTGAGTACAAGCCTTAAGTCAGTATTTACTCGACGAAGCAGAATTCCTGAAGTTTTCTTAGTAGGCATACAATTTAAGAGAATAATAACAAACTAGCTAAGTGTTAAAACACACAATCTACTACTGAAAAAACTTCATAAAGTTTGCTTCACTAAGAAAAACTAAACCATTCGAAGATGTTTCACTCATTTAATCAACTTTTATTCCCAAGGGTTTAGGTTTCCCTTTTTTTTAGGTTTTACTCTCAACCCCTTCAGCTGACCTAATGTATGCACCGCAAATATTGTCTCAGACAGACGAATGAACTCAAGAAAAAGGGGCATAGTGAACGAAGGGATGCAGTTAAGCCAGACAAACAAACCGGCTAGACGTGAGACAAAAAAAAAAGTTCTAGTATAAAAAAGGTATTTTTTTTTTATTTTTTCTGAATTGCTCTTTGCTCAATCCGTTTTTCTTTTGGCCCCGCTTTATGGCCTATCAACTAACGGGCTGTTCCCATTTGGGTACATTCAGCGCATGTTTGGCTTGTGGCCATCAACAATTTTACTAAATTGAATTGCTTACAAATCGTTAGCATTTTGAATTGGTAATTAGCTATATTCATTAAAAATTAATAAAAATGATTAATTACTTCAAACACGAAATCAGTTCTGTGTGCAGCCTATCAATGCAGTTCTAAAACCCAAGCCCAAACCATTTTACAAATTTAGCAATTTATGATTATGGTAGATGTCTGTATATGAATTGAAATTGCTGTGCCGTCGGTAGCTAAAACCGGACGACCCCGGCACATGCGCATTCTGTCTATGTATTCATTGTGCTAAACAGCTTCAGCCATGCCTTTAGACAGATTTGCCATTTTCACAGCGTCGGCCATGGCGTTCGGTCGTCGGCATTGCATTGTCTGCCCACGCCTTACATTTGCCCTCAGTTGGCAGTCCCCTTGTTACGCTACATTGTTTGGTTTTTGGTGGTGGGCCAGTTTTTTGTACCACCCCAAACGTTAAGCATAACCAGAGCCAGCACTTAGAATCTTTCATAGTTTTCTCTTTATTTATCCGTTCTGGTTTCTCTTAAGTTTAAGTAGATTTTGTGGTGCATTTGCTAGTAACCGATAGATGGCGCCAGTGGGACATTTGATTAGAATTAGGGGTTGGTGTTCTACTTTGGTTTTTTGGGAAATTTTGTGAGGGAATTTTTTCAATTATTTTAATATACTGTTGAATCTTGATTCTTATTGGAAAACACAGAAGTTAAGTTGGGATAACCCGTTCGTCCCGACTACATGGTTTATATTCTATATTTAATTTCAATTGATTGAAAACTATATGAAAGGTTTAAGCTAGAATGCCAAAACTAGAGAAACAATCACTATCTCTTTTTCAGCATAAAATAAGCACAAAAAGGGGAAACAGAATTATTTGTAAAATAGAAATGGGATTTTACCCAGTATATTTTGTTACTCATACAGTTTACAGACACATTTATTCATTTAATTTTAATAAATTAGCAAGCATATTAAAATTAGTGAACAAAACTAAACGAGTCGCTGACTGAGCTAGAAGTAGACGATATGATCTATAAGCACAATTTGTTTATATTCGAAAAATCAACTAGAGAACCTGGAGAAACAAGAATAAATAATGCTATACACTGAGAAAAAAGAATCAATCTAAAATCTAGATTGAAAATCTCGATTTCAAAAACCTTGCAATCTTATAAAAACAAGATTAAAAAACCTTGAAATGAGCTAAGAATTCTTAAAATTAGATTTATCATCTTGGAACTTATCAGCCATCCTACAGTTTTCTGTAAAGCTTCAGTTGAAAATTTTTTTTTTTTTAGTATATATAGATTTATTTTGCTAAAAAAAAAACAAAAACAATGCAACCACCCCTCCTGGGACTCAAACCACGACCTTTTCGTTCAATATCACATTGGCACGGCCGACTAGGCCGTAGGGGGTCAATTGTTAAGCGCAGCCAGTTGCAGTATAAGAACTCAGGCTGCAAAAATCTTTGCTCTTATACTGCAACTGGTTGGGCCTAACAGTTGACGCTCGTTGGTAAAGCGGTGGTGCTAGTGTTTCTGTGCGCAGAAGATACTAAGTTCAAGACCCAGTATCGGCGGATTAAAAGTTTACAATTTATATAAGTTTTTCAGAAAGAAGAAAATGTTAACAACTAAAACAAACATTATATTATATCTCTAGTATATAAGTATGTCTCAAAAATTTATAGAAAAAAGTATTCCGACAATTAGAGTAAATTTATGTAATGAAATGCTTTAAGCGCCCCATAAACCACATGAATTTTTGCGCCAAACGCTAATGTGTGTTAGTGAAATATGGGTGTATGCGTTACACGCACGCATTTGTGCAAATCGAGACGGAAATCAATAACGTTTTGATTTTTTGGGTTCTTTGCGCAAAGTTTTCGTGTCTTTGTGTATTGTGTGTGCGCTCAGTTTGAAACAAGTCGTCGGCGCGTGTGTTACTTGCAATTATGTCAAAAGATGCTCATGTATTAAAATTGGCTTCACCCTCACGCATTTTTTTCATTTCTTTTTTGCATTTTCTTTTCACTTCCACTGCCAAAGCAACGGAAACAGCTGCGTTTTCCTCCATCTTTACTCGCCGAGCGCTTGCTTTCAAATGAAATTTTGCGCAAATATTGGTGTAGTGTGTGCGATAAATGCGAGTGAATTTGCGCAAAAATTTGTGTGGTGTACGGGGCGCTTTAGAGGTCATCTAAACTTCTTTTTATACTTTGTACCAAAGGTACACAGAGTATATTAAGTTTGTGCAAAAGTATGTAACTGGGAGAAGAAATCATTTCCGACCCTATAAAGTATTTATATATGTGTAGGCCGGGTGTAGCTCAGCGGGTAGTCACCTTCATCAGCTATGGGCGCCAGCTTTGAAGTAACTGGCCATGAAAAAGCTTCTCAAACTTTGCAGTTCGGCTTCGTCGTTAAACTGTAGGTCAGTATCTCTTTTAAGCGCACACGCCAATAGATTGAGAGAGAAGCTTGGCTTGGCCCTTTGGGGCTGTAAAGCCAGTTTTAAATTTACATAAAGTACATATGTCCTTTATCACCATGAACAGCTGAGTCGATATAGCCGTGTCCGTCTGTCTGTCTGCCCGTCTGTATGAACGCACAGTTCTCAGAGATGATAGGAGATAGGGGTTTGACATGTATGAGACATATACAGGCAGATCAAGTTTATTTTTAATTTTTGACACGCCCCCTGCCGCCCTCGAAATTTTGAAAAATCGTCAGATTTTCCACTGTTTCGTTGATAGATGTTTCTTACCTTCTAGAGATATTTAGTAATCAATACTATTTAACGATTTGCGGAAAGAATGATAATGATCGGATGAACGATACTCAAGTTATGAGCACCACCACAGAATTTCATTCAACAAAGACAATGTTAGAGAGAGAGAGAGAGAGAAACTTAGAGATGAGCGTATAACAAAAATATTGCACGATAAAATGATAAAAATTTGTGTGTTTCACGTGTGTTGCTAACAATTTTTATACCCGTTACTCGTAGAGTAAAAGGGTCTACTAAAGTCGTGCAAATGTATGTAACAGGCAGAAGGAATCATTTCCGACCATATAAAGTATATATATTCTTGATCAGCATCAACAGCCGAGTCGATATAGCCATGTCCGTCTGTCCGTCTGTCCGTCTGTCTGTATGAACACCTAGATCTCAGAGACTAGAAGAGCTAGAGCAACCAAATTTGAAATGTAGACTCCTATTGTCTGCACGCAGATCAAGTTTATTTTCAATTTTTGCCACGCCCCCTCACGCCCCCGCAATTTGGAAAAAACGTCATATCTCCTACAGTTTTGATGATAGATGGTTCGTACTTTCTAGAGATATCTAGTTCTTAAAATTATTTATCGATTTGCTGAAGGAATGATAAAGATCGGATGAACGATACTCAAGTTATGAGCAAAAAACGATCAGTTAACACCCACCACCCACCCCACTCATAACCTAAGCATTGCGTTCAGCAGCAATCTTAGTGAGAGAGAGAGAGAGAGAGACGAGTTAAAAAATGTTGCATACTTTTCGGCTGACCCACCTCAGGCATACAGGAAGGCTATTAAACATTTGTTTCCATGAGTAACGGGTATATCGAAGTCGGTTAGAGCCGACTTTAACTTACGCTCTCGTTTAGAGTGTACTTCCGCTTCGTCGCGGCGCTCCGCAGAAAGGTCGTCGGAGTTCCGAATACCTGAGGGCCATACAAATTTGGCATCCGCAGTGTTTGCAATGACCTGTTTTCAAACAATGAACCGCCCTCTCTTGGTGTCTCCTGAATACCGATTTCATGTACTATAATATTATAATCGAGATCAAATGCGAGCGGCGGCCTGAACTGATACAGAGTATATTATAGGCGAACTTTTTTACCAGAGAAGATAGTACACTTTTCATATGTATTTTTTGCCGCTGAGTTCAAATCAATTGTTCGTTTTCCCCCAGCACGTCAGGTTTAGGAGATATTTGCATAAACGTGTGTTGAGCGAGGTTTGTTTACATTTGTAGGTCCTGTGGCTAGATTAAGTAACCTTTGCAAACCAAATTTGTTTTTGTCTTAAGCTGCATTGAATAACGTTATAGAAAAACAAAAAATCAAGTTTTGAACATGTTTATAATATACCAATTTATTGATTTTAATATAGAAAATATGGATATTTTTGAATAAAATCGTTTTTTTTTGCCAAGTTTAAATAGTTCTGAAAAATTTATTGCTGATATCATAAAATATCAGATTAATGCGATATTTAGTGGATATTAAGATCAGGGAAAGAACTATTCAAATGTTGTTTTCGGGAATTTAATTTTGAAAATGTGCGTAATGTCACAAATTCAATGCTTTCCTGCATAAAATATTACTTTATTCTAAGTAAACTAAATGAAAGTGCAATAAGAAACTAAGAACTTGTACAAGAACCAGCTAATTGGGGGTTAGACTTTAGTTCGATCTAATTGTCTAACTGTCTCAATGTTTGAAAAACGATGTCTTTGCCTTCGATGGTAGGGATGAATAACATGGCTGATTTATGTAAACTGTAAGATGGGACAAATTCGTGTACTAAAGTCATGCAAGTGATACATAATCAGGCAGAAGGAAACATTTCCGACCAAATAAAGAATTGTGCGAACGTGGGTTCCTACTCCATGAACTGGAACCGCAGTCGGTACTGAAGGCAGTGTCATGAATCGCGTGATCGATACATCGTTTGCGGTCGATGACGACTTGTCTTTAACTCTAAGCAGTCTCTAGTTTTTCAGTATTGAAGAGAAAGCACATCTCGGAAAAAAAAACTCTTTAGACTACAAGTAACAGATTGGCAAATTGCCTTCGTTTCCATCGTTCGGAGTGCCTGACCATCCGCGGGATTGAATTTTCCATATCAACAACAAATCTCAGTAACCGTTCGGTTCTTCACACCAAGGCGAATCCCCAAGTGGATGTAATACTCGCTACATACTATATATTCTTGATCATTATCAACTTCCGAAAATTTATAATCTCTGAAATTTTCATACACAGAGAAAACAAAATGATAAATTTTATGTTGTTATGACTTTTATTAAAACGAACTTTTTAAAAATATCAATTTTTTTCATATCATTTGGCAAGAAAATAACATCATTCTGTTCCAAAATAATATAATTTACTTAAATTGATATTGAATAGTTTCAGAATGATATTCAAAATGTAATAATGATATGTTAAAAAATATCGATTTGAAATTTTTAACATATCAATTTGAAATGTTTTCATATTGGAGTAAAATTTATATGAAAAAAGATCAATTTTTTTCTCATTGTATAGATCAAATAATAAATAGCGGAGTTAAAGAAAACATTGCTTACTTTTCAGCATTTTCTTAAGGAAAACAACTTTTGTCATATATTTGAGGCCAGCATGCGTCCGTCTGCTAACATAATATTAATATGTTAACATAAATGTTAATGCTCTGTTAATTAACATAAGAGAAGTATATTAGGCATTTCTTCCCCTGATTAAGGGGTATGTCGAAGTCGGGCAGAGCCGAGTTAAGCTGACAATTTTTATAAGTCGACTTAACACTTCTCAGATATATGAATAATAAAGAATTTCCTTAAAAGCCAAACAAAAATCTCTAAAATATATAGAAAATTTAGCAATCCATGATGAAATAAGAGAGAATTAGAGAGTTTAGACCACCGACTTCTGGGAAATTTATGACAAGTATAGAGGCAGCTGTTTACTGTTTATTAAAGAAATTTGGAAAATTTGTGTATTTGGTTTTCCTTTTCTTTAAAATTTTTGTTCTATGCCTATATAGTGTGATTTGAGGGAGAGATCAGTTAGAACGAGCACTAGCAAGGGTATTGAAATGTTCGGCACAAACAGACATAGCTTTTCCCTCTCCTATTGCTATTAATTTGATCTTTTTTCTGTAAGCTATTTACCTTATCATTCTGTTTGTGTTTGACTTTTCACATTTGGTTCATTTAGTCCTTTCCATCGAGTAGAATGTTTGTTTTTGTTATAATTCGCCTGGTTGTTGTCGACGTTTTGGACCATCTTCCCCTACTCTGTACAACCTGTGTTTTTTTCAGCTAGTCCAATTGACTTGTTTTTGTTTTTTTTTTTGCGATTAATCCCCGGCAATGGTTGCCACTTTGGCGCACATAATTGAGGTTACGTTCAGTTGCACAAATTGCCAACATTAATTGATTATGGGCGAGAGGATTGGGCAGCCAAATGAACATTGTTAAAAAAAAATACACACACACACACACACTCAAATAGAATGTAATATTTGGTTTATCAAGGCTGCATTTTTGGGGGGGTTGGATAGACATTACTGACCCGCACAACATTTCCAAAAACACAATTACACTCTTGACCACAAAAGTTTGAGTCGCAGCAGGAAATCCACCACCAAAAATAAAATAAAAAAAAACTCCGTAACATGTGTTCCCGTTTTTATGCTGCATCTTTTTTTAACACCTCCAATTTATGGTACTTCGCCTCCATCCAGGACTTTAGTTAATTGTCTTTTTGGTCCACTTTAATGGCTGCTTCAATTGCAAATTGCTCATCTCAAAGGCAACACTTGCAAGTTACATAAACAAGGCCAACCAATTTGCGGCGGACAATTTTTTATGGCCAAAGATGATGGCAATTTGCTCAATTCAACTTTTTTCATATTTGTTACACATTTTGTTTTCTTACAAGTTTAACAGCAAATGACCAATGTTTGGCGCGTTTTATGGGCTTGACGTGACGGAAAGCATTTTTTGGATTTAATTGTGGTCAAAGATTTTCCAACGAATTTCGTTTGCTGAGCTGGCTTCTTATTTTTATTAGAGTAGATAAGAATTAGATGTTAATGGTGGCCATAAAAAATAAACAGAATCAAATACCAACAGATGGGTGGGAGAGTTGGTATGAAATGCAGGCTAGATTTTAAAAGGAAAAGCAGTTGAAGTATAAGTTCATATGTATCAGGCAAGATATTTTAATTAGTTTGAGAATTCTAGACCTCACAGGTAATTTAGAAGGGATGCATGCAAAGATACACTTGCCATATGGTTCCGTGCAGTAAGAAGAAGTTCGATAGGTATAAAGCAGTGGCTTCTACAACCCAATGGTTTTTGTGAAGCACAGAGACTTAGGATGAGCATTCAAACACACACAGCACTCTTTTATCTGCCCTGATTTAAGCATTGTGTGGCATACCTGGTCTGAAAATAAAAAATATTCCACCATCTTAGATGATGATTCTCCTCCAAGTTCTTTTACTTAATATGTGACTGTCGAACATGAAATACCGGACAGTAGAACAGGTAAATTAAGTAAAGTTTCGTTTTCGTGTTCTTATTTCCGAATGAAATTGCTCGCTTTTCAAGCTTCATACTAATTCCGAAGGGAGTTACAATACGGTCCTGTGTGACTGTTTAACGCCAAAACACCACCCTTCAACAGCTAAATGAGAGAGGCTCGCCAATTCTGGACACATTAAACAAAAAATTCTTCGTAAATCAATAAAAAATTTAAATGCAAATCAAACTTCACTAGCAATCAGCTAATAAGACTAAAAGAAATGTCGGTTTGGGTTACGGTTGTTAAAATCAAATGGTTTCAGTTACGGTTGTCTGTTTTTATTTTGGTCCGGTTACGATTCGGTTACAAAATTTTCGTTTCGGCTACCTGTTTCAAACCGGTTAAAAGTAAAATACATTTGATTTGATCTTAATATCATAATTGCCTTTAAAGTCCTTGCATCCAATTTGTTTCTTAATGGATTCATTAAAAATTTTACACCAGACATAATTCGTTATTATTACTTTCGATAACTTATATAGTTTTGGGTATTAAAAGAAATTTTCTTCCCATTATTTGAGTATATCGGTATTAAAACTCAATATTTTAATTTAATTAATCACTGCTAAGAGAAATAAAAGCTTTACATGAACAGTTCAAACTAATAAAATGTACCTGAACGCCGAACCTCGCTGTGATAATAGTTTTAGCTTTATGTGTGTTCGTACTTGTGAGGTCCTTTCGCTCGATGAGCTAAATCCTGTTTTTAACAATGCTTCTGCCTTTGTTGCTGAACCACATTAAGCACATCTTCAATACTGCTATCACCACTTCTACTTACCCTGACTCATATAAATTGGGCAAGCTAATTCCAATCCCAAAATCGAAAGACGAGTTTCGGCCAAGATCAATGCTTCCGTTCCTCTCCAATGCCTTTGAGCAGGTACTTGCAACGCAGCTTCAAGAATTCTTTGCCACTAACTCACTCATGAGCGAGAAATAATCTCCTAAGCATCACTGATGACATACGACAACAAATGGACGAAAACAATATTACACTACTGACGCTTTTAGATTTTAGCAAAGCCTTTGACACTTAGATCATAAAATACATTGTACCAAACTGGAACATTTATACAATATCTCCTCTACTGCAACCAATCTCATCAAATCGTACCTGTCGATTAGAATGCAGGCCGTAGTCTCCTGAAAGAGAAAGTCGAACAAGCTACCTATACACTCAGAGAAAAAATAGAGAATTTCACTCTTGAATCAAGAGCACTCGTTCTCAAAAGTACGGTAAGAGTGAAAATTTTCCAAGAATTGATCCAAGAGCGAAATTCTTGACCCAAGAGTGAATTTTTGATACCGACATTATTAATTCAAGAGTTTCAGTACTTAATCCAAGTACGAATAATTCTCGATTCAAGAGTTTCAGTGCTTGATCCAAATTCGAATAATTCTCAAAATAAAAGACTTAAAAAGAATATTTGTGGTGGGGGTGTGAGAGACACGACCGGACCCGACCGACCCGACCGACGCGGTCCGTCTCGTGTCCCTCCCCCGTCCCACTCGCCATTATCAACCACACCCCAACCCCAACTACCACCCATCAAACTTTGTTTTAAACTGTGATTGATTTTGAGATAGCCACATAGAAATTTTTTTTTTGTTACTTTTCTGGGACTTGAACTCGGAACCTCGAAGACTGAAACACACACAGAGACGACGGGCAGCTTAGTCCACTCAACTATCATCCATAAGCTAAACGACGCGACGAAAGTACACTTATAAATAAACGCAGTAGGCATTCGTACGCATCTGACAACGACAAACAGCGCATGCGATCTCTCTCTCTGCGAGAGCGCTCACTCCCCTTGCCTATAAAAATCAAATTGAGAACGTTGAGAACGAATTTATCTGGATTACAAGATGGAAATTCTTGAAAATTCAAGAACGAATAATTTTTTTTCAAGAGTGTTCGTACTCAAATTATTCGTTCTAGTTTTTTCTGAGGACTTGGACCATTTCTGTTCTATGAATATGTTAATGACTTGCCCGATGGTTTGTTGAACTATAATGTATGCTGTATGCATATGAATGCTGATGACGATCAACTGTACTTTAGTCGATCGTTATGTGAAATTGATTTGTGTTAGGCAGTGCAATGAAAAACTTTCGATAGTCAGCAAATGGGCGCAAGCGAATGGTCTGCGTTTGAATGCTTCGAAATCAAAATGTTTGACTTTATATAAAAAATTCATGTGCACCAGACAGTTGACTAAGCTTACCATTGGGGGTACACCATTAGAGTATGTTAGCAGCGCTACCAACCTTGGTGTTACTTTTACAAATACTTTCCCATGGAGCGATCACATAGTCAAAGCCACAGGAAAAACTTATGGTATGCTCAGGCAGCTGTCATTTATGCAGAATGATATACCCCAAGAACTTAGCCTGATCCCAAATTTTTTCTATGGCTTGGAGTTATTTTGCGCACCGTGATGCAAGCAGCTTTAATAGATTACGAGTGACCTTTAATTCCATAGGTAGATATATATTTGAACGCCGCCGTACTGAGCACATTCAAGCCTGGCCAACCAACTGGATGAGCCACAGAGTTGTTATATATCTACATAAGATAATAATAAAAAGAGAGCCACCATATCTGTTTTACAAACTGCAGCTTGCAGCATCCTCACGGACCAAAAACCAAATATGTCCAAGAACAAGAGTTTGGAACTCGGAGAAGAAATTTTTCGTTTTCGTTGCTCGATTTTAAGAATGTCAGAAACGCAACGCAATTCAAAATAGCTTGTGAGATAGGTTATATGTATTATTTATTTAGAGGAATCACATGTGGCTAATGCACTTAATTATAAGAAATTCTTGTAGCATTAGGAGGAGCAAATAAACTAAACTAAACTGAACTAAACAGTATGTAGATTGATAAAGAATCAACGGACTTATTTTGGGGTGCCCTCGTGGCTGTGGCTAAACCGAAGCAATAGCAATTTTGCATGTGGCTGGCGAATTTGTTGCTGGCAACAAATGATTTCGTTTGAAAAACACCCAGCGGTGTATTGAAAACATGATTTTCTTTATATGTATTGGTGTCTACTCCTACGATAGCTGGTTCTGGACACTCCTGGTTTAAACCGAATTTTCGAATAATTTCTTGAAAGTTAAAATTTTTACCAAAACCGATCGCTCGAACCCAGAAACGAGAAAAGGCCTGACACCTATTTTTATATGTATGCGTTTATGTATGTATAAGAGAAACATATATAAACATATATATAAGAAACAATTATTACACAAGCAATTCTGTTGCTTGCTTAACACAAATTCTTTATTTCAATGAGCGCTTAGGCTAACGTTTTTGATTTCGTCATATGTAAAGTATTTACGACACATATTTCCTTTTTTGGAGCGGAATTCTAAATCAGTTTCTATTTTAAGTTCTGAAGAGGAAGAGGTGAATTCAAAAGATCAGCAATCCCAGGCACAGAAATGATAATAAAATTCTGCCGACACGTCGTGACGTCTCTGCTGCTGCTGCCGAAACATAGAATGTATGCGTTCACATGTAATTGCTAATGATGGACACTTTCCCTATCGATGATATTGTGACTTGGTGGATAGTCGCGATTAGTGTAGATGCATTTTCGGGACATCCACAGACAATTTTCAAATATTAAAAAAATTTCTAAATTGATTACTGAGTTAAGGAAAATCCACTTTAAGTTCATCTAGCGATTGTACAAGTGCGTAATATGGCAATTACGATTCATTCTCCTTTCGAAAAGTTGCCATGGAATTGGAATTGACGTTTATGTTGACAGAATGTATCAGAACATATTATCTTCCAAATAAAGTGTCCCTTTATAAACAGCTTTTTTGCTCGATCCTTACAGCTCTTGCGTTCTTTTCAACTTCGCAGAATTATTTGAGAGAGGAGAAAACTCCAATTTGGTCATATTAAAAACCACAAAGAACTAAAGAAATTTGTTTATTTATTTAAGGAATTTGCAGACCACGGCTACAAACCTCTAAGCTACTGTAAAAGATTCATGATCCGGCTTGGGTGACCGGGTTTCGTATGTCTCGAGTCCGGATTATGTACAGTACCGGTTGTTGGTCTTGATTTAACCGAATCAGCCTTTTAATAGACATATTTAAAAAAAAAATGTTCAGTCTCGCATTTCTCATACCGTTTCATCGTCTCCATGGCCAAATCGTTGCATACCAAATCAAGGGTATCCCTCGGCAGCAGTCGTCGTGCTACGTAGAGCTGCACTTCAGCTTCAACAACGAAACGCACAAATTGCAAGTTGATTTAGGTTTTTGTTTTCCCATTTGCTGCATCAAGTGCAGTCGGTTAAAAAAAAAGTGCAGAGCCCATGTCCAAAACGAAGGTGGAACGGGGGGTAACAGCAACGCATCCTTTTCAGAGGCTCGTAGGCCACTCGTTGTGTTGGGTGTGAGCGCATTTTCAATCAAAATCGCTCAAACTCTTGACAGGCAGCTGCAGCGGCAACAACAGCCTAAAAAACAACAACCAAACTTCATAAAATTGCACTCGGCAGCATTTTGGCAAACTCGCCAAACTCTCGCAGCGCACATGAGCGCATAAAACAAACAGCAGGCCGTGCGGGTGAGGCACTTGCCTCTTTATCTTTTTGCGTATAAACGTCGCTCTGCCCTTCCACCCCACCCCATCACTGCTCCACCCTTCTCGCGGGTCTTTCGCCTTGGGCGCTGAATGCATTTTTGGTCAGTTGCAGCTCGCGACTGGAATTTTTTCTGGCTGCACTTTAAGTGCAGTTTACCTCTTTGTCAGTTCTATGTTTGCTCCCCTCCCTGCCACCCTGCCTGCCGCTCTTTGGTGACTTTGAGTGTGTGGCGTTAGAAATTGGGAAAAAAAAGTTTGCACTGCAAATGAATTCTTACAAAAGGACATGGAGCCGCACCCCTTCCCGAACACATGGCCAACTCCGTGCTCACACTCGACTACATTTGCCTGGCCAGAAGCTGGCTGGAGGGGCAGTGCATTTTTGTGCGCCCCTTTGGTTCGTTGACGACCAAGTGCCAATTCGCTGGCATGTGGGATTATTGCCTGGAGCGGGCATGGGTGCCTGGAGTGGTACTTAAGTGCGGCCCCGCCCGCTCGGTGTAACTCAGTGCATTTCTTTTTCATTTAATTAAAATTATTTGCCTTTGCCTCGCGAACGGCACTCGGAACTTAGCCGCTGCCGGTTAACAATTTTGGCCATCAGACGCATCTTTTGGCTGGGCTTTAAGTGCGTGTGCTGGCCATTGTCAATTAGCTCCTCTGCTGCTGCCAAACGCAGCGATGCATTCAGCTGGCACTAACCAAAGCCGAACCACGCACCAAAGTATTGCCATGAAACGTGTTTCAGTGCAATTATTTTACATCAAATAGTACAAAAAAGAAAACGGCTTTACAATAAACCAAAAACATTTATAAAAATAAAATAAAAAAATAAACACAAAAACATGTGAAACAATTGCAGCAAATGTTTTTATGTTGCCAATTACAACAACGCACGAAAAAATTGCAAAATAAAATAAGTAAAACTTCACATAAGTGTGTGACGCACTCAAAGTATACAGGACGAAGCTTTAATGCTCTAAAATTTTTGAATATTGCAAATTGTTTGCAACAAAAAACAGAAACATAATTCCATTGAGGGATTCAAAACCTTTGCCAATAGATAGAGTTAGTATTCATTTAAAACGGGAGATGGTGAAACATCTTCGTACCGTTTAAAGGCTGAAAGTCTAAGCCAGGGGCGCTCAGCCCCTATATGCACGCCGCGCATTTATTGTTGTTATTGTCGGTGGCTAAGCGTAGTGTTCTCCCTACTCTTTCTCTTCGAGCTCTTTCTCCCACTAGCATTACAACACACACACACCAACAAAAATCGGATTTCTCTTTCTATTTCTTGTAGTTTTTGTTGTTTGACAAATATTTTCTTCAATTGTATTGATGCCCACGCGACCGTATGCTGATTCTGGGCACCTGCGGTCTAAGCTGTCAATCGAGTGTCAATTGATATCATTTATAACAGCCACAGCAAATTAAGCAATATTTTTGGGGTAGTTTGCAAAGTTCAAACTAAAGACTTGCCACATGGAATCCGACCATTGGATGCTGATGACAGTAAATTATGAATACAATACAAATGAAGAAAGCCACCAAGCTAATCTGGGAATCGTCAAAAAATAAAGCTCGTTATTTTGAAGGAAATTCACCTTATATGCGAATCCTAACGGGCGATGCATTAAAACAGAGTTCCCCAGTGATAGCCCCTGGGGCACGAACATACTCGTCAATTCACACCGAATGCTTGCCTAAGTCATTCATCACTGTGTGTTAGAAAGAGACACAGTCACAATTTCGCGCTCTCTGCTTGGGGAACCCTGCATTAAAACGTCCAGCGAAAACGATAATGGAGCAAGAGTTATGCGGCTTCTCGGCCTAAGTACTTCATTTAACTTTTACAACAAGTAAGAAGTCGTCAATTGAAAGTGAAATAAAAGTGCTTGGAAATCAACTAATACCTTGTGTATCTCAACCTGGCCGAACTATAATTATCACTAAACAGCATGTTAAGAATCTAGCAACAGCCAAAAAGCTAAACAACAGTAACGCTCAACACATAACAAAAATTGGTACCACCTTCCAACGATAGCATAATTTCGGGCTGTACTCTCTCACCAGAGAAATTCCAGGCTGGTTCTCACAAAAAATTTGAATTCTCAAGCTTTTATTCGGCTCATTGAGTTTGGAAATAGCGCTAATTATCAGTGGTTGAAGTGTGGAAGCAACAAGTCTGCTGATTAGTGAATTGTGGTCAATTCCAAAACAGCCGGTTGTCCAGACGTACCATTGCAATCCCAATAATGTTGTGTGTTGGCTCTGTTGAAGTGTGTTGATTGCATAGAATTACAATCAACCATTCATTGACCTTGCACCAAGCTTGAAAAAGCAAAAAACTTTGACTAAAATTAAGAATACATTGCGAAAAAAAGTGTTTGAAAAGATTTTGATTGTTAATACAAAATTAATGAAGAAAAATTCATTATTCAAAATTTGTCAATACGTGGGCTTTTTGAAAAGTTCTTGGCCTTCAATGTATGCTAACAGCTTTCCGTTGGTTACTGTATATCGGAAAGTAAAAAGGCCAACTGGAAATTGCTTAGTATATAGTAAATGACTTTATCGTCCCTACCTCAATTATACCTAGTAGTCGCAACTGATTTGGAACTTGTATTGAACACCCTCCTTCTCGGGAACCACTAAACGCATCCACTCCAACTTGACGGCTATTTAACAAGGTACAATTATGCTATATTACTGCATCAAAAGTTTTTGTAGTCAGTTGTTTGCAATCATGAAATGGGGCTCGCTCGAAAATCGTGCTGTTGAAATTGGCTTGCATTAATGCGGCTACGGACCACTGGAAAAAACCCCAAACTTTATGTAGCGTACCGTGAAATTATTTGAAAATACTGATGGAATAAAAGAACGAGCGAAATCCGGTCGTGGGCGCACTGTGCGAACGACGTCGAAGTCCACTACGCAAGTAGAAAATCATGTCTCGTGAGATGAATATCAGCAAGGACAGCATGTGGCGCATCATAAAACGTGACTTGGGGCTCAGTGAGTGAAGAGACACACCGGTCATTTGCTTACAACAGCATTGAAACAAAAACGCAAGACAAAATCGAAAGCATTGCGTTGCCAGTGCGCGAACAATGCCCACAGACGAATTCTGTTTACTGACGAGAAAATTTTCACCATAGAGTAATCGCTCAACAAACAGAACGATTAAGTTTATGCTGTGTCTTCAAAACAAGCATCCATACTCATTCCGAGAGTTCGGAGAGGTCACCATCCGTCTTATGTGATGGTTTGGTGGGGAGTCGCCTATGATGGGGTCACCAAGCACCATTTTTGTGAAAAAGGAGTCAAAACTTCTGCGAAAGTGTATCAAACCGACGTTTTGGAAAAAGTTGTGAAGCCTCTCAATACGACAATATTTGCAAGCAAGCCGTGAAACCTTTCAACAAGACTCCGCTCCAGCTCATAAGGCAAAAACGACTCAAAATATGGCTAAAAAACCATGTACCGAGCTTAATTTCTACGGTTGATTGGCCTGCTGATGGCCCAGACCTGAATACAAACTGAGGTCCGTTTTCGAGGCTAAGCGCGCCCTTGTCCGAGTAGTGGACGATTTCTCGATCAATGAGTGTCCAAGGCTGTCATTCCGAACAAGTTGTTCTACGATTTGCAGCCGTTGAGTGGCCAAGATAATTGATATATTCCTAAAATTTTGAAATAATTACTACATTAAAGACAATTTTTTCAGAATTTTAGTAAAGTTACCCTAAAAATTAATTTTTCAGAAAAAAATAGAAATTAAATAGTAGTAGGTTTTTATTTTTGCGCCATATTTAGCGATTGACACATTAGACGCCGTCAGCCAGTTACAAAATTAATTAATTAAATGTTAAAATATAATATAAGACTTAGGTTTATTATACCCTAATACACTGAGGGAAAAATGCTCTGAAATTTTAATATTTACACTTTTTGACTTTAAAATTTTCACCATTGATTCAGCGTTAATTATGGAATTCGTAAATATAAAGTGTGTACACTTTAATTTAAATATGAAAATATACAAATTTTTTGTTCTGTTTGTTCTGAATCAAGAGTAGGAATCCCCCATCGAAGCCACCATCAGTTGGACTCTGAAAACAACCGAATTATATTAAATTGTATTAAAAAATGTTAACGTACTCTGCGGGGGACTCGAACTCGGGACCCTTGCTCTGAACACAATTGGAAAGTCCTCTCTAAAGGTTGCGCTATTGCGCGCGCTGGCGGAAAGCCTTCTAAAATACTACTTGTATTGAATTGAATCTACCATAAGTATATCCACACACATAAAGTATCATAAAGTATATATATTCTTTATCAGCATGACGAGCTGAGTTGATATAGCCATGTCCTTCTGTCCGTCCGTCTGTTTCTAAGCGATCTCCTCCGTCAGGTTTAAAGCTATCTCATCCAAACTTTGCACGAAGCCTTTTGGTACAAATACGCTGCACATTTGTCGGAACCGTCCGGATCGGAGGACTATAGCATATAGCTGCCATAGGAACTATCGGTCGAAAAAGTAGTGTTAGTGAGAAAAACATTTTTGTCTTCAACACAAATGTCCTCAAACCTCGCTTTTATAATGTTTTTAAACTTTCAGATAATTCCACCAAGTTTTATGAAAATCGGATAACTATATAGTCTAGCTGCCATACAAAAGATATGTCTGAAAAAAGTCATAGTAGTAAAAACGTTTTTGCTGCTGATCAATATTGTATGCTACCAAATCGGTAGACTTTAGACTATAGCTGCCATAGGAACTGTCGGTCGAAAAAGTAGTTCTTGTTAGAAAAACTTTTTTTGTTTTCAATGGTAGCGTCTTTATACCTTCCAGTTGTGAATATTATTAGTTGCCACACAATTTTGACGAGGTTGGTCAAAATCGGATGAATATATCGTATAGCTGCCATATAACAAAGTGCAAGCAAGCAAATGCTTTGGCAACAAGGTTTAATGTGAAACTAACTTTATTCAATATAACTTAAGCTAACAATTATTGTTGAGTCCAACGCAGCGAAGAAAGCGAGAAACTGCGTGTCAGGGATGGCGCGTGTGTTGTCGTTCTGCTACTGCGTAGGGATGGTGCTCGATGAATGGTGTGGTCAGAGGTGGCCAGGGCTGCCACAGTAATCCCCCTCCAGAGACCATGTGGGAACGAATGATCTTCAAAATTTAAGTATAGATGAATGTATGTACGGGGTGAGCATCTACAGGATTGTGCAAGTCCCAATGTGGAGGAATGCTTGCGTATACTTCTCGCGGTGGTGATTGTGTCGTAGTTGAGTCGATGGATTGTTTCCGTTGAGTATAGAAACTGGTGAGTCCGTAGTACTGAGCATGTGCACCGAGTACAGATTGGAGAAGTTGCGTCGATGGTAACCTCGCGTTGAGGCAGATGCTTCGAGTGAGGGTCGATAAGCAAGTTCGGCCAAGCTGGGTTGAAGCTGCCTCGCGTCGAGGACTTTCGCTTGCCACGCTTTGTGGACTTTCGCATCAATTGCCAAACAAAGAGCATCTCGAGTTGAAGCATTTTGCTAGTGGTCGGTCAGGTATGCGGATCGCTGTCCATGAACATCGGTGACGACGAAGATCCAAATTCAGCAGAGCGACGTACTTCCATAAGTATGATCGATCGTCTGGCAGCCAGCGTACAATGTTAGATCTGAAAAATTGATCGGATGCTTGACCAACGTGAGCTCGGTTACTTGTAGTTGAAGAGTCGGTTGGGCGCGCGTAAATCGTAGGCGTGAGCAGCAGGCGAAGGGCAGGCTGTGCAATGAACGTTTTCACACGTGGACGGCAGGTGTAGGCCAGGCGGGGCAGCATGAGCTACAGTAGGATGTGTACGGTTGGACACACAAGACCGGGGCGACAGACAGGAGGTCGAGGGACAATATGCGTGGGCAGCGGTCGGTGTCATTTTCAAACCAGGATATTTGGCGATGCTGTTTCACAAATTGCAAAAACAAAAATTCCACTGCCAAAAGTACGAATGAGCGACTCCTGGTTGGAGTGAGGCCTCCTCGATGATCGCCAGCTGTGTGCTGTCCCAAATGTGCGTTCTCAGCGCCAAAAATCTCGGTTGCCTGTGTGTGTCTGCTTTGCCGGCGTATGTCGTGTGTGTGTGTGTGCTTTGCCGGCGTCTGTATGTGGAGGATCAAGGATCTTGCTTGCCCGTGTCAAAGGTCCATGGCTGTTAGATGTGGGTACCGAAGGACACATATGTAAGTCCATGATCGATGAACGAATGAGCCGCCGAATCGCATTTTATGTGTTTGTTAGATCGCGCCAAAATTCGTTTGATTGTATGCTGCAGACGCCGTCAGCATGTGTGCATCTGTGTGCTGCCTTGTCGCGGCGTTTGTCGCGTATGTGTGTGACAAAATGCCCAAAAAGCATCGAGGTTGCTCCGCCGCTGCTGTTGAGGATCCGGATGGCTGCTGTTGAAGATCTGGTTGACTGTTGTCGAAATAGTAGTCCTTGCTTTAGTAGTTAACTTAATACTGTTTGAATTTGCTGATCGAAAGCTGCATGTCGACATGAATCACACAATGGCGTCACTGTATGGGTGTGTGCGTGTGAATTTCGTCAGAGATTGAAATTCATTTGTTTAACACACTGCTATGAATTTGTTTTGTTTATTGTTTGTGTTCAAATGTCGCGGGTCACCACTTTAGTGACGAAGTTTTAATGTGTAACTAACTTTATTCAATATAACTTAAGCTAGCAATTATTGTTGAGTCGAACGGAGCGAAGCGGGCGCCACCCGCGCGAATCGAAACCAAGCCAGAAACTGCGCGTCAGGGATGGCGCGTGTGTTGTCGTTCTGCTACTGCGTAGGGATGATGTTCGATGAATGGTGTGGCCAGGGCTGCCACAATGCTCAAAGTAGTGGCGCCATCTACTGCAGAGTTTGGGAAAGATCTCAGATAAGAATGTTTTACGAAAATCATTTAATACCTTAATTTATATAAATCATTCAAGCTGCAAGGGTATATAAACTTCGGTCGAGCCGAACTTAGCTTTCCTCTATTTTTTTTCTTTTCTTTTTAATTTCTTTATTTTAAAAATCTTCAATAATGATTTAATGCCTATATTGAAGTGCTTCATTGAGATCGTTTGCTAACACAACCGAGTTTTTACCATTCTCAATTTCCTCGAATTTTTCCATGCCTATTAATTGTGTTCTCCAGTGTGCTTGCCTAATTTCTAGTCTTGAAATTGTCTTCCCTTTCATATAGATTACACATGCTGCAATCGGTATTTACTGCCTATATGGCCTATAATTGAGATGCAGCCGAGAGCCGAGAGTGTCAAAAAAAAGGTTTTGAGCTCCTATGTCATATTTCGAGCTCCTGTAGTACGCTCGGGTTTCTCAGTTTCTAGCCTGATCTATAAATCTCATTCGTGCTGCTACTGCCAGGTCTTCCAGTATCTGTTCATGCTTCTCTTTCCAAAGAGATTGGGTTATTCAAAGATATTTGTACTCTGACTGTCCCACTTCTCAAAAAATTGCGACCTGCTTTGCAAAAGATGCGTTGCTACAGTTTTTGGGAGTCTATGCGAGCTGAGGTTCATGATTTTTCTTATATAGCAGAAATGCATTTCCAAGATCTTTAATATAAAGCGGGGAGAGGCCAGTTTGTAAGTAAATGGCGTAGTGTGGAGTGTTCTTTGGCCATCTGAAAATCCATTTCAGGAATGTGGGTACAAGTTTTTCCACATCCTCAAGCTGCAAAAGTCCCCAAGCCGGGGCTGCATAGCACATGACTGCTCTCGCTGTGGCCTCGAAGAGTTTATATTTTGTGCTGCTCTTTACCTCAGTTTTTGCACAAAAGGCATTCCATGCGGTGATTATAGCTAACTTGGAGTCGTGAAGATGTTGTATTACGTGCTTTTCGAAAGTCAAGTTTGGCGTTAGCAGTACACCCAGATAGTTATAAATATACAAATTATTTCTAAATTGAAGGGCGATTTCAATTCATGGCTTCGTTTCTAAAATAAATTAAAAAATTTTCTAAGTGGATGTACAATCCTTGAACCACGCGACCTAGTGTAGTTAGAAAATGTAAGTAAGAAAAGAGATTTCTGGAGCATTCGTGAACGCTGTCAAAACTACACTCGTTTCCCTTCCAATCCATCAGGGACCTTGCGCTCTCCGTACATAAACCGCCACTTGCCCTCCTATTAATAATTTCAAGATGCGTAATTATTGATTTTGCATTAACACTTTCGCTTGGCAGAAATAATTATTATAAAAAAGAAGGAGGAAAAAAAATAGAAGCTCACGCATGTGTGCGGACGACACTTTGAACTTAGGCCTGGTCCTCATCTCAGTCAGGCTCGCACTGTCTCACGGCTGGGAAAGCTCTTTGAGGCGGCGAGGAGGCGGCTCCTGTTGATGTTGATGGCTTGTTGCCAGTCACCTTTGTGACAATTTAGTTAGGCGTGTGTTTATTTATTAATACATTTTTTACACCTCAACGCCTGGGGTTAATTGCACATGTGGGTAGCCAAGTGTAAGATTCCTTCTAGCTGAGGCCTATTTACGAATGAGACCAGACTTTGGGCCAACTCCAAAGATTCCACAATTTGTAATTAAAAATCTGACCAGCCACTGGCAGGGACTCCGGATCCTGCGCTTTGTTATTAAACTTGCCTGCAAATTAAAAGTCAAACTGTTTAAGACAATGTACAAACATACTTTAAGCAGCAGATTGACAAGGGTAACGGACACGCGAGCGGGTGGAAGGGAGCTCACGCTGCGCTGAATTTGAATATCGTTGTCCGTCCATACACTCACAACCCTTCATCTTGGCCACTGCCCATCCATCCATCCAGCCATCCATCCATCCATCCAACCATCCACACTCGCCACGGCCGGCTGCACGCAACGTGGCGCTAATTTCTTTGATTACATGTGCGCTGCAGGCAGGCAGACTCCGAGTTCGAGTCCGAGTCCGAGACTGAGACTCTGTGGGTAGTCCTTTGTGCCTTGTCTTACACACACACACACACACACACTTACACGGGCGGAAGCGAGCCGCTTTCAATGACCAACTGAACTTCAAAACTTTGACTTGGCCGCTGACCACCCTCAGGCACGCGATTCAATTCCTTCTCCTTAATTATTGAGCAGCGGACGTGCCTGTATTTTTTTGTGCTTTAAAATGTGTTAATTTTACGTATAAGAAGGATACTGAAACACCCTGTTTTCCGCAATTAAAAGGTCATAAAGGAAATGGCAAAGAAACAAGAGAGATCCAGCTCTGAGGAGGAGGCAAATAGCAATCATGATTAGGGCGAACTGACCAGCAAGCGCAACCATTCCCATTCCATACATGGCAAACGGCGACCTGACCATTCAAAAGCATGTCGACGCCGACGCCTGGGGCCAATGTGGGGGTGAGTGGGTGTGTGTGTGTGTATGATGAGTGTGTCTGTGTCTTTGTGAATCAGAAATCAGCACTTTTCATTTATATCAATATATTCTCCTACATAATTAAGAACTCAATTGGGGTGCGTTTGTGCAGATGTGGTATATAGCGATACAAATTGATCATATGTAGATCATTGGTATAATATTTGGTATTTTATTAATATGACAAGCATTATTTATAACTTATCAATGATCAACTAACTTTGGTATATGCAAGATTTTATGTCCATTAATTCTAACAAAACTCAATCGTAGCTAGACAACTCCTCCTTCAACTGCTGCTAATGGACGAATACAGTAGAATACTCTGTACCAAGGATCTGCCAAAGAAATGATAAAGATCGTTTAAACGATACTTAAGTTATGAGCAAAACATTGTTCGCTGCAGCACCACAGCTGCTTTTATTGCTACTGCAAATGCAAAGTATAAGTATTACAGTCGGGCTTGACCGATGTTCCACTTGTTTTAGTTGTTTTTATACCCATGCACAAAGTATTTTAAAATTGGCCAAATGTTTGAGTATACATTTTCTATATTAGCATGTCGAGCTGAGATGATATAGCCATGTCCGTCTGTTTCTATGCTATCTCCTCCGTCTTGGGCTTACCACAGACACAGTTTATTTGGTCTATGCACTGGGCCATGGTTTCTAAAAAAAAAACTCTTATTCTTTTTTTAGCTGTGGTGAAATATTTACACCAAAAGAAAAACAGATTCGTCACCATTCGAAACTCGACTTTTATTAAAAAAATTTAAAAAAAAAACTTATGAAATAAAAATATTCCATTCTTAAAGATTATTTTTGGATCTATCTATATATCCGCCATCAAAAAAACACCAATAACAGCTACCAAAAGAAATCATACTCAGTTCAGAAGAAAGTTGGCTTTTGCAAGCCATTTACAATTTGCACTACCAATGGTTATGTTATTGACATGGCAGGAATATACTACATGATCAGAACGGACTTCAAAAATTGCTTTAGCCAGGAGATATAATTGTTGTTAATCGAGGGTTTAGAGATGATGTTGCGGATCTCGAAGAAAAAGGCTATAAAGTCAGCCAGCTCCGAAGGGAAAAGGAAGAAAGAGGAAAGCTAACTTCGGCTCAACCGAAGTTTATATACCCTTGCAGCTTGTATGATTTATATAAATTAAGGTATTAAATGATTTTTGTAGAACATTCTTAGCTGAGTTATTTCCCAAACTCAGCAATAGACGGCGCCACTACTTTGAGCATTTGCTTGCCTGTTTGTTATATTGCAGCTATACGATATATTCATCCGATTTTGACCAAACTCTCCAAAATTGTGCGGAAACTGATAATATTCACAACTGGAAGGGATAAAGACGCTACCATAGAAATCAAAACTAACTAACTCACTAGAACTACTTTTTCGACTGATAGTTCCTAAGGCAGCTATATTCTACATTCATAGGATTTTGATCAAAATTGGCAGAATTGTGTGGTAGCATATAGTATTGATCAATAACAAGTTTGGGAGCGATAGCATTGAAAACAAAAAAGTTTTCCTACTAAGACTTTTTTCAGACCTTACTTTTGTACGGCAGCTATACTATATAGTTGGCCGATTTTCATTAAACTTGGTGGAATTATGTGAAAGCATAAAAAACTTATAAATACGAGGTTTTGGCACGTTTGCGTTGAAGACAAAAAAGTTTTTCTCATTAAAACTACTTTTTCGACCGATGGTTCCTATGGTAGCTATCTGCTATAGACATCCGATCCGGCCGGTTCCGACAAATGTGCAGCGTATTTGTACCAAAAGGCTTCGTGCAAAGTTTGGTTAAGATAGCTCTGAAACTGACGGAGGAGATAGCATAGAAACAGACGAACAGGCGGATATGGCTATATGAACTCAACTCGTCATGCTGATCAGAAATATATATACTTTATTCGGTCGGAGATGCTTCCATCAATGTGTTACAAACATCTGGAAATTTTAATATACCCTCAATAAGGGTATAAAAATAAACAATTTTCGGTTGCATAAAGTCCATAAAGTGCAAAATGTCCATAAAGATGAGATAATAAAGAGCTGAGTACAAACAATATCACTTTCAGTCATATATTTGGATCAGCATGCGGTGTCTGTTAATAACCAAGAACGAAAGTCGGTCAGGCCCGACTTTAACATACTCTGTACCCTTAATGCCGGAGCTCGCATTTGCTCAAGAGTTATACGCGTTGTACGCTGTTATACGCGTTATACGTGTATGCTGTTATACGCTCATCTCCAAGTTTCTCTCTCTCTAAGATTGCCTTTGTTGAACGGAATGCTTTGGTTATGGGTGGGGGGTGTTAACTGGCCGTTTATTGCTCATAACTTGAGTATCGTTCATCCGATCTTTATCATTCCTTCAGCAAATCGATTAATAATATTGATTACTAGATACCTCTAGAAGGTAAAAAACATCTATCTACGAAACTGTGGAAGATACACGTATTTTCCAAATCGTGGCAAAAGTCGAAAAAAAACTTGATCGGCCTGCAAGTATAAGAAATATATGTCCCAAACATATCAAACCTCTATCTCTTTCCATCTCTGAGATCTGTACGATCATACAGACAGACGGACATGGCTATATCGACTCGGCTGTTGATAGTGATCAAGAATATATATACTTTGTAAGGTCGGAAATGATTCCTTCTCCCTGTTACATACTTTTGCACAAACTTAATATACTCTGTGTACATTTGGTACAGAGTATAAAAATGTTGCATACTATTTGGTCTTTCCTTAAGGAACACAACTTTTGTCATATATTTGGGGCAGAGTGCGGCACGTCCCAGTCTAAAGTGTATACAACAGCGGCAGCGACGTCGACACACCGACAGTATACGGGCTAATACTGCTCTCTTTTGCAACAACAAAGAAGTGCTAAATGCACCAGCAAACCCTAAATGACCATGTGTGTTTTGCCGGCCCCTGATTTGGGGTCATAATGCGTTGTCTGCTTACGTAATGTTAATATTAACGTCAATGCTCTGTTAATTTACATAAGGAAAGGGCTTAAAACATTTCTTACCCTAATCAATGGGTATTTCTCGTACGCACTCGTTTTCAGAATAATACGCTATATTTTACCTCATTTTAGTTTCTTTTGCTATATTCTAAAGAAATAGGGCTTACCCTTTTTTAAGGAACACAAATAGTCATTTAAAGGTCTTTTTTACTCTACAGAGAAAGGTAAATTTCGCCGCATTTTTAGGAAAATGAATTTAGAAAAAAACAGAAAAATATTATATCATAAATATTGTATGACATTTCTTTCGAAATTTAAAACCCACACTGACGCATTAATTTATTCTTCCAATCAAGTCCTTGACTGTCCCGCACAAAGCCGTCTCTCATTTGCCTGTTTATTAGTACGTACATGTAAATATGGAAGTTTTTCGTTCAACATTTGGCATTCAATGCAAATGCAAAGCAAAAGGAATCTGGCCTGGCACTGCTAATGATTGATGGCTTCATAAGCACATGAATTTTCTATTCATACAAAAAGCTAAATAGAAAAAAAAATGCATAAAAAATAGGAATTCTCACCAAAAAGGAACTTTTGCACGCATGCACTTGTCGACTTTTGCATAATGTGGAATGAATTGCCCACCACCAGTGACCATTCCGTGTTCTTTGTGCGCTGTGGCAGTGCTCTCGTTCACATGCGAGTGTGGAAATGGGAATTCTTTGATTTGGGTTTTTTTTTTCCTTTTTGTGCGCCGTCGTCCGTCAACACTAAAAAGTTAATTGCATGAAAAATAAGTTAATACTCGACTGCCGCAGCCGTCCAGTTGCTGTTTAATTTAATTAGTCGACGTCCTCCTCTCTGTGTGTATAAGTGTGCCTGCAGCCGGGAAGCCTATCCCGAATGTTTACGCTTAAGTCAATTAGCAAGTATTTTTAATTGCCTTCAATTTGCATAATTTGCTTAAGCAGAAGATTTTGCGTATTAGTTTCAATTAGCTGGTCCAAACGAAATTCAGCCAAGGCCTGTCCAATCTCAATCCTCTGCAGTGGGCATTTCAATTAACCCAGGGACGCACCTTGGAATGTCCTTTTGGCCGGAGCACAGTTTGACCTCGTTTCGGTGAACAGCAGAAGACGCACAACTAATTAGACACATGCCATGCAGGGACATTAGACACACATGGAATTGTGTGTGGTGAAATGAAACTCCTGTGCCTGACTGCTTGACCGTACGCAAATTACTTGTGTCATAAATTCAACCAGCCAAGGCAACAAGAAACCCTGAAATGACACCCCCAAGGCTTACGCTCTCTCTGGAGAAGTGGGTCGAAGTACAGGGATTGGCCACAATTCAAAGTCAGGTTGACTTCACGTATCTTGTTCGTTTAATGCCCAGGTTAGCCACATTTTATGGCCACAAACTTTCGATAACTCCATTTGCCTCGACGACCTACATAAAGATCTCAATCTTAACGATGACAATGCAAAAGTTTTCCCCACATGTCTTTGATTTAAACGAGACAAAAGTTGACTTAAAAACCCAAAAACTACAGGGAAATAACCGGTTGCTTATCGAAGCCTATTCAATGCGTGCCTCCTTTCACGGGGATTGGAGGAGTTGGGGTTGGAAGGACACTGAGATGCAAGAGCAACGATAAGCTTAATATGCGTTTTCCTTGGCTGCTCATTAGGTTTCTGTGCGTGTGTATGTGTGTGTGTGTGTGTTATTATTACAGGCCTCAGTTTGAGCACTAAATTCATAAACACTTTGCATAGTTTCTAATGGCCCACCCCAGCACTGTACAGTGGGTAAACTTGTTTGAAATATCAACAAATATTATTCCTTTGACCATGATGATACTCTCTGCCTGTACCATACACTCAAAAAATTATTTTTCTATATATAAGAAAATCGGCCTAAAATTTAGAAAAAATTTGTATATTTAGGAATTGTTTTTTTGAATTTTTGTAAAGTTACCCTGAGGCCGAGATCACCCAGAGCCCTTATGGCCCACTGTGATGTCAAAATGGGAAAAGGGAAATGAAATAATGGGCCCCTCCCATTATGGGTTGGGTTTTTGATGGGTTCTGACAATCAGGTACTACGCAAATGCTATTATACATATATGTGATAAAAAGATCCAGGTCCTCAAAGGGCAGATCTGCCAGACTACCCAGATCTTCAAACAACGGGGGCTAAGGGCACTCAAAAAAATTATTTTAGAACGAAAAATGTTAATTTATTTGTCTAATTTATGTCTTCATTTACATTTCTTGTGAGATCATTAATAGAAAATTTATTTTGGTTCCGCATTGTAGTCAAATTTCATACATGTATATAATACTTGAAATTACCAATCCAATGTTGCAAGACGACGATTTGGTGGAAATTATTATGTCTATGTGAACGTTTCCCAGCGCTTACCCGTTGAGTATGTCGTCAGACATATTGACACGAAGGAAGCTTTTCAATCTTTTCAGCAGCGAAGAAATCCATTCAGCTGTTGACGTGGTGACGGGGATCGTCGAGAACAATTGCAACAATAAAGCAAAGTTCGGGAAAAAATTACTGAATTTCTTCGATTTCTTGAGCTGTAGCGCCTCGAGTGCAGTCTGGGCTTTTTCAACTCTGAGTTCTCACAACTCTTGTGCCACAAAATAATTTATTGTCTCAGCACGGTTTCGCTGCAATTATTCAAGTCCTCATAAACTTTTGCAGCTTCTACAAATTTTTGAACTGTGTGCTTGGTAGGATGTGCTGGAGTCAAACCCTCAAGAGCCAGAGTGTCAAACCCAAAAAAAATCATGAAATCCACAAAAGGGTAGTAAAAAAGTTTAATATGTCATTAAGAGCCTGTACCATCGTACATCGCAAGTGTACAATTTAAGAAAATTTAGCGAAAGCATCACAAAAGCGTCATGTTGTTGCTGTTTTTTTGGCGACCATTTAAGCGAGGAATTTTCAATTCAAGTCCCATTTCGTCAGTAAGTTTCTTTCACACATTCATGTTTTTCGACCCCACGAGTAGGTCAAAGTGTTTTAGTCGATTTTTTTTGATTCCGGAGCTTCCGATTCTATTTCATCTTGCAAAAGTAGAGTTTTTTTTAGCTGACTGTGTTAAAAAATTAGTCACTGAAGAAACTGTTCCTAGCATGTTTCGGATATCCTAAACTTCGCAGGCTTTTGAGACACATAAACTTGACGAATAACTGAAACAATGAGTATAGAATGCAAAGAGTTGTTTTTCGCATATCAATGGTTGGACACCATTTTGGTTGTCTGAATGGGAGGGCCTATAGCCCTCCTGGATCCGCTACTGGCAGCGAATAGTAAAACTCTATGCAAAATTTCAGCTTGATAGCTTTAAAATTGAGAGACTACGCAGTTGGACCAGAATGCATGCCAGAAGTACAGATTTCATGCCTACTTCTCACGTGAGAAGGCATAAAAAAATCTGAGTGTTCCTTTCGTTTTTCTTCGTTTTTCTTTAGCAACGTCGTAAAACTTAGCGGCTGTTGTTATAACCGTTAACCGTTTGGGTGACGTCACGAGGCAGCGTTCGGTTTCGCTTTTCTCCTTACGAACTCAGTACTTCAGATGTACTACTTTGTATATCGTACGTTGAGACTTTGGCTGACGAACACTAGACTTTTGGAGGCTCTAACTAATTAGCTTGATTTGAGTATATTCGGAAATTTTATTGACAATTTATTTAATAATCGAACCAACAACTATTTTGTCCACTTCTGTAAAAGATCAAATATCAACCCTATCTTCAATAATATCAAAATAATATCAATATTTCATATCAAATGGATACTATTTCCACCTAAACATATGGACGCGATTATATCATCTTGGAATTTTTTTCAGATTAAGGCCGATTCGATACTCAAAATACCCGTATAATACTAAATATCGTGATATTTTTGTGTAGTAATAATAAATAAATACTATTCAATCCGTAGATGTAATTAAATTCGATACTCAAAATTTAAATTGAAACAAATTATTATTATTTTTTTTTTTATTATAAAATTATTTATTTTGTTTCTAAATTTTTTGTCACCTTGAGTAAATTTGGCAACTTAATTTAGATTGTGTAGATATTCTCTTAACGTATCTGCTTATGTAATTTTGATTGCAGGTGTAATGTGTCTGATTATGAGCGAGTTGTTTTGTGATGATATAAAATATGTTTGGTGTCAAGTTTATTAAATGGGAGGTAATTATATTATTATTCTCTGTCAACACATCTTTTTTTCCGCAAAAGCTGAAGTCGCACTGACTTCATAATTTTTTTCGTTTTCTCTCTCTCGATTGTAAACGATTATCAAGCGTTCAGGCTGACTTCGATTTTCTAACTCGTTTTCGATCTCCACGACGAAGAGAGCTTGAACCGTTTCACAATATGCCGACTTTTAGCTGAGAAAATAACGTGTGTGCTATTCATGCTGACAAATGGACTTATTTCATGAAAAAAAAATTATGTAGTGACTATTTTCGTGAAATTTCATGCCACCAAATGTAGTTATTTTTGTAAACACAAGCTGCAAAGTCCGACTGTGTAGTTTGCGTAGAATCAGACGAACAGACAGACGGACAAAGCTCAATCAACTCAGCTAGGCGCCCTGATCAAGTATGTATACATACATAGTTTAAGGAAATTTAAATTTCTATGTTTAGCAAACTTCTAGGCAAAATTATAATACCCTTTGCAATTCTTTTCAGCGACAACTTCAAGCAAAAGACAATTAGCATTTTAATGCTATATGTTCGATTTTGAAGGAGATGAGGTTCCTCTACTTTGGTACAAACAACCTGACAGCAGTATTAGCTGTCGATCTGCTGAATGGCTCAAACTGTTCGGTGCTTGGTTTATACATAAGCAAGATTTTTACTTACTGGCGTCAAATAATAGCAGAAGAGTAGTAAAAAACTAAATTTATTAAAAATTAAACAATCAAATGTTATGCAAGCAAAACATACAAAAAGAATGTCATTTCCAAGCCAAACAATACTACATACTACTACTCAATACAATTCTTACCTTTCGCCCACTGTGCATTGGCATGGTCTGTCCAAAACAAAAGGCTCAGTTTGGGCATTTCTTAATTTGTGCTACGTGCTGCAGCATCTCGTTAAGACCCCCTTAACCCTCCCTTGGTGGACATTGAACCAAATTGTAAGACCTTTTGTTTCACCAGTTTATTGTTTCTTAAAGATTAGCATCTGCTCTCCCAGAAGTTGTGCCATACTTTTGGTTGCATAAAGTGACCAAAATGAATTTACAATTTTCATGTAAATAATTTCATGCACAACGAAATCATGAATGAAAGAAAAGTGAATTCGTGTGAAAAGTGTGAAAAAAATGAGACAAATGCGCATCAATTAAAATTAACCAAAAAACGAAATAAAATGAAATACGAATGCACAGGGAGAGGCGGCAACAGGACATTGTTGTGGCGCCCGTTTCGGTTTTGGGGCAGACAAACATTGTCCGTGACCCCATTCCAATGGGGTGCGTGCTGGTGGCTTCATTAACCGGCAACTCACTCACACGTGTAAGCATACGCACACTCATATACATAAACATGCCCACACTCCAGTCGAGGCGACCAGCCGTATGGGTGACCGGCCCGAATTCGTAGCCGGTACCGGCATTTCCTCTTATTTTTGCACATTTTTTTTTTCGCTTACTCACCCCATTACAATGGCATATATAATTACAACAGCAACAACCGCTCAAGGTCAAACCATAATATCGTTGATAATGAAAATAATTTGTACCCAGCCCCAACCCAAGCCCCTGCGCGTTAATGGCCTCGTCCTTGCTTCATACATATTTTTGTCACTTGTTTTTCTTTAATTTTTATTTAATGCAATTCCCCCTCATTGTGTGAATTATTGCCAAAAAAAAGAAACGAAAATAAAATCACGCGCCCAAAAGTATGCAACATAATTAAAAATCAATGGCACACAAACAGATAAAGGCCAACAGGCGCCCAGCTGACGGAGAGGGCGTGGCAAACAACCTGATTTCCACATTTTTATTTTTACTCATTGCCGCAATTTATTTTTGATTGTTTTTTAATTTATTTTTTATTCGCATAAAAAGCACAACAAAATACGGTAAAAAAATTTTCGCGCGAACGCGAAACCCACAGCAAAAATCACCAAAAAAAAAAAACAGGCCAAACAACGCCGGTCAGCAGCAGCACAACGAGCCCACACGGCTCTGGTGTGGATTTTTGGTGTGGCGGCCAATGAACAGTAAAACTGTTGCTGGGGTGTTGCAACGTCAGCCGAAAGCGGCAAAAAAAAAAAAACAAACAAAAACGAAAACAAAACGAGCCAAGTGACGAAAATATAAAACCTGGGCCAGTTGGGTGTGGGAGCTGGCAAAAGAACCAGCAGGAGGTGACCAGCAATGTGCGATGGTTGGCCATGGCAAAATGTGACGGACTCCTCAACAGATCAAAATGACAAAATTGAAGTAGGCCAATGAAAAGATGTCGATAAATAAATGGATAAGGATTTTCTCAAGTTATAAGGAAAACTCTTTACATCAGATTGTAGTTAATAATCACGGTCTTTTTAAAATCAAGTAATCAAATCGGAACCGTTTACCATAAAGAACCGATTAACAATATTATGCATTTATCGATAACACTAGGCAACAAGGTATAGTATATTAAAAGGTTGGTAATGATTCTAGATGATTTTCGTGTGCTGAACACGAATCTGTTTTCAGAAATGACCCATCACGTCTAGATTTTTAGTAATCTGAGCTTAAAGTAAAAAATAACATAAAGAGCCTATTTTAACTCTTTTCAGACGTGTTTTGTGGGCAACCTATACTTTTATTTTGATTTTTTTTTAAATTATTGTAAGTTACTGTTTCTTAACTTTAAAATAAACTATTCCAAAGAAATGTACGATTATTTTTAGCGAAGGTGTACCATTTTGAATACATATAATAACATACCCATATTGCCTACCATGTGAAAACGGATACAATTACTAAAAATGGAATATCTTCATTGAAAAAAATCATAGAATTGTTTGGGATAGCTTATTTTTAAGTTAAGAAATAGGTGTTTACGATAATATCCAAAAAAGTCAAAACAAACGTATAGGTTCCCCAAAAAACGGGTCTAAAAAGGGTAAAAAATAGGCATTCTTGCAATTTTAAGCTCGAATTATTAAAAATCGCGACGTGATTGACCATTTCTAAAAACAGATTCGTGTTCAGCGCACGAAAATCATATAGAATCACCAACAATCCTTCAATATACTGGAAAAAGTTTAATTTTGTTGCCTTGTGTAATCAATATGCGCATATACTTAGTTATGCGTTAAAGTAGTACGCAGTGTTGCTCACTTCGAGCGTTCTAAGCGAAACACCAAAACATAGAAGTACATTTTTTTTTGTAGCTTTGTTTAGTATTTATTGAATCTTCTCTTAATAAGACTAACAATAATTTTTCAATAATTTTTTTTGCTCATACGCCGTCTGAATATCTGAAGTTAAACAGTTGACTTGCTCAATGGTTCCGTGTTTTGGAACCCAAATTGATGTGAAGGAATTATATTTTGTGCATGGGTATCAATTTTGCGAAGTAAAATCTTCTCAAATACTTTTGATAAGCAAGGTAACAGGCTAATGGGTCTATACGATGACGCTTGTGTGTTATCCTTTCCTGGTTTTTCGATTTCTTCCATTGAGTTGGAAAGTAGCCACATCGCAGTACAGCATTGAAGATTCTTGAGATGTATGTAATGGACGGATTTGGAAGTTCCATAATCATTTTAGGCATAATAAGATCATGTACTGGTGCTTTTTTAGGATTGAATTCTTTTATAACATTTTTTATTTCAAGCGAATGAATTTTGATTTGGTAAGTCTGTGCGGCAGTGGGAATCAGTGTCAGGAAAACATTTCTTAAGTCATTTGCCATTTCTTCGTAGCTGTGGGTCGATCTTCCTCTCTGATCCCTCAAGTAGTACATAGCTTGGACAATACTTTCAAATCATTGGAAAAACATTTTGGCCAGTTTGCTTTAGCAAAGTACGCTCATGGAAAGACGACTCTGAAACCGTCTAGTAAATATCCAAAGAGCGGTTCGCTCGTCCATAATGTTTGATTTCATTTCGTACATATCGTTATGTATGTTACAATTTTTTCCACTACTACAAAACAAGTAGAAAGGGCTGGAGCGCGTCACCACGCTTACAAAAGGCAGGGGCTCGTACTTGTGGCTAGGATGACAAAGCTTATATTGGCGAAATACTATTTCGACACTGTTGTACCCCATTAAGCTTGGTACGGAGATACTTGCGAAATGTGTGCAAAATCTCTGCACATTATTTCGCCGATGGCAAGTGCGAAATAAGGCACTCATCTCTAGTTGTTTTGTTTACGGCGGGTAAATATAAATTAATTAACAGCGAATAGTTATGGTGGCCTCCTATGATGCAATAGTTGCTACAATAGCTTTCTGTACGAAGCGGTAGTGAAGGCAATTAGGGTTCGAAAGGGTTTGGTTAATGCTTTTTTGCAAAACATTAAATTGTTTTTAAGTCCATCGTGACAAAGTGACTGTTTTAGCGACCTTTGGATTATTAATCTTAGAACTTTTAAGCAGGCTCTAGGTCAATAAGTTATGATTTTCATTATAACGTTTCTAAAACAAGACACGCACAAAACCACACAGGAGGCTAGTTGATCGTATAACTATTTCATAAACTGCCAACAGTTCAATCATCAGCGATCTATTGCCCAACTTCAATGAGTTGGCAGACGCTACCTCATGTCATCTCGTTATTATGTACTTATAATGCAACGGCATTTGTGGTCACACCGTCACACACTTGTGTGGCGTAACAACGAAAAATATGGTTTACATATATTTCACACCTTCGAAATAATCACTCATCGCGTGACTATCGCGTGACATGTTGACGTCGGTTGGCAGCGCTTTGATATCGATATGAATATTTCGCGTGTGAACTCCAGAGCGTTGATTTGAGTTTTGATTTTTCGCGAAATTTGCAAAATTTTGTGTGATTAATGGCAATTTTGTGAAATTTTATGATTAGTTCAGACTATCATGAAGATTTAATAGATGGCAGTTAAAGAAGGGTAAATAGGAGGTGTCGGTCAATCGGTTTAAAGAAATTTTAACATTTGCGAAACTCTTATATGAGTTTAGATTGATTGGAAGACGGGTATATCGATGGGTAAATAAAAGGTGAAGATCATACGACATTAGAAAAAAAATGTAACGAGTTTAGACTATCATGAAGATTTGATAGATTGCAATTGTATATTAAGCTTCACTTCTTCGTACTGTGTTTAAAATTCTAAAGGGGGCGCAGCAACGCACTCCGTGTGCCTGGTATGTAAATATGTATTGCAAAACAGTTTGACGGCAAATCTCTTAGCCATTTTTGAACTAAAATGTGTTTTTATCACTCATTTTCGGCATTTAAATTGATTACAAGTTGAATTGGTGACGTTGATTTACAAGCTCAACCAGATTTGCAACAAAATCAGAAAATTGTTAGCACTGAAACATTATGTAATTTCATAGATACAGGTTTTTTGCATATTTGGCATACTCTGCATATTTTGCATATTTTTTTATGCAAAATTGTTTTTAGCGGACTTAGATCATTGATCAATAAAAATAAGATGTGTGCAATCAGAACTTAAATCGGACATACGGTTCAAAAAATGAAAATAAGCAAAATCCGATGTCTATTGATCAACGTCAACTGCCCCGTCGATACAGCCATGTCCGTCAGTCCGTCTGTCTTTCTGTCTGTCCATCCGGTTTGAACGAAGTGATCTCAGAGATGGTAAGAGATAGAGGTGTTATATGAATGGGACAAAAACTCATTATAGTTGCAAGCAAATAGTTTATTTTCAATTTTTTCCACGCCCCCTCCGGCCCCCGTAATTTGTAAAAAACGTCATATCTCCCACAGTCTTGATGATAGATTGTTCGTACCTTCTAGAGAAATCTAGTATAAAAATTATTTATCGAATTGCTGAAGGAATGATAAAGATCGGATGAACCTTCCTGCCAACCAACGCTGTATTCAAAAAAACACAATCCTTGGGGATAGAGAGAGAGAGAGAAACTTAGAGATGAGCGTATAACAGCGTATAACACATAGAACGCGTAAAACAGGATATAACGCTTATTACACGTGTAACGAGCGAGCAAATGCGAGCGACGGCATTAACTGGTACATAGCATCTTATAGACGGGCTTGACCTACTATCTCACTTGTTTTATATGGAGTTTTTCGTTTGCGAGCGCTTTTTTTCCGTTCTCCGCATGGCAAAACGAGTGCCTTCGTAAGGTAGTCTACTCGGCTGCCTTTGCTTTCGGGTTTACTAGCTCTTTTGCCAGTGCACGTTTGCTTGTCAAAGTGGAAGGTTGGTTACGGACGATTTTTTCTCGTTTTATTTTTCGCATTAACCCTAACGTGTTCAAAAAAAAGAAAAAAATGAACTATTGTTATTTTTGCCGCAAGAATGTACCGGGCGTGAAAATCATTCATGCCCCGAAATGTGAAATGAAGAGAAAGCTGTGGGAGGAAAGCCTGGGGTGCAGCCTAAGCAAAAATTCCCAAATATGTGATACACATTTTAATGCGTCTCAGTGGAGGACTGCTCCCAAGGGGAAGATTTATAAGAAGAGACGCTTAAACAATGATGCCGTTCCGCAAAGAGAGAAAGAGGATGAAAGTGTTAAAGAAGGCTATGCTAATGCCAGTACGGAAACTGAGTAAGTTTGGCGTGTGAAAATATATATGTACATATATTTCTTTTTGTACATATGGATGGATATGTAAACATAATGAAACTGTCTTGTAGGGACACAGTGATAAATCATTCAACGTCCATGGAAATAAAGACTCTGAGGCAAAAGATTCGTGCTTTGGAGGATGAAGTACAGAGCTTACGTAAGCTCGTAGAGGATGCAAGCCAGTTAGAGAAATCTTTAAGTACCATCTTCACTCAGACCCAAATAAAAATTTTAAAGAGTGGTGGAAAGAGGTCAGAATTTAATTCAGATGACATATCATGGGCTATGTGCCTCCATACCGCAGGTCCTAGGGCATATAACCATCTGTACAAAAAAGGATTTCCATTACCTTGTCGGGCAACATTATACAAGTGGTTGTCAAACGTGGAAATACAGACTGGTTGCCTGGATGTGGTCATCGATCTTATGGACAATATGGACATGGATACGGCAGATAAGCTTTGCGTATTAGCATTCGACGAAATGAAGGTTGCTGGTACATTCGAGTACGACAGCTCGGCGGACGTTGTATACGAGCCAAGCGAATACGTGCAACTTGCGATGGTTCGAGGATTGAAAAAATCGTGGAAGCAACCAGTGTTCTTCGACTATGATACCAGAATGGACGTGCCAACTCTTTATGAATTAATAAAAAAACTACACAGAAGAGGATATTTTGTGGTATCAATTGTCTCCGATATGGGTGCTGGAAACCAAAGATTATGGAGAGAGCTCGGTATATCTGAAGGTAAAGTATATTCTTATTATGAATGAAATCAAAGATAGTTGTTAATTTTTTTAAATTTACAATTAGAAAAAACCTGGTTTGGCCATCCCGAGGATGAAGATCTGAAAATTTTCGTGTTTTCAGATGCACCACATCTAATAAAGCTGGTTCGTAACCATTATTTGGCTACAGGTTTACATATAAACGGACAAACATTGACCAAGTCGACTGTCGAACAAACTATAACTCACTGTTGTAAAACAGATGTAACAATATTGTTCAAAGTAAATGAGAGCCATTTAAATGTTCGCTCCTTTGCCAAGCAAAAGGTCAAATTAGCAACACAATTATTTTCGAATACAACCGCCAGTGCCATCAGACGCTGCTACTCTTTAGGCTATCAAGTTGAAAATGCAGTCGAAACCTCGGATTTATTTAAACTCCTCAACGATTGGTTCGACGTTTTCAATTCAAAGCTGTCAACGTCCAACTGCATCGAAACTACTCAGCCTTATGGCAAGCAGCTCGAACTGCAAAGAGACATTTTAAAACAGATGTCTCACATTATGAGTAATAGGATATGCGGCAAGACCCATAGGCTCCCATTCCAAAAAGGGATACTAATAAACAATGCATCTCTTGATGGACTGCATGCCTATTGCAATGAAAAGTACGGAATGGAGTATATTTTGACAAGTCGGCTGAATCAAGATATTGTTGAAAATTTTTTCGGAGCCATGCGGGCGAAGGGTGGACAACATGACCATCCGTCACCCTTACAATTTAAGTATAGATTGAGAAAATACATTGTAGGTAAGACAAAACTAAAACAATTTGTTAATTAGCAAATAATTGATTTTAATAATAATAATTGTCAAATGTCTAGATTTATGTTTCACCAAAGTTTGAATTGTGAATGTTGGTAGTTATGTGTTGTCCTGTTTTATGTGTTTATTTGATTATTTTCATTTATTAATAACCCTTAAATATTATTCAGCCAAGAATACAGAGTTGTTAGCCGGTAACGGAAATGTTGACGAGGACAACTGCGACAGCTGGCTCAATCTCAACATAACTCCAAATGGCAATAAGGAGAATGAGCCCGATGAAGGGAAGTGGAAAGGGTGGTCGAAAGAGTTCGAAGAGTTCGAAATAGAGATGGACAACAACATAGCTGCAGAGTACATCATGGATGAACTAACGGAGGACGCTATGGAATATCTAGCAGGTTATGTTGTTAGAAAATTAAGGTTGTCTAATGAATCAACGCAATCTGGATTTACATATGTGGGATGAGGTGTCGCACGGCGGGCTTATAAAGCCGTCAGACCAGTTTACTGCTACATTAAAACACTTAGAGTCTATATTTATAAATAATATTCACAATACTATTGAAATAACTAAAGACATAAAAAAAAAATTATTAATTGCTGCTAAACATGTACAAATTGATAATAATGTAAAACAATTTTATTTTAAAACTAGAATTTATTTTAGACTTAAATATTTAAACAAAAAATTAGCTATTAAGAATCAAAAACAACGTTTAGTTGGAAATTCAAAATTATTAAAAATAAAATTATAAACACAAAAATAACATCGTCTCAATTCATTATTGTAGGCTATTTTCCACCCCAACAGGCAACAAGGGGTTAATCAACTCACAGCAGTGCCTTTCAGTCGCACTCATGTACTATGTGCCATTTCACTCGCACTCATTGCAATCATACAAGAGCTAGTTTGGCAGCCGAGTAGACTACCTTATACACAAGCACTTATTTTGCCATGGTTTCTCCGTGCCTTACTCCAAAACGCTAATTGGTTTCAGAAGCCAAATCTTTCATCAGACTCATTTTTACCCACTTTTTCCTTTTATATCGTCAAAGTGCAGAATTTTAACTTGTGAATTACATACGTGGAACGGCTGATAAGTCATTGCCCAAAGTTGGAACATGGAACATATTTAATCGAATAACAATTTCATTGGCAGCTTACTTCACAGCTGGCACCAATAGCTGGTGAAAGTGTCCGGTTCTGTAGAACTTTTTAAAGAGAAAACTCTCTTCCAACAGGCTCTCACATTACCCGCAGCACCAGAATCGGCTTCTAGGCTGTTGAATAACTTACAGTAGTTTACAAAAATAAATAAAAATAATAACATACTGAGCGAAACACTCTTGGATTTGAGCGAACTGCTAGAACCGAAAACGGTCACCAGTCTGATAGAAGTGGTGCAACATCTACAAGCCTTGTGGTCGAATGTTGAAGTATGTCTATTCTACATGACAATTTTTGGTAGAAGAACAACCGGATTTGATTTCCCGAAACAAAAAAATAAGTTGTTGAAAATAAAAGAAAAATAGATAAAGAAGAAAAGGAAGAGCAAGCGTCGAAGGAGAAATGTGTTGACTCGAACGATGCCATGCACCAAGTGAGACATCATTCGTTTGGGCTCAGGTTTTATAGGCAGCTGGGTGCAGTCGCTAGCGACGTCGATGACCGCGCGGTCGATAACAATGTTATCGATATAACCGGTCGTCAGCTGTTGGCGATTGATAGGCGCGCGTTCGATTGTGCGCGCGTGTTTTGAATTTTTTATTTAATTGGGGCTTTTGCATTTCTCGCCGGCTTGGGCTGTGATTTTTAAGTATAAGCGTAGTACGGAGACGCTGACAATTTTTGCGGAGAAGAGAATTTTTTCTTTTAGTATAGCTTGGAATGCTTACCTCGAAAATCAATTTCAAAAATTTTGATTAAAAGGTTATTTGCTTCGTCTTTTGTTAAGATCTTGATTATATTCTGTGGTCTGGCTTTCCACTCACTTCTTATCTTAACCGAAAGACGAAGAAAATGTCACAATTAGTTTTAGTAAACACATAAAATACTCAAATTTTACTGTTATTGCCTCCATTCAATGTGATCCAGCTACAGTATACTTGGCCTCCTATATCTCCACTTACTCACTTACTTATGCCATAATTCTGCAATATTCTCCACTGAATTTTTAAACGCTTTACCCATTGTTATGCTTTTGCACCTATCAAGGTGGCAACTTACTTTCGGTCTTGGCCCTTGCAATCAGCTTAAACAGCTCACCAGGACCAACACCAACCATGTGTTGCATGTGGGTCCACATGAAGTAAAATAAAATGTACAAATATTAAAAGTACACACTGCACTTGGTGCCAATTTTCGTACGTTTCCTTGTGTTCTTTTCCTTCTTCTGTGGGGTTTTTTTTGGATCTCACGAGGTTCACTCGGCTCTGCTCGAGTTACTTTTATGAAATGCTGAAATTTTTACATTTAAATTTAACATTTAAAGTATTCACTTAATTGGTTCACCACCAGATCTTCAAATTAGATGTCTGCCCTTTCTGCTGCTCCTTCAGCCTACCTGGCCAGTTTACCCTAATTGTTATCAGCAGGTCGTTACCCCACTCACAAATCAGCAAAAATTACGACAAAGAACCATCGACGACGCTGTCTGCCGCTTTGTTTGTTTTGGTGCCCATCAATGGAAGTTTTTAATTTGCAACCCCCACCCTTCCCAGAGCCCCACATTGAGCCATCCCCTTTGCCTTCTAGTAGACTGCAGTTTTCGGCCTGCATAATATGCACTTTGCTGGGTTTTTGGCCAAAGGGGGTTGTTAGAGGCTTGCAACTTTATTTTTGTATTTTTTGTATTTTTTTGTCTATCCCAGAAACGCAATTACTCTGGCCGCCTATCAGTGCAATGGGCTTTTCCTTAGGGCGGCGTGTGTGCAATTTTATGCAACTTTTTGTTTTTGTGCTGCGTTCAATTTGGGCAAAAGTTTTGTAAATTGCATTTGGCTGGCAGAAGAAATGGGCTGAAATTGCCTTAAAGATTAAATTGAGGCAAGTTAACAATTAGTTTGAGGGGCGCCAGGTTGGCATGTGAACGCGCCAAGCCAGAGTCATGACAACAACAATTCTTGACCTCAAAAGAAAAAAAAGTGAGCATTAAATAAGTCATACCACAACCACAACAAAGGGTGTGTCCCACAAAATTGCTGATGACTTAAGAGTTTACACATATTCACGCACATACGAGAATTGTAACCAAATTGACACTAAAACACAGGCAAAGTCCCAAAGGCATCGAAGACGACGACAACAACTTGGGCCACACCTTTGCTTACCCACATTGAAACGGAGACAAAGCCAAGGTAAATAGTGGTGTGTGTGTGTTTGGTGTATGCAAAGTAAATATTTTCAGACATAAGGATTTCATTATCCTTATCACATGACAAGCGGAATTTTTTTGTCCACAACATACAAAAGCGCAAAATGCGAAAGATGTCGTCCTGGTCGTTGGTCGGTCGCCGGGCTGTCGCCTTACTCTATGCATGCCATGTCCTTGCGTTAATGTCCTTTAAGCTGTACTACTTTAATTACAATATGCCGCTGTCGCATACTCTGCAACCAATGAGGTGTATTCGAATTGTGCCAAGTCATGGGCTTTCTGTTCCGAATCTAAGGGAAGGAAGTTGTAAACGAGAGGTAAAATCCTAGATGAAAGGACAATTAAGTTCAAAATACTTTCTATTATAAACGGAACAGGTGCTTAAATAAAAGAAATACTAAATTGGATGCTTTTAAAATGGGAATCAAGTACACAGTTTTACAATCTTTTCATAAGTTTTTAAAAAGTCGACGAGGTCCAAAAACTGAAAAAATGATAAGTTAGAGGAGACAAAAAACTATCAATTATTATTTTCTGAGATTTTTTCTATTGGCAGAAAATTTTTCAGAATTATTTAAACCAATTTTATCAAAAATAACCACATTTTACATATTTGAATCAAAATGAAAACTTTGTGTTTGGTTTTTCTGTTACGTTATTCAATGCTGCTTACATAAAAAAATTTCGGTTGAAGAGGTTACTTAATGTGGCCTCAGGACCTACAAATGTCACACGTTTATCAAAATATCGCAGGTATTTTTCAGTCGGGCTTGAATGACTTTCTCTCTTGTTTCTTACCGGTTTAGCTGAAGTCGGGACGAACACACTCAAAATGGAATTTTGACACACGTAACAAAGCAAAATCTTATAGAGAAAGACCAAATTTCAAATTAAGAATCATATAGTTTATGGAACCAAATCCAGAGTCACTCGCAAGCGAAATCGCGTTTTATTCACATGAATTGGCAAAAAATTTAATGACGAATTCACTCCAGAGATTCATCATGTATCTAGAATCAGTTCGTACTTGAATCTGATCTCCTCCGATTGTGAATTTCGATACAGCATAACAACGATTCATCAATTCAATAGCTCAGATCATGAGGCATGATCACTAGATCAATCAGATCAGAAATCTCAACCGAATAAGACATAAATTGATCAGTCGATTGTAAAACCAAGATTATAGTCTTGAAACGAGACGAAACGGTGTCAGAATTCGACAGAGACGAGATAATCTTAACCCAAGATTATATTTTCATGTTGTGCTGTTTTTGTTTTAGATATTAACATTTTCTTCATTCTGAAAAACATACATGTAAATGTAAATTATTAATCTGTCGCTACTGGGACTTGAACTCAGTAAGTTCTGCGGACTGAACCATCGAGCGTCAACTGTTAGGCTCAACCAGTTGCCGTATAAGAGCCGAGATTTTTGCAGGCTGAGTTCTTATACTGCAACTGGTTGCCCCTAACAATTGTCACCCGATGGTAAAGTCGACTAAGCGGCCGTTCCAAGCTTCAACTATGTGTCTTGAATGAAGAGGTCGTGTTTCGATTCCCAGGAGGAAGGAGGGGTGCAACCGAAAATAGTTTATTTATTTATTTATTTTTTTTTTTTTTTAACAATATAAATCTATATATATCATAAAATTTTTCAACTGAAGCTTTACAGGAAACTGTAGGATGGTTGATAAGTTGCGAGATGTTAAATCAAGGTTTTTCAGTCTTATTTTTATAAGATTGCAAAACTCAATCTATCTTTTAGATTGATTTTTTTTCAGTGTAAGACCAATTGGACCGCGAATTATGGAAGCCTCTAAAATTCTGCAATCAGTCGTTAAATATAACTTTTAGTTCGAACCTTGGTTCATAACATCTTCATTTATTTTGTGTGAAAATCAGCAAATCGGTTTGAACTATGAACAAACTATTTGATAAGTCTATCAACAACTATGGTCTAAAAATTATAAATGCCATCACTTCCAAAAGTCACTGGTTCTTCAACTATGTACTCGTACATTGATATGAGAAGTTTGTATCGCCATGTTACAACTTGACTTTTGCTTTTTATACTCTGTACCGAAGGTACATAGAGTATATTAAGTTTGTGCAAAAGTATGTAACTGGGAGAAGGAATCGTTTCCGACCCTATAAAGTATATATATTCTTGATCAGCATCAACAGCCGATTCGATATAGCCATGTCCGTCTGTCCGTCCGTCCGTCTGTCCGTCTGTCCGTCCGTCCGTCCGTATGAACGAAGAGATCTCAGAGATGGTAAGAGATAGAGGTTTGACATGTATGGGACATATATTTCTTATACTTGCAGGCAGATCAAGTTTATTTTCAATTTTTGCCACGCCCCCTCCCGCCCCCGCAATTTGGAAAAAACGTCATATCTCCTACAGTTTTGAAGATAGATCGTTCTGACCTTCTAGAAATACCTTGAAAATTAAAAATTATTTATCAATTTGCCGAAGAAATGATAAAGATCGGATGAACAATACTCAAGTTATGAGCAAAAAACGGCCAGTAAACACCCACCACCCCCCACCCATCACCACAGCATTCTATTGAACGGCAATCTTAGTGAGAGAGAGAGAAAGAGAGAGAGAGTGAAACATAGAGATGATCGAGTATAACTCGTGAGCAAATGCGAGCTGCGACGTTAAGGGTACAGAGTATGTTATAGTCGGGCTTGACCGACTTTCTTTCTTGTTAATTTACCGACTTTGAAAAGGACTTACAAAACGAGCTTTCAATAGATAGATTTCAACCGATCCAGTACTAAATACTCCCTTTTTCCCCCCAAAATATGAAGAAACTATGCGAAAAAAACTTTTCTAAATCGACATAAGTAATTTTTCTGAACTTAAATAGGGAAGGAAGATTTGTGTTCAGGTTCGGGAGATAATAGATTAAGAATTATTAATTGACACACTCCTGTAGACTATATAGAACGGGCTATTAACAAAGAATTCACCTTCAACAAAACTCTTTCTTGGACTGATCAGATTAAAAGACCATTGGCAAAACATATACATACCAACTCAACTTCGTTTGCGAATTGAAAAAAGCTGCCTTATTCCAACATTATTTTATGGAATCGAAGTTTTTTGCAAATGTGATTCGGTTAGCCGTCAGTAACTTAATGTTGTTTTTAATAACATTGCCAAATACACTTTTAGTATAAAACGACTTGAGCACATATCTCACTATTCCCTAAAAATACTTGATTTGCCCTTAAATTCATGGATGAACTATAGAAATTTGCTATTCGAAAATCTCACTTTAAGCGCATCGGTCAGAACTAATAATTCTTACAAAATCCCTACAGAGAAATGCACAATTATACGCCCTGCTTGCACGAACGAAAACTCAAAACAAAATACAGGTCTAATTTCTACAAATAAATTGTGATATATCCGTTAAGAAGCAATGTGGTGGTAGCTTAGATGTTATTTGCTACCTTTTTTCTTAACCCACCATGGCCTTCAACTGATTTGACAGGTGTGAACCCGTTATGTAAGACCTCTTTACCTTTTTCTGTCGTGAGAAAACAAACTTAGTAAATCATTTTCATATTATAGTTATTGACAATATAAATTACACAGCTTTTGTTCTGGATTATGCAGTTTCATCATTTGTAACTAATAAATGTTAACAAAATAAACAATAAAACTTCATACATTACTACCATTCGGCTTTTTGGAGTAGTGTGGACCAAAAGCCTGTTTTATATCGTGATAATTCAAGGGGATACTTAATTAAGACTCTAATTTAATTATAAGAAAAAGTTATAAAAAAAATAAATAGAATCAGAAATAATAAGATTTAAAATGTTCAGTATTTTTCTTATATGAGTTCACTTGCGCAATGGCCAAACAAATTAAAAGTGAAACAAGGGATGAATACCAGTCATAGTTTGAGGTAATCAATTTTTGCTCAAATGCTCTTTTATTTGCTTATACAATGATATATCAAAATAGGAACTTACGGCAAGCTTTTTGTCCCAAGCAGAAAGATTTTTCCTTGTGGATGCTGTAGCTGTTGAGTAGATGATTATAGCCGCATTTGTGATGAGCACATATTTCAAAACTCCAACAAGATCAAGTCAACACTGTAAATTTTTCATAAAATAGAAAATGTTTCACTTTAATTGCCTAAGAACATTAGCAAGAATATCCTTTTTGGTTGAACAGACCTACGTCTGGTGGCTGTAGTGTATATAATAGTTCGTAAGTACGAGTTAACATAGTGTTCTATTCAAATTAAAAGGGTATTTGAAGCGTGTCTGAACTCAAAAGGCTAACACCATTAACACCAAGTTAAAGAACTTGAGTGGCTGACTTCGGTTAGGAGTCGCATGTGACTCTTCGTCAATGCCGAAGTCCATACAAGAACGGGAAATCTGGACTCATCCCACTTTGATGAAAAAACACAGGTCAACTGCGTCCGGGACAAAAAAGTGGATTTCTGAGTGGGCACCGAAACCAGAAATTGGAAGGTGTGCTCAGTGGCCAAGGCACGTGTATGCCTTGCGATCACTGAGTCGATCCAGCCGTAACCTTGAAAACGGCGTAACAAGACGGCTACTTTATCCAAAAGAGAGGAATCGATTCCTGGCAAGATGTACGTAGATCTCTGTGTAGTGATGCTAAGCCCAAAGGCGTTTTTCTTCGGGTGTATGAATGTGTATGTAGGCCTGCGCATGTGTGGCCGACATGCGAACGTCTCTTTGGAGATATGTGCGGGTGGATATTTGAATATTTCGCAATATTTGTGCGACTGCATAGAATGCACACGCACACACAGGCACTTATATCGCAATCGTGGTAGCAGCTACTAAAGGACTGATGTGACACTGATCGACCATGAGGAGAAAGAACGAATTTCTCTACCTCCGACTTCATGAAGCTCAGCTTTCTCATTTTCTTCCTTCTTTCTTTTCTAAGAGCAGACAATTTGGGATAACCGCCACAGCTAAAGAAAATGCTCAATATTGGCGCTGTTAACTCGATTGCAATGACATGCAATGTCAGAAAGCTGACTGCTATGATAAAGCTCTGATCATATCTAGTTAAAAAAACGTCACATTTGAATTCAAAAGTGTATCATTTTGACTATTGAATTCAATTTTTCTCTGCATCATATACAGAAGGAAACATTTGCGACCATATGAAGTATATGGGTATTTCTCAAATGTCGAATGCGACATTCGTACGCATTGAAAGTGAAGAAAAGTATATGCCAAAACATTATTTTATTTTGACAAGAGACGAAACTTATAGCTCTTGATTAGCACTATAATTGGTGCTAAAGTTGATTTTGGGCAATCTTTCGTTTTCAAGATAATTACAAAAAACCAATGCATTCGCATGCGACAAAAACAGAAGTAACTTTCAAGGCGAGCAGTTCAAACACTGATTTCAGCGGATCCTGAAGAAATATTTTAATGAGACTAATTTTAAAATATTATGCACTGATGTATCTTAAAAATGTTTTTTATTTGATTCAAAAATATGGAGTAGTTCATTGTTTATTAAATTTTAATCACTTTCGCACGCGACATGTCGCATGCGACATTTTGTTCCATCATACTTTTTATGTGGTTTCCATTATAATGAGAAGAAAAACTTTAAGTTTATTGCAATCAGTTAGTTTCTCATGGTTTCTTGTGCATTCTTTTTTGACCATTTGTACCCTCAGAAAGATTTTAGATAGCAAAAGTATAAGAAATCTAAAGGCACTTTTATCAAAAAAAAGTGCAACATTAATGTCCAAATTATGAAAATTGCGCTAGCGCGGCCGTAAATCCGAATATTTCGAAATGGGCTATGTATAAATGTAAGATAGGCTTTCATTAATGCAATTTGACTGTTTCCCCCATGAAAATTACATAAAACATAGTGTTTTTAACCACTTTTACATTTTTGGCTGCGGTTGAAATTTCTGTGGAAATGCCCAAATATTTTCTTGACGTTGTCTATAGCGTTGCCCATCTGTCCGTTCGCCTGTATGAAAAACTAGATCTCTGAGACTGGAAGGGCTTGAGCAAACACACTTGGTTGCCACGCCCACTCCCGTCCTGACTATAAAAAGTGTTGAACAACTCGCACAATTTTAAAAATATCAATGTCATATTCAAAACGTAAATTTTTATTCGCAATATCTATAATCCCTCAAATCATTAAGATAGCCAAGTTAAAAAAATATTGCATACTTTTTGGCTCTTTTTTTAAAACTTTTTTCCATGAGTAACGGGTATATCGAAGTCGGTTAGGGCCTACTTTAACTTACGATTTTGTTTTATTATGTTGAAAATGAAAAATGGTGTTGACGGAACAGGAATTTGGGCTATAGCCCAACTCGATTTGAATTTGTAATCACCTTTACTTTACCCTATCGAAGTGTATTATTGTAGTTTACACTTTCGCTGTTGTTGTTGTTGTTGTTGTTGATTTAGTGGTTTATGCCTTGTCTCTTGAGATACAGCAGAACACAGTATGGGCCAGCCACTCCTCTGTGCTTATCCTTAACGGCGGTTTGGCAACTAAAACTATTTGCATGCTTGTGCTACGTCGTCGTCGTCGTCGTTGTGGTGGTCGCCTCTCAAGGCTCTTGGGTGCTGAAGATGACGTCGACGTAGTCGCAGGTTGGCCTGTGTGTTTGTAGGTAATTACAGTATTCGCTGGCATGACAAAGGCGGCGTCTCGTGTGTTTAATTGAAATTAAGTTTTTTTTTTTGCCGTGCCACTCTAATGTCTTCATTAAAGCTAAGAGCCTTTTAGAGGTTTCAGTTTTTTCTTTTTAATCGAATTGCTTATGTGGAGCACCAAACAATTATTTGTAGAAGGCGTAAGGTGTGGAGGGTGGGAGGGGGCAGAGAAAGGGTAAATCGGAAATGAAGTTGGCTTGCAAATTGCTAAAAGCAACTGCCGCAGTCTCCTCATAGACAGCAACAATGACAACGGACAACAAATTGATATATATGGACAAGTCCGCGGATTGACAAAGCAGCTGCAGCGTAAAAACCCAACCATGTTGCCTGTCTGTGCCCCACTCCTACTCCACCTCCTCCTCCTTCCACGGCTGTAACAAAATTCAACAGGAATAACATTTGCTGCCCACAGCCTGCTGCTGCCTGCTGCCTGGTGTTGTTGTCGCGAAAAGTGCATTTCGCGGGGCGGACACGGGGCGTATGAGCAACGCAGCATCCCCACTCATGCAGTTGTATGCAATTTTTTGCCATTTGCAACGATGGCTGACAGACGCCAGCCATCAGGCCTCATCCCTATCGGTAGGCGGAGCATTTTTGTATTTTTTGCCTGGTTTTTCAAACGCAAGCGCGCATTTTTAATGCAACAACAAAACTGCATATATCAGAGCGAGCCAGCGTACAAGCGAGCGAGCGAACGAGAGAGAGGGAGAGCATCGATTCCCTTTTATCATTTCCCTGCCAAATGCGGGTTTAGTGTTTTGTTTTTGTTTCCCTACATGGATGCATTTTTTGCCCCTGGAATATATATAAAAAAAAAAACAAAATATCGAAAGTTCAAAGTTCGGTTCTAGGACATCCGTTTGGCCTGTCCTTTGAGCTGCACTCACAATTTTGCATTCGTTTCGCTTGATTAATTAAACGAGAAATATGTTTATGGACAGAATTCTTGGGGGTATTGGAAGCCAATCCTAATGAATTATGCAGATCCCACCGGAGAAAGAGAGAGAGAGAGAGGGAGAGTGAGGCCTGCCATCTGTTGTCGTTTTGTGCAGCAACTGTACCGCTGCTTGACACTTGACAAAACCCTTGGCCTCCACACTCACAGGGTTGCCACCCCAGCTCCCAAAATATTCTATATCTCTAGTGCTGCATTCCGTTCCCCCCTGCTGCTGCCTAGCAGCATCGCTGATTGCATTTGCTGCAACACAATTTTTGTTGCTTTTGTTTTGGGGTTGCTGTTGCTGCATGAACTTTTGTTGTCGTGTGTCCCAAAATGCAGCTGCAGCTGTTGCCTGTCCCACCGATACCCCCCTTTCCGTTGCTTGTTTAGTTTTTCGCGCAATTTTCCGCGCTGCATTATATAAAGCCCCGAGCACGGGACCATCGTCCATCATGCTTTTAGGCAAATGCAACTGCAACTGCAGCTGCAACGCATTGCAGCGCTTTGGGGAATATGCAAATCAGCCATCAGCAAACCAGCAGCTGCCATGACAAAGGCTCTTCTCGCATCCGCATTCAAACTGCACACACACACACACACACTCCAAATCATCAAACTAAAATTGCCACCTCCACTGACTCTGCTGGGCCGTGCACCCAGGTCCAAGAGCTTGATTGATGCATTATGGGTTATTGGAAATTTTGCACGCTCATTAATTTGCGATCAAATTGTCTTTTCAACAAATTGCATCGCGCTCTAATGCGCTTTTAATGAAGATCTGTTCACCGGTTGCAACACGGCCAGGTGCACACATTTGGAGAGCAAAATAGAAAACAAGAAGGCTAAGCTTATTTCGTCCATGCCAAAGTTTTTATACCCTTGCATATTTAGAGAATCTGTTGAAAAGCATATAAAATTAACAATTACCGAGCTTAGGAACAATAAATTTGAAAACCAAACAGTTTTTGTCACAAAGACCCTAATTCCGACAGATTGGTCCTATGGCAGCCATAAGATATAGTCATCCGATGTTGAACATATTTTTCAAATCTGTTTGAAAGCAAATAATATTATATAATGGCCTAGTTTGAGTATGCTCACACTGAAAACAAAATAGATTTTCTCACTAAGACCCATTTTCTGACCGATCGGTCCTATGGCAGCCATAAGATATAGTCATCCGATTTTGAACAAATTTTGCAAAACTGTCTGAAAGCGTTTAATTCAAATAATGGCGAGTTTGGATACGCTAACATTGAAAGCAAAAAAGTTTTTCTCAATAAGTCGCATTTTTCGACTGACTCGCAGCTATAAGATACAGTCATCCGATCCGTGCGGTTCCGACATATTAGCAGAGTGCAGTAAAAAGAACACTCTGTGCAAAATTTCAGCTCGGTAGCTTTAAAACTGAGAGGCTAGCTTGCGTAGAAATAGTCGGACAGACAGGGACGCCCTGACCAAGAATATATATATGTAGTTTATGGGTTCGGAAATGAACATTTCGAAACAGAACAAGAAACAAAGTCGGTCAAGTCCGAATGTAATATACTCTGTACCCTGTAATAGCATAGCTGCAGCTGCGCTGCGGTAGCGAACTTTCATTTGTTCATAACTTGACCAATAGATGGCGCCACTACTTGATTTTCAAAACTCACCAGTAGATGGCGCCACTACTGTAACCACTGGAAACGACTTTTGGTCATAACTTGAGTATCGTTCATCCGATCTTTATTATTTCTTTAGCAAATCGATAAAAAACCTTGACGAATAAATATCTCTAGAAAGCACAAACCTTCTATCTACAAAACTGTGGGAGATATAACGTTTTTCTCAAATTGCGGGAGAGGCATGGCAAAAATTAAAAATAAATTTGATCTGCCTGCAAGTATAAGAAATATATGTCCCATACATGTCAAACCTCTATCTCTTACCATTTCTGAGGTCTGTACGTTCATACAGACGGATAGACAGACAGACGGACATCGCTATATCGACTCAGCAGTCGATGCTGATCAAGAATACAGCACTATTAAGAATATAAATAGTTTATAGGGTCGGAAACGATTCCTTCATCCTGTTACATACTTTTGCACATACTAAATATACTCTGTGTACCTTTGGTACAGAGTTTAAAAATTGAGTTGATCTGGACCATCGGATTGAAATTTCAAATACTACTTGAATCAAGTACGAAAAGATAGGAACAATCCTAAGAGGCTGGTATCAATCTGAAAATGCTCATTTCAAGTACAAGTCCTACTTGAAAGTCAAATGATCCTGACTCGAGATTGAAGTAAGTACGGAATTCCACTGTCAAAGCGAAAGAGCGCAAAGAAACCGAGAGAAAGTTCGAAACTGAGTGAGAAAAATTCTCTCAGGCTATATGGGCTACATACACAAATTTCTGACAGCTAAGAAGTTATTTGTGTTGCGGGCTTTATGCACTTACCGTTGCCTCGGAATTCCCTCCCAGTTATAGCACTTCTAGCATGAGAAAGTAGCTGCTGAATTCCAGTCGATGGGTGAAGTCTATTGAAGAGAATTCAATAGCGACCAGCCTCCATTGTAATGTTGCTTGTGTCCTGTTTTCACAGTTATATGCAAACTAATGGCCTCGAGCTGGTTAGATTTGCTGGTCGTTAAAAAAGTAGCATTAAGTTCTTGTGAGATGTTTTTTTTGGGGTCCAAATAAATTCAAACGTCGAACTAAAGTCAATCTTAGTCAGTTATTATAATATTTCCTTTTTCGGATTAAATGTAGTTGCAGTATTGGTTTCTGTTTCGGTACTGATAATAAAGGTTATAGGGTTAGGGCTATAAGAAAATATTTTTTTTCGGTTACAAATTTTAAAGGGTTTTTAGAGGTTAAGGGTTACGTTTTCGATTACGGTTTTAATATCTGACATCTATGTACTTTATTTTGAATCTCTTCTTTCTTTTCATACTAATAAATACAAAATTAATTTAAATACTTTATATACACTTGAAAAGTGTATTATTACTTTGCACAGGAGTTTGCAACGCATAGAAGGAATCATCTCCGACCACATAAAGTATATATATTCTTGATCAGCATGACGAGCTGAGTCTATTGAGCTTGGTCCGTCCGTCTGTCTGTCTGTTTCTACGCGAACTAGTGCCTCAGTTTTGAAGCTATCGAGCTGAAATTTTGCACAGAGTATTGTTTTGGCTGCACGCTGATAATATGTCGGAACCGCACGGATGACTACTTTTTTTAGCTGCCATAGAAACGATCTTTCGGAAAATGGGTTTTAGTGAAAAAACATGTTTGTTTTCAATGTTAGCGCTCTTAAACTCGGTCATTACTAAAATTAAATGTTTTCAAACTGATCTGCGAAGTTTGGTCGAAATCTGTAACCTTTGGAGCGAGCTTTTTCAAGTGTGTTAAAACTTCGGTACAGACGAAGTTAGCTTTCCTTTCTCGTTTTACTTTTGTTTTTCCAAGAGTAATATCAAACCCTCCTGATTATTGGCCAGCAATGTTGCTTTGGTTTTCATTAAGAGCAGTTTCGATATGCTGTAAAATCAGTGTTTACTTTTGCGACTCCTCGCTTATTATTCGTATCGAATAGCTTGTGTTCAAAGATATTTGAACATTACAACTTATCTGCTTAAGCACAACACATAGCTAACATTAAACATGGCATCTTGAAAAGAAGATGCCGGGGCACGCAAGAATCGATTAAGATAACGCACTACCAAAAAGGGAATATCAGATTTGTTAGCACTAAGCATGGCGCGATAACCATTAGCTTCTAGAAGAGGAGCTAGTAAGTCGCAATATATATGCGTTTTACTCAGCTTGTCTCTTTCAATATTTTCATCTTGCGATCATTATCTTGCTTGGGACTAGATTTGATTTTCTTTATACCATCGTTCAACGAGGAACAGGATCAATTTGTTTCTGCAACGTTGCTCGTAGACAACCAAGATGAAGACAGCACCTCCAGGAAGGCCAGGGCCAAGCTTCTCTCAATCGCTTTTCAACTTTGTCTGGAAAACTGTAACGAATCGGACTAAGCAATGCAGGACAAAAACGTAGCTTGGACTTAAATAAACAAACGATTGGAACATATAAACTTCATTCGATTGGTCCTTCGTATAATTACGGGCCCTTAATCATGTAGAATTGGAACCAAAACTCGAAAAATGACAATTTTTGGTACCAATTGGCTGACACAGTCAAAAATTTCGATTGTTTTGTATTAAATCAAGAAAATAGTAAAAAACAAGTGTTAACTGGCTGTTTTTTGCCCATAACTTGAGTATTGTTCATCCGATCTTTATCATTCCTTCAGCAAATCAATAAATAATTTTGTTTACAAGGTATCTCTAGAAGGAACGAACGATCTATCTCCAAAACTGTAGGAGATATGAAGTTTTATTTTTTCCGAATTGAGGGGGCGGGAGGGGGCGTGGCAAAAATTGAAAATAAACTTGATCTGCCTGCAAGTATAAGAAATATATGTCCCATACATGTCAAACCTCAATCTTTTACCATCTCTGAGATCTCTTCGTTCATACGGACGGACGGACAGACGGACATGGCTATATCGACTCGGCTGTTGATGCTGATCAAGAATATATATACTTTATAGGGTCGGAAACGATTCCTTCTCCCTGTTACATACTTTTGCACAAACTTAATATACTCTATGTACCTTCGGTACAGAGTATAAAAAACATAACTTAAAAACTGTGTTTAAAAAATTTATTTTTTTTACTTTTTTACCGGAAATGTTCGTTTTTTCGAGTTTTTATGACAGTTGTATGTGGTTGCTTGTGGGCCTATAACTATATGAAAGAGTAACTCAATGAAGTTCGTTCGTTCTTAGTGCAATATAAAGAAAACGGCAGCTAATCAGACTAAACCCAAACAGGGTTTTTATACAACCATCATACCCTTTCAGAATTTTTTGGTCTCGACGCTATCAACTTTTTTGAGTTGAAAAATGTGCCACAGTGTAATCAGTGACTTGACAGTGACTAAGCAGTGACTAAACAGTGGCTAAGCAGTGACTTGGCAATGACTAAACAGTGACTAAACTGTGACTTAACAGTGACTGAACAGTTACTACACTGTGAGTAAACTGTGACTTAACAGTGACTCAACAGTGACTATAAGGGAACTAAACAGTGACTTGACAGTGACTGAACAGTGACTAAGCAGTGACTAAACAGTTACTAAATAGTGGCTAGACAGTGACTAAACTGTGACTTAACAGTGACTAAACAGTGACCAAAAAGCATCTGAACAGTGAGTAAACAGTGACTGTTAAGTTGACTAATCAGTGACTAAATAGTGACTAAACAGTGACCAAACAGTGACTTAAGAGTAACTAAACAGTGAATAATCAGTGACTAAATAGTGATTATACAGTGACAGTGACTTTCTGCTGTTGTTTTCATTTATCTATGGAGCAGCAGCAAGTGATATTGTTGTTGCTATTTCCACTCCTTGTTAGTTTTCTTCTTTTGAAATATTGCCATTACTGATTTACCATTGAGGAGCTTGTGATTTTAAAATTAAGCCCTTAAATTCAGCATCGTGTTTCACATCAAAAGCCTCGTGAGTGTTAACGACACTCACACCATTTTTTTTTTTATTATACCAGTTACTCGTAGAGTTAATTTAAAACTTATATTAATATTCGCAACATGATAAATAGCCGAGTTAAAAAAATGTTGCATACTTTTCGGCTGTCCTGCCTCAGACACACAGGAAGGCTATTCAACGTTTCTTTCCGTGAGTAACGGGTATTTCGAAGTCGGTTAGAGCCGACTTTAACTTACGCTCTCGTTTGTTTTAGTGAAAATGTAGGATTTCTACAAGTTTTGACCGGGATTTTCAACCCATATTGTTTGTGTAGCTTTTCTGCACGCCGCGTTTAGAAATGAGAAAGCTAAACGCGGCGTGCAGAAAAGCTACACAAACGTTATGGGTTGAAAATCCCGGTCAAACGTGTAGAAATCCTACATTTTCGTGAAGGTTTTGCATATTTTTTCCCCTATGTACTTGATAACCAAAAAAATTTGATTCGTTGCTGTCAGCAGTTTTCGTTTTCAGGGCCAACTTTTGATCGAAAAACTTGGCCGCTATCTCGGACGATATTGTACCGCCACAATTACCAGTAAACAAATTTCAAACAAAACTGTCAAAACATGGCAAAAGCACACTTTATCAGCCGCCTTAAGGCAATTTTCAATAAAGGCAGCCTTTAGTCTCAGTGTTAAATGACTTCATGGTACAATTAATGTTCATTGTTCCATGTAGTCATGTAAATATGTACTTATATGTACTTCTGCTGTTTTTTTTTCTCAAAACTGCTCGTGCTATACACCAAAAAACTATTGATCGATTTGGGACTTTTAAAATATCTTTTTGGTTCCTTAACACATGCCTTTTAGCTAAAGTCGACTCTAGATTAATAGTTTATAAAACCTTTCAGGAACTGCAGAAGGAATTTCGTGTTTCAGCATGTAAAATAAGACACATTCGTCAAATATCAACAGGCATTTTGTTTGATGTTGGCTTCCTGAAAATCATAAATTTTTTGGTTAGCTAAATTTTTAAGCCTAATATTTATAGAGCTGCGGAATTCAGTCCTTATGTAAAGGCATCAAGGAATTCGACAAGGGTAGTTTAATAAACTAAGGAGGGTTATGGGTTGATTCTGGGGTGGGGAGAACATACAACCGAAACGATATCCTTAAGTTAGTACTTCAGGGAATCAAGCAAACGATAGAGATTTGATACGATATTTCACTCTGCTCTCTCTATTCCAAAGCCAATTTCACTTTTTTTTTTCAATAGTGAACTTTAAATTAGCCATTCAACTTAATTTGGCCTTCGATTGATTTAGCAATAAATTGTGAGTATTTGATCATGACGTTTCTATCGTTGATAGTCCAATTGGAAATAGTTTATGGTCTGTCACCTTTTGTGTTGTTGTTTTTTTTTCAACCTGAACCAACAAAATCTGCTATGGAGCAAAATTCTCTGGCACTTTTCAGCGTCATTTCCCCAACTGGTGAGCTCATTAATTTATAATGAACTAACGGCTGACCGAAGGGGGACGCTCTGACTGACCGCAGCAGGTGGCAGTCAGTCAGTACCCACAACTGTGATGGACCTTTGGCATGTGTCCATAACAACTTATTAATCCATAAGCTATCTGGGCAATTGCTTTATGTATATGAGTAAAATACACGTCATGCAACCAATTCCTGGCTGGCGCCCAAAAGCAAATGCAAAATGCAAAAAGCAAAGTCAATAACCAATAAATGTGGGGTGTGGGAGAGGGAGAGAGCGCGAGTGTAGGCCTAAGCGGTGGCGTCAAATGCGTAGGATTAAATGCATTCGCTGCTGCCTAGTTTTATGTACAAATGCAGCTATGTAGTTGCCGCTGCAGTGGACCCACCAATTCTTACCCTTGCCCTCTTGGAGGCTCTATATATGCATGCATGCATATATCTACCATATATATCAAATAAAAAAAAGTGTTGCATACGCGCAGGGGCAAACAGAAAAAAGTTTTAGGTTTTTTTGTTTTTGCGCAAATGAAAACGAAAAAATTGCATTTTCTATGCTGCCATGGGTGTGTGTGTGTGTGTGGAATACGAAATCAAAACAAAACATGGCACTCCGAGGGTGGCCACCACAGCAACAATGCACAGCTAGGAGCAACAGCTAACAGACCAACTCCTGTGTGTGTGTGTGTTTGCGAGTGTGTGGGATGGTCAAGCTGGCCTGGCAGGGGGAGTTAGGTACGTTTTAGGCTCGATAAGGGGATTTTTTTCCCAGCAACTGCAACTCTGGGCTCTGGGCTGTGGGTGTTTGGTGTTGCATACTTTTTGGTGTTGTTTGATTTTTAGGCGCAGCAAAATGCGTTTTGCCCATTTCCTGTCCAGTGCATGTGCAAGTGTGTGTGTGTGTGTGTGAGTGTGGTTGGGTGGGTGTGTGTGGTATGTGCATTGTCGCTGTCGTCGCGCTTTGTTTTGATTTTTCGCGACAGAGCGCGCTTTGTGCTGTCTGTGTGTTTTTGTGGATTTGTTCAGCATTGCATATGTGCGCCCATTGTGCACGTGTGTGCGTGTGTGTGTGTGCACATACATGTACATTAGTTGCTGTTGCTGCCACACAGCCAAAACCAAAAACGACGAGGACAATTCGGTTGGCGTCGCTGCTTTTGGCCATTGAATTTTTTTCGCTTTCGCGCCCGTCCAACGGCGGCCACTTTCATCATCCTCCTCCGCCTCCGACACGTTTATCCCGCAGTTCATAATCAACGCAAGCTGCAGCGTCGCCATCGACAGCATCAGCTTCAGCAGAGACGGCGCTGGCTCTGGCTCTGGGGCCCCGTCATCGTTAACAAAAATTTTTGCACAACATTGCAACAGAAAACTGCTAAACGCGAAACAAGTTGCGGCGTTTTTTCTGCTCCTCGGGTTCCTTGTCCTGGGCGCAAAAAGGCTGGCCACGCAGGCAAATTAGTAGGCAGTGCCAGGCAGGCAGTCGGCAGGCAGGTCGGCAGTTCTCGCAGTCTTCGCATAAATCACAACTCACAGAGACCCCAGACCAGACCAAAACACCAGACACAGACCAAGAAAAGAGAGTGCAAAGAAGTGAAAGTGAAAGTGACTTGAAAAAAATCCTCCCTCCAACTGCTTTCGGTTTTCTTCGAGTTTCGGTTTTCCATGTGCCCCGCAATGATGCCGCCGTCGCCTTTGATCGTCTTCAGTGCCACATTGTTGGGGCAGCAGCAGCAGAAGCAGCCAAGGCAGCTGCTCAGCTCAGCCATGCCATCTTGAATGTCCTTCGACCCCGCCCAACCCCGTCCGCAATGTAAACGCCGGCATTATCATGTAAAGCCAGTTTTTTCTTCGTTTTCCATATAAAACCCAAAAAGCAACAACCAGCCAGCCAACAACAAATAACCAAATAGACAAAGTAACATTTTTACCAACTTATCGATAATAATCAGCGCAAGTCTAAAGCAACATTTCGTTCGTCACACCAGAGCCAGAGTCAAAGTCAAAGTCAAGAGAGCCAACCCATAACACTAAGCAGGCAGCCATCAGAAAGTAACGAAGTAACTTCCAGTTTCCGTTTCGCACCGATTCCGATTTGAAGCAAAATTAAAGCGTCTGAATTTCAACTCGTCTCGTCCTCCAAGTTTCGGTCACACGTTCGGTCGACAAAACCAAATCTCGTTTTCTACAAATTCAGACGTAGATCCTTAGTTGATTAAACATTTAAATTGTGCATTTTGGCGTCAAACACCACCTTTCGGTAGAGAGAGAAAAAAGTAAAAGAAAAAAAAAATTTTGAAAAAAACCTACGAAATTACCTGACAAATTTTTGAAAATACACACACAAAAAAAAGAAACACCAAAAAAATGAGCAAAATTATACAAAAAACAAAATTTTCTTATAATTATTTACTAAAACAAAAAAAAAACACACAAAAAACACCCTCAAAAAAGAACCTAAAATAACCTTATTAAGCGAACTGAGACAAGACAAAGCAAATACCAAAAATTAAGAAAATTAAACGGAATATCAAAATAAATTGTTGTGATGTAATATTTATTTTCGAAGTATTTTAATTTAGGGGTAAGTACAAAAATGACATTTCTTTTAATCGCTTACAAATTCAATTAAGATCATATACGAAAGTGAATTCTTCTGTAAGAAGAAGCCTTTTCTCTAAAACTGAGTTCTATTTAGAGTACGACAGTAAATCCTTTAAAACATTCTTGATCAATTTTAAGCCCAAGACATTTCAGTTTATCGTAAATGATCTTCGAGTGCTGAACACGAATCACCTTCGTGCTCTAGATTTTTGGTAATTTCACCTTAAAATTGTTAAAAATGCCACACAGAGACAAAAAAAAGGTAAATTTTATGTTCATATGACCCTTATTAAAATGAACTTTTTAAAAATATCAATTTTTCATATCATTTGGCAAGAAACTAATATCATTCTGATCCAAAATAATATCATTTACTTAAAGTGATATCGAATAGTTTCATGATATTAAAAATGTATTAATGATATTTTTAAATATTTTAAAAATATTTAATAAATATCGATTTGAAATTTGTAACATATCAATTTGATATACTTTCATATCGGAGTAAAATTGATATGAAATAAAAATCCATTTTTTTCTCGGTGCACTTTTTTGACCCATACTTTTGTTTTGATCTCTTTGATAATATCGTAAGCTTTAAAATACATTTTTCCAAACAATTTACAATTTTTCCAAACAATTCTACGAGTTTCTTAAGCAAAGAAATGTGGAAGACGGCAAATATTTTGATGAAAATTATTAGAACCGCTGTAGACTTTTTGCATAGCATAGTTTTAGCCATTAGACTTTGCTTATAAAAATCGTAGAATGGTTTTGGATAGCTAATTTCAAAGTTAAGGAGTAATACTTTCTCATAATATCAAAGAGAGTCAAAACATAATAATGATTTCCCCACAAAACGCTTTTGAAGCTCTCTTCTCTTTAACGCTCTATACTCACAATTAAAATGAACAACGGTGTACTTGAATCAACTACAAAACGGTGTCAATAGAACGGCAAGCACAAAAATACTTAATTCAAGTACAAAATTCGTATATCAAGAACGATCTTTTCAATCAAAAACACTGATTTAAGATTGTTTCATGATGGATTAAGTTTTCAAATCATTTTGATCATACTTTTTGTTTGATATTGTCCTAATTCGAACCCGATTAACTCATAATATACAAAATATTCTTCGTTGAAATCTAATTAATTCTAAAAACAACCCCAACATATTCGTAAAACATAGTGTTCTTGAAACTAGGAGTCTGTATAACTTCCATAAAGGCCATAAAAAACCAAAGACCAAGATGTTATTACTGTTAGAAATCTACCCTCACTCCATAAACAACGAGTTAGAGCAAGAATAGATTCGTTTTAAAATAATTCGCATTTACGCTGCATACTTACATTTTGGAGTTTGTATTGCAATGACTTTTGACTTTTATCAAAGATATTTTGTACTTGGATTTAGAACTCGCTTTTCTTAAATTTTTTGGCTAGCTGTACCCTTCAGTACCGTTTAGTACTGAATCAGAGCTGAATCAGTCCTGATTTGGAAGGGCTGGTACTGAAATCATGGCTGCCTTTACATTTCAGCGATGAATTTAACACAGACAGGATCTTTCAGTACTGAACTCATGGGTTAGTTTTATGTGTAGTACTGAAAACAGTACTGAAATCAATCATGAATTGGAGCAATTCCTACTTCTCAGGTCTGAATCAGCAATGACAAATTGAGTACTGAAATGTAGAACTGCAAAAAACTATTGGGCACTATTCCGAATTGCGAGTCGATTTTCGTGTAAACGTTTGTATTTTGAGTGCAAGTTGTATAAATTTATATGTAAGTGACAAGCAAATCTGTGATTACCAGATTTCATCGTTCTTTTCTGTCGAATTAAATTTACTTAGGATTGAGCAGTCGGTTTCAGCTGCTCAAACAATTCCGAGTTTTGTTAAACCTGGTATAATTGTCACCTTCTATACAACGTTATTAAATTAGACTGCAAAATGCTAACGTTTATACGAAAATCGACTCGAAATTCGGAACAGGCCCGATTGATTCATGAACGTTTATTATTTTACATATTTGCTAAGTCGATTTTGTCGACTCAGAAACCACATAAATATATTGATGGAAACATGTTATATGTTATAAAATATCTTGAAAACGAAAAATTGTGCAATTATAGGGCTAATTATGAGTTATAAGGAGGGAATCAAACCGGAACCAGAACCGTATACCGAAAAGCACCGATTAAAACTCAGAACCAGAACCGTCACCGGAACCCATATTTTTTATTTTTTGTATACCGGTATTCGAGAACCGATATTCTTGGAACCGAAAAGACAGAAAAGAACCGAAACATTGTACCGGTACAGTTGCGGTTCTGGGTGCAAAAACAAGACTGCAAAGATGGCACTTGGTTTTGGCGAGACCAGTCTTTTTAAAAATATTGCATCCTATATTCTTGAATAAGGACAGCAGCTCTGGCACAAATCCGTTAGCTGAAAGTGGAGACTAAGTCGAATCATACATGTATTTCTATGAAAAAAAAGGGGAAAAACCAATTAGTTCAGTATTTTCACAAAACTGTTTAATGACATCAATCACTAACGAAACTGAACCCCGCAGAACCGGTTCGGTTCGGGTTTTTAGGGATCAACGAAACGGACCATCTACCGTACCTTCAAAATCTATTATGTTTGGAAAAACATTTGGTTCACAAAATTATTAAAGTCGACTTTAATAAGTTTCTTTATATTACGGATGGAAAAACATTATTGCTTAGTACTTGGATCGATTGGTGCATTATCTAATGGAGATCAGTTTTATAGGTCATATCCAGACTGGGAATATTCCGACTATGAGAAGGGAAATAAAGTAATAGTCTAGTTGTAACATGTACTAGTACACATAAGAAGAGCCTGGGACATACGATTGATGGCGTTAACCTTAGTTAGATAGATTGATCATATAGTAAGTTAAATGTGTCCTCTTCGACAAAAACAAGGCCAAGAAGGTTTTAATTTAAATCGATTTGCTGAAATTCATGGCAAATTGAGGCAAAAATGTTTTAAATATTTCAGATGTTAAGAACCAAGGTTCGAACCAAGGTTTAATGGTTCATACCGGTACGTACCGGTATACCGTAATAAAAATCCAGATACCGATACGGAACCGAATACCGAAATAATGTTAGAACCAAAACAGAACCTTTTACCGAAACATAAGTTTCGGTACGTACCAGAACCGGAACCGGAACCGGAACCAAAACTCGATTCGTTTTAATTCCCTAGTTATAAGCCAAACCTATTTCCAAAATTAAAACCGTTTAATTTTGACTTTTTCTTTACTTGAAATATTTTTAACGGTCTCGTTCGACATCATGGAAATCCCCATATATATTCTTGAGCAGCATAAATAGCCGAGTCGATAAATCCATGTCCGTCTGTCTGTTTGTCTGTCTTTCCGTCAAACCAATCAGATCTCAGAGATGGTAAGATATAAAGGTTCAGCATATCAAATATATTTTCAGTTTTTACTCTTCCCGCCCAAAAAAAAAAAATATCTTCCACAGTTTTTTAGATAGATGGCTTGTACTGAGACTTATTTAGTAATCAGCATTATTTAGCGATCCACCAAAGGATTGGTAAAGATCGGATGACTTATAGACAAGTAATGAGCAAAAGAAAGTTCGCAGCGGTAGCACAGCAACAGAGCTGCTTTCAGCTGCTACTACAGGAACACAGAATAATATAGTTAAGCTTGACCGACTTTCTTACTTGTTTTCAAGATAAAGGGTAGAGCTTCAAAAAAAAATCGGGAATGCAAACAATATGTGTGTACACCAAATTGTGTTTTGGACACTAATGACCATAGGTGCAATGGTAAGGTAATGCTACCCTTACCGAAATAGGAATAGTTAAGAAGTTTTCTTCGAAGGCGAGTTGTAGGTCTCTTTTACTTGCTACATTCGTCTTAGTACCTGCGGTTCTCAAAAAAAAAGTTTTTTGTCTATATGTAAACATATGCACAACCGCCATTTTTGGGCGACCAATTCGCGTTTTTATTAGACGTTGAATTATGTAATATCACTTTAAGGCGACCTAATTTAAGCCTCAACCTTTGGTTACATTCTTAAGGTGATGTATTTGTTGTCAACGTTTTGGAAGTAATGTCTTCAAAATACTGATGTATGCGGATGGCATGGTTCTTCTTGCCGAATCACCATCGACGCTCCAGGAGATGATAGACGAAGTAACAGAATATTGTCAGAAATGGGGACTGGTGATTAACACGAAAAAATCCAAAGTGATGGTAGTACGGAATGGAAGAGGAAGGATGGCAAGAAATGAAAGCTGGACGCACGGTAACATTCAGCTGTAATCGGTAAAAATGTTCAAGTATTAAGGAGTGATATTAACCCCAATTAAGTTCTTTAAAAGGCACATTGAAGTTAAACTAGGAGAGTCCAAAAGAGCGTTAAATAGCACGTGGAAAGCTCTTATGGGAAAGAAAAATGTGAGCGCTAGTATAAGGTATAAAATGTTCCAAGCAACTGCCAGATCTATTACGTGCTATACAGCGGAAGTTTGGGGATGGGAGGCGCATGAGGAGGTGGATAAACTGCTAAGGTTTTTTGTAAAAAAAATATTATTTCTCGCAAATAATACGCCAACTTATGCCATTCACTTGGAGACAGGACTACCGGAATTGTTTGAATACACGATGCAGACATAGCTTAATTATGTTAATAAAACGAGAAGGCCAAGCTAACTTCGTCTGTACCGAAGTTTTTATACCCTTGCAAATGCTGTTTTTGAAATGTCAGAGTTTAAGAACGCTTACATAAAAATCTAAAAAAATTTTAACTAAAACCCATTTTACTACAGATAAACATCTGATTTCGACCAAATTTCTCGAATCTTTTTGAAAACATATCAAATTAACAATCGCGGAGTTTAAGAAAGATAAAATTAAAAACAGAAAAGATTTTTCTCACTAAGACTCACTTTCCGACCGATCGGTCTTATGGGCAACCATAAGATATAGTCACCCGATGTCGATCAACTTTTTCAAATTAGTTTAAAAGCGTTTAATATTAAGAATCACCGACTTTAAGAACGATTTACTTGAAAACAAAAAAGTTTTTTCACTAAGACCCATCGGTCCGACCGATCGGTCCTATGGCAGCTATATGTTATAGTCATCCGACTTTGACCAAAATTTGCAAATCTGTTTGAAAGCATATAAAATTAATTATGGTCGAGTTTTATGACGCTAGCATTGAAAACAAAAAAGTTTTTCTAACTAAGACCCATTTTCCGACCGATGGTTCCTATGACAGCTATAAGATATGGTCATCCGATCTTGACCAAAATTTTCAAATCTGTTTGAAAGCATATAATATTAAAATTGGCTGAGTTTAAGGCCGCTAACATTGAAAACAAAAAAGTTTTTCTCACTAAGACCCGTTTTTAGACCGATGGTTCCTATGGCAGCTATAAGATATAGTCATCCGATCCGGTTGGTTCCGACATATTAGCAGCGTGCAGTAAAAAGAAGACTCTGTGCAAAATTTCAGCTCGATAGCTTTAAAACTGAGAGACTAGTTTGCGTAGAAACAGACGGACAGACAGACGGACAGACAGACGGACAGACAGACGGACAGACAGACGGACAGACAGACAGACAGACAGACGGACGGACAAAGCTCAATCGACTCAGCTCATCGCCCTGATCAAGAATATATATAGTTTATGGGGTCGGAAATGAATATTTCTATGCGTTGCAAACTTCTGGGCAAAATTATAATACCCTTTGCAAGGGTATAATAATGACGTTCCCGGATGGGAGGTACCCAAAAATAGTTGCAACTGCACTGAAAAAGTCGACTTTTCAAATTTTCCAAAAGTGGGCGTAATTTGCCGCAGAACACAGAGTGAACCTAGCCGTTTCCAATTCCTCCACTTGGAAGGACGGTCAGTCGAAATTGCTGGCGGATATGCGCAACCAAAAACGTGTGGCGTACGTTCAAGCGAACCTCGGAGCTAGGAGATGATTCTTATTTCAAAGAACAATACGATACTTTAACCATATCTTATATTTTCTGAGCTATAACTGAGATACTGTCCCTTAACTACATGCCATATTGGCCAGGTAGACGCGAGGGTAATGACCTGTGCAGTCTCTGGAATATGAATGCGAGAGAGGATGTCGCACACTTAAAAGCCATCTGCCCAATCCTGAAGGAGCTTAGAGTCAATCTGCAGGGAAAGGCAATGCTCACGATGGATGAGTTGAAGGCGGTGCTGAGTGGCGGAAGCTTTATAGGATAATAATTAAGCTATAATGTTAAATTACAGTTGGAGAAGCCTGGAACGGACACCTTAGGAGTGAAAGATCTTCTATCTCGCGATGAGCGAGGAAGGCAGGTGGTGTAACTCCGAAGGGTGGGACTTCTTAAAGCTCAATAGGATTAATAATAATACACTACAAGTTAAGGCTGACGGCAATAATGGCATGCCTAATTATGCAAAATTTTAATTATTTAAATAAAAAAACAAAAAACATTAAATCCAAATAAATCCCATGTCCGGACATAAGAACTAGAAAACTTCTGAATTATATTGTGATCTTGTCATCCATCAGCACTTTTTTCTAATAGGATGTTCTCAGACTGGCTATCTGAGCAACTCATATGCGTTTTTTGACAGCCAACTCATTTCAGAGCTCAGACAAATGAAATAACAGCTTAAGGCTGCCTTCTCACCGTTATATGAGTCCTGACAATCTAGTAGTCCTCCATGGCATCTTGATTTTTCTATGAATTTGACAAGGTTTTCACATTTCAAACATAACAAAAAGCAGGACTACTAGACTATCATATCTCATGTATCAAGCAATTCGAAGGCAGCCCCAGACACTATTTTTGTTATGTTTGAATGCTTTGCATATATACATACATATTTTAAAATAGTTTGAATTTTTGTATGTTTTAGGAATTTTGGTTTTTTATACCCTGTTTGCTGTTTCTATGCAAACTAGTCTCTCAGCTTTAAAGCTATCGAGCTGAAATTTTGCACAGAGTCTTCTTTTAACTGCATGCTGCTAATATGTCGGAACCGACCGGATCGAATGATATGGAAAGAAAATAAAAAAAGTGCTGCAAACCACTTAATTCTGCAAAAGATTTAGTCTGGAGGTTTGAAGACCGGTTCCTCAAAGAATCGTAACAATTTAAATCTGCTCGGCTTTTGTTTTGTTAAAGAAGACACATTTAATGCCGATTTCTCTTCTTCCAGATAGCTGCTATGTGTCAGATAAGCTCACAATTTACTCTGCTATTTGTAAGTTTATGTGACATATAGCTCTATGTAGAAGATGAGAAATCGGCCCTTAATTTACCAAACTATTTGAATTGTCTATCTACAACTATTGACTCAAGACGAATGGACCACAATTACACAAGTTTACAGCCTAAAAACCAATTTCTTCATAAATCCCATTCGATTCATATCTTGCTTCATCTACCGTTTCTAAACTGAGATATGGCTTACAATTTAAGAGTACCTACCGAAAATATTAAAAAAGTTAATATTTTAAATTAAAAATAATTTTGAAATCGATTTTCGAGCCCGGCTCTAATAAACTCTGTTCCTGTACTAGCAGCTGAAAGTAGCGCTGCTTACGCGCTGCGGCAACGAACTTTCTTTTGGTCATAGCTTGAGTAATGTTCATCCGATCTTTATCGTTCTTTCGAACAATCGATTAATAATCTTGATTACTAAATATCTCTAGAAGGTACGAACCAGCTATCCAAACTGTGGGAGATATGACTCTTTTTCCAAAATGCGGGGGCGGCAACATGATCTGCCTGAAAGTATAAGAAGTATATGTCCCATACATGTCAAACCTCTATCTCTTATCATCTCTGAGATCTCTTTGTTCATACGGACACACAGACGGACATGGCTAAATCCACTCTGCGGTTGATGCTGATCAAGAATATATTTACTTCATAGGGTCGGAAATGATTCCTTCTCCCTGTTACATACTTTTGCACAAACTTAATATACTCTGTGTACCTTTTTAACAGACTATAAAAATTTTAGTAGAAATGGGTCATTTCATTTTTATATTTTTGTAAATTAGTGTTATTATTGCTATCAATCATACGTCATGCAAAAGTGCCTGATGCCTCCAATGTGTACTCATACATAGATATGACAAGTTTGCCAAGTGACCATTGCTTTATTTTCCGTTTTCATAGTCGTAATATACCGAGTATGGATATCATAATTAAACGGATCTTCATTAGATAATGCATTAACCGATCTAGTACTAAAGAATGATTGGCCATGTTTGCCATGCATCAAACATCAAATATTAAACATCAGACATCAAAAAAAGTTGATTGGCTTCAGCATAAGACAGGAAATAGTATGTGTGAAAAACCAGCTTGAATTTGGGTTTGTTTCTCAAAAAAAAAAAAATTAGCAATCATATTTGCACATCACATTCGTTCACCACAACAAACGAGCTAGATCCAGCTTTTTTTTGTCATTTTTTGTGCTGCCGAAATATGAAGAAACTTAAAAAAAATTACTTAAAATATCTGAACCGTACGTGTATCCAAACCGAAGAGTTCCGGTTTGGGTTCAGTTTCGGGAGGTAATAGATTTAAAGGTGCGGTCCATATTCCGGTCTACTATAAGAGATAGAGCCACAAACAGAGCTCACAAAAAGTGTTCCCTTTTTACAAGCTGTCAATAACAATACAGTCACTCTCGGACACTATGAAAAAGTGAAACGAAATGACATCTTACCTCTGTCTTTTCTCAACGTGCTCTTTGCCCACTCAACGAGAGTTTTTTTTAGCTTGCTTTGTACATGTGTTTTCATGAGACACTTTGCTAAGCAGAATATGCCGAAAGTGTCTTTTGTGCCTGCATGTGTGTTGCGCATGTGCCTTAGTAAACTGCAAGTGTGTATGCGTGTTTGTTTGCTATTTTGTCCCCCTTTCTCTTTTAGGCTTTGCCTCCGTTGAAATGTATAACGCAACAACAAAAACTTAGCCCAACAACAAATCAAAAGACACTTTGCACTGATACTTGGCTCGATTTGCTCAGTTGCTAATGCTCAGCTGCTGACAGCTGATCGAAACTATCCTATAGACAGCTTCGTCTGTTTCTTTCATCGAGAAGTATGAAACAGAAAACACGAGAAAATCAAAATCTAGTGTTCTGTTAAATTTTTCCCTGTTATTTGGTTGAGCAGACAGCATAGAAAATATTGGTTGACCAAATTTTGCGAGCTCTGGCCACAAATTTGTCCATGTATTTAGATGTATACCGTTCCCAGATAGAGTTTGATTCAGATTTTGAAAATTTGCCCTCCTCCTACTAGCCACAATTTTTAGCCATAGGAAGAACATTACTTGGTACAGAGTATTTTGCAGTCGGGGCACTCGACTGCAGCACTCTTACTTGTCAGAAACGGGTGATCAGCTAGGACCCTTTGATCAACTCAAGATTATCGAAGATCATTAAACACCTTTTTGCCGGTATGATCTGCTCGAAGCTTGTGCCGGAGTTCAGCTGCATTAGCAGAGCAGTACGCTTAGTTGTAGTTGGAGACTTTTTGCTTTTCTCGCAAACACACACACACACACAAAGATACTCCCCACCCACACACACAAGTGCAATTTGGAGCCTTGCATATAATGTAAACAAGGACATGCGCAATGCATTGGCGGCTTTGGTTTTTCCCCAACAGGAGAAATGCAATGCAGGCAATGCAATTGCCAACTAGAAGATAGCTGGAGTATGCGGAAGCCAACAGGATGGGATGGGGGGGTGGTGGGGGGGGGGGAGTATCTAGTAAATGGCAGCAACGCAAGCGTCGCAGTCAGCGTCAACTTGCCATAGTTTAGATGGGCAAACTTCGTGTGCAGCAACATCAGCAGAGAGAGAGAGATGAAGAGAGTGCGCAAGTCCTGCTGCGAGTGCAGCCCGAAAGGATGCAACGCTGCAAGGCAATGCACTTGGCAGAGAGAAGTAGTCGGTTGCTGCTGCTCCTCTTCTTTTTTTTTGTCTCTTTTCGGCTTTTATTTTAGAAGTTGAGCGTCCCCTACCTCCCCAGCCGGGCCATGCTCGGGCATTTTATTTACTTGACCAGGACTCGTAGATTTTACATGGGGCCGCTGAGTGGGAGCAGGCAGCAGCTGTTCATGGAGGCCCAGCACGTGCAGCAAGCAACTGCCACAAGAAGGCAGGCAGCCCCACTGCGTGATTTGTGCGTTGCAATGACGATGATGTTGATGATGATGATGATGATGATGATGATGGGGCAGGAGGATTGTCTGGGTGGAAGCTGCAGCTGCACTTCTTGTGCGTGGTTGGTCGGCTGCTGTTGTTGGGTGGGTGCGGAAGTGTGGTCGCGTAGACATTGCGTAGAGTCGATGCCAAGTTTTTTCTATTTCTTCTTTGCCAAATCCTCCACCCCCAACACCACTAGGCAGTACATAGAGTGCTCTGTCTCTGTCTCTGTGTATGTGTGTGTGTGGGTTTCGCGCGCGAAATTTTCGCAAGGAAAAAAACTTAAACACAGCATACTTTTACATACATCGGGGGGGCAGGCAGAGCGCTGCATTTTGCGCGTCTGTAGCTACTTTTTTTTTTTGGCGGTTGGTGGTTAAGGGTGGGGTGGGGTGGGGTAGTGGTACGTATACGCGTCGTGTCGCGATGATGGAACGCCGAACGAACGCATCTATCGGCATCGGCCGTACGGTAGTTGGCATACGGCTTTTGGACGTCTTTTGAGTACAACATTGCTTTTTTATATTCTCGGCTCGACGCACCGCGCCGAGCAAAAAGGAAGACCACCACGCACTACGCTGTGCGCTGAGGCTGTGTTTCGAGCTGAGGTTGAGCCCGAGCAACGGTACGCACAGGCCGGACAGAGCTGGTCCAAGTCGTCGACGGTTCGGTTCATTTTCGGACTTGCTTATTTTCTAAAAACAAAAAAAAAAAACAGAAACCAAAAACAAAATCACACACAACCCGTATTATTATATATATAATATATATATATATATATTGTATATAGATATAACTAATATATAAATGGGTGCAAAGTGCGCGCGCGTTTCCCGCCCACAAAGTCGACGCCTCCGCCTACGCCAACCGCCCTTGGCACGCTGTGCGTCGCTTTGAATCTCGAGTGCGATCAAATACTATTTCTATATACAATAAATGAAATAAAATATATACCTAATCCACCCACATCTACACACACATCTATATATCAAATCGAAAAGCGAGTGTATCTCTCGGTGTGCGCGTGTGTTTCAAATGAAATGATGATTTTTTTTGACGACAAGCTAAATTGATTCTTAAATATTTAATTGCAAATACATAAAAACAAATCCAAAAACAAAACGAACAAATAATTCACTTCTGTGCTCAACAGCGTCGCCTGCTTTCAGTCTGCGTCGTCGTCTGCTAACATCCTCTTGACCCCAAGGAATACAAAAAGACAAAAAAAAATGGCTAAGCAAAAAACTTAACAATTTACTTTAAACAAACACAAAACTGGGCAAACGTTTTGTGCCTTCTCGAGATACAATTTTTTAGAGGATCGTTTGGCTTGGATCGTTCGCCTAGCGTTTCGTTAATGGCGACGGCGACGCAGACAAAAATGCTTCAATTGCCAAAGCACTGCGTAGCAAATGCCTTGAACTGCCTCCAAAGACTGACGGTCTTGGCTGTGGACACGAGAGAGAATCTAAACCTGGCCATGGATAAATAACATCAGTAAATTGTCCTGTAGGTCATTAATTTTGAAACATACATTTTACAGTATTTTAGTTCGTTTAATAGGGTTGCATCAGCAAACTAAAGTTCAGTTTTCTCATACATCAAACAACCTCAAGTGTATTCATAAAGCACTGAGACATAGACTTATACACTGTTAAGGCCGTGGTTTATTCCATCTCTTTCTTGTGGTTGTTGTTGTTGCTTGACAAAATTTCTGTTTCTTTATTATTTTTTATTGCAAGTTTTAGACCCCATCGAAATATCATTTTAGAAAATAAAAACGCTTCAATTGAAAACCTAAAAATGTATGGCGAAGCTTCAGCTCGCGGGCTCGAAGAAAAATTTACTAATGGTTATTGTTTGAAAATTTTTGGTTCAAGGTTTTTAAGTGAAGTTTCTTCTCTTGTTTTTCTTCAATTTAAATAAAACACCAATTTATTTGTTTAATATACAAAATCATACTCGCAATTTCTTCATATTGGAAAAAGCATTTTCTAATTTGACTAAAGTCTTAATATCACTTTAGTTAGCGTCAGTTTGGCTGAGATATCTCATTGGAAAGTCCTACTAATGTGTGGCTTAGCTTTTTTGTTGAGCGAATCATTCGAAAAACTTTGAAATGGAGGATCTGAAAACGATTTTAACACTAATTCTATACCTTTTTCTATAATTTGTAATAGCATTTGGAAGATCATTAGGAGATTCCTCAACTTCGTAAGTCTTTTTCGAGCCCATTTGATGATTATAAAGAGATTAGTTTCATGTGCGATTTACGGTAGACTCGAAAATGACTCATGCATTCGCTCAAAATGTGATTCATTAAAAAAACGACTCGAAAAAAGATTCGCAAATGACTCAAAAATGAGTCGAAACTGATGAGAAAAACGGGTTAAAATCGACTCTTCATGAAGAGTCATTTTCTTCCGAAAAAACTATTATTTATGACGGTTTTTAATCAGACTGAGGATTCGAAAAAGCCTCGGATGTGATCAGAAATTTCATTAAATTCATTAAAAAACGACTCGAAAATGAGTCGATACTAATGAGAACAACGGGTTACGGCTTCATGAAGAGTCGTTGCTAGGGTACCATTTTCTCCCGACAAAAGTATTATTTATGATCAGAATGAGCACACTTATGACTATTTTAATCAGACTGAGGACTCGAAAAAGACTCGAAAGTGATCAGAAATTTCATAAAATTCTTGCTGGGGATATGCCAGAAAACAAAAAATCACACACACCACAATAGTTATGATCTTTGCATGTGTAAGCGATAGTTTTCTCGTGTTATAGGGCTTTAATTTACACGGTGTGTCTATTAACACACGGTTTACTATTTACAATGTCAATATGGGTTTCTTTTGTCCATCCATTTACAGCGTCTGTGTTCGTTCATTTCCGTCTGTGTACTATTTCTCGTCCATTCTCCATACATATACAGTGTGACCAAACTATGGTTTGTCTTAAAAATACCTTAACGCTTAAATATCGATATATCTGTACATATTGGCAGCTATTTTCAAATAATGACAAAGCCTACGAATATATAGTTTTTCTTGAACCGAAATCTTGTATTCAGGTTGAAATAATTTGTCACACTTGGTTCGGCTTAAGGTTCGGTTCACATTTAAAAATATGTTGGAATTTCGGGTTAAAAACTTTTTGGTTAGAAACCGGTTTGGAGGTCTAGTTTTAAAACCAATCATTCCCTTGACAGCTAAATGCTTAAGATCTGGCATGCCCGAAAGCAGCATACGACAGAGCACTCACCAATACTCACAAAGATAAGCACCAATACCAATAATGAAATGGTTGTTGGTCAGTTTGCTTGTGCGCGCAAACACCAATCATAGAGGAGAACAAGCCAAGGGTTTGTTCTCGTTTGCATTTGTGTCGTTTTGTATACGTCGCTCGCTGCATGTATACGATCATTGATTTCCTATCTTCGGTGGAATTACAATAATAAAAACGTACTCAAAAAGCATACGGCTGGGCAACGCTGCTTTAGAAATACGTTTTGAATCAAAACTTGTACTATAGAATCATGTAAAAATATTTTAAATAAATAAATGCCAACTAGGAAGACGATTTTATAAAAAAAACTATTTTTCAGACTGATCGTTGCTATGGCAGCTATTTTCATAACACATGGAGAAATTTTTTAAACTTATAAATTCCAAGTTTGAGAAGGTTTGCATTAAAAACTCAAAAGTTTTTCACGCTACAACTATTATTTGGACATATCTTTTCGGTGGCAGCTACACTATATATTTATCCGATTTTCATAAAACTTGGCGGCACACTGAAAAATCATAGAAAACTTGTAAATTCAAAGTTTGACAAAGTTTGCATTAAAAACACACATGTTTTTCTAACTAGAACTAGTTTTTCGTCCAATCGTTTCTAAACAGCTAGAGTCATTCGATGCGGCCGGCTCCGAGAAAAATCTGCAGCAAATTTTTATTACAACAGGTGGACAGGTGGATTCAGCTCGTCACGCTGATAGAGAATGTATATACTTTATGTGGTCGGAGATGCTTCCTTCTAAGCGTTACAAACCACTGGAAAATTTTATTATACAAACTTTACTTTGACGAAAATGGCTTCATTTTTTTTTATAAGAGAGGGCAGTAAGGAGAACTTTCTAAAAGAAGTGAGCAAGCCAAGTTGAAGAGCATAAAGTTCAAAACTTTTAGTTCAAGAAGTCGAAATATTAAATTCCATTTGCTTATTATTTTTATGAAATTGTCTTATTTTTTCTCTGAATTTTTTAAATTTTTATTTATTATTGTATATTTTTTTTTAAGTCTATTTTATTTTATTTTATTTTAAGTATATTGGGTTAAGTGAGCTCTTTTGATTTTAGTCAAAATTTGCCTATGGCTGTCTTAAGTCTCCAAATGGCTCCAAAATGTTGTAATTAATATCTGTTGATTTGTGTTGTGTACATAGAATTATACTCAAACATAGACCTTGAGCCAGCCTGAGGTAAACTTTGGTTATTTTCTTTTATTTTATACTTATTCAAACTTGAATCCTAAATTTTCATTAATTCATGAAATTCTTTAGAATTTCTCTGAATGTATGTGTCATTAAATTCATTCTTTATTTATTTTACTTTATACTAAAGCTGCTTTTACACTTTTCATATATCTCTAATTAGTCGGTTGTCAAACTTCTCTAAAGAGAATCTCTTATCAATTCAAACCTGCCCTATTTGATCAAAGAAGTCTACATTTTCCAAATATTTAGAGATATTTGATAGGCTAATACACTATTGTCAGAGAGTCTCTTTAGAGATAGTCAAACTTGTATCTAGTGTTTTATGTCTTATGCATTTGTTTCTCTAATTTTCATTTTTCTATGAGTGTAAACGCCACCAAATTTATTTCATTTTTATATTAGTTTATTATTTTAACTTATTTTTATATTATTTCATTTAATTTAAAATATTTTCAAAATTGCAAAAAATCGTTTTATACTTGGCAGCACTTTCTTGCTCATTTTGTCAACTTTTAAATTTAGGTAATATATTTTTGGTCAAAGAAGAATGTTCCGAATTTTGAGTAAATTTTTATGTAAACGTTAGTATTTTGCAGTCAAATTTAATAAAGTTGTATAGAAAGCAACAAATATACAAACCGTTACTTGATCGGGAATAACAAAACTCGAAATTGTTTGACCAGCTGAAACCGATTGTTCAATCCCTAGTGAATTCAATTCGAGAGAAAAGGTTGATGAAATCTGCTAACCTCAGATTTGCCATTCATTTACATATAAATTTTTACAACTTGAATTCGAAATGGAAATGCCTTTACGAAAATAGACTCGGAATTCGGAACAAAGCCCTTTGATTGATGCAATCAAAATTTAATATATTTAGAGATTTTGTTTTAAGAAATTCAAAGCGTCCCTTAAATCTTTCGATTTGTATTGTATTCAGAATCAAAAGGGATTTGGCTTGGTATATTAAACAACACAAAGTTGCTTGGTAACATAATTAATGACTCATGCAAATTTTAATTAGTTTTAATGCGTTGGTTTCCTTTCATATTAGATAGTAAAGGCTCGTAATCAGAACGACTGAAAACTACTTTCTTAAAAGAAACACTTTATAACAGCACACGATCATCAAAGCAAAGCAAAGGTGTTGCTAATTGTATGAAATACTGTGACGAAAGGAATTTTCCATTGTTCTGATTACGGGGCTTAGGCTGAAATTTGTTTGAAATCACTATCAGGCCTGTTGCAGTTATTACTTTCGACATGATTTGTCTATTGTATAAAACCGATTTATGTCGAATTTGTCGAACCAAAATTCGGCATAAATGTATGGATGGATTTTATTAAAAAGCCAGCGTGTATCATATTTGATTTTACTTAAGTAAAATTCCTGAGAATTTTCCCTTAATTTTCTTGAATAGAACTATACGACTGTGTTAACTTAAATAGATGACCAGAATTTGAACAAAATCGTTGTTTAAATTTTCGAAAAAACAAAATGTATTCAGAATTCCGTGATAGTTTTTTATATTTCAACTCCAAAAACGTACTGCAAAAGGTTAGATCGGAAACGGAAGGATTTGCTTTAAACTTGAACTGAGAATTCTGCCCATTAGGAAGTGATAAAAAGGAAATTATTGTCTTATCAAAATAAAAGTTTTTGGATTCAGGTTCGGGTTTGACTTTGGGAGCAATCCAACAACTGCAACAGAAATTTAGAGTTCAGCCGATTTAGGCAGCTTACACAGATAGCTAAACTTAAGCATAGTTTTCTGAAACAAGTTGTCAATTCTTACGCCCATAAGAATGTTCCAAAAATTATCCAAATTGAATCCTGTACTTTCTGAGAGGAATTAATAAGAGATTATTATTTCAAGTGGGTCAAGTGACCTAAGAAATATATCTTTCAAAATGCCATGATTGTGTTTACTGTGTTTCTTAAACCATCTAAAACAGCGGTGGATACGCCCTTGCTCCCATTATTCCGAGATTTAGAAGACGCATACGAAATTTCGTCTGAGACTCGCCGATAACGGTAATCATAGTTCCTCTATGCTTACTAATTACACAAATTTATCAGCATTTGTTTAATTCTAATTTAATGTTAGATTGATCTTAGATTTTTATCCAATGTATCTGAAAATCATCCACATAATATAAAAATACTATCCATTCCAAATGGATCAGTTTTTTCTGTGAAGATTTTCATACCATGTATCTGAAAATCGTAGAAAGAATATTAAAAAACTATCCAGCCCAAATGGATCTTTTTTTCTGTGTAGGTATGAAAAAAATCTCTTGCAAATGCAATAAACTGCTAAAACAAAAGATTTTGTATAATTTTGTTACAAAGTAATTTTGTTATTTAAAATCACCTTCAGTTGTCGTATTCCTTTTGCTTCTTGAGTCTACGAGAGCTTAACAGAGGTCGCTGCTAATTCAGTCATAAAATACACGAAGAAGAGTTTCTTAGACAATCTAAATATTCATATTTTGCTTGAACACTATCCGGAAATGAATGGCTTAAATTTGATAAAAGCTGCAAGAGAGCAAGTTCAAGAAGTCGAGATAAAATTCATGCTTGAATTAAGAGATATTATTCATATGAAATTCTCTTGTTTTTTCTAAGTTTTTGTAAAAAAAAAGTTAAAAGTTTTGTGGCTTTTTGTTAAGGCATTAGATAACCCTGTTACCCTGTTTATACACAAACAAAATAACATGATAAATGCTCCTCAAAGTATGCTTTGTTTATAAATAACAATAATTCAAAAAAATACTACATTTATATTTTGATTACGTTTTGGATTTTTTGGATTATAGATATTTAAATGGTTAATTATTAAAGAAAATATAGTTTGCTTACTTTTAAGGGCATTTATCATGATAATTTTTTAATGTATAAACAGGGTAACAGATTATTTCGGTTGAAGTGAGAGTTTTGCTTAGTGTTTTTCCAATTTCTGTTTATTTCAAAATTTCACAGAAAGCCAGTTTCCCCGTTCCAAAACCTTTTTAAAAAAATAATTTTATTTCTGTTTCATAAAATATTGCCCTGCTTTTTGCTTAGCGCCATAAAAAAAAACAAACAACTTGTTAGCTTGTTTATATTGGTAGTTCTCTCAACATAAAACACGTGCATTTCAAAGAAGTTCACTTGGCAGCAGTGCCCCTTCCAAACCTTGTTTTCTTTTGCTTTACATAAAAAAAATGATGCCAAAAATTTTCCCCCCCATAATTCGCCGCAATTTGATGCCGACGGCCAACTAGAAATTGTCAGCAGACTTTCTATAATATCTATAAAATGTATCTCAACTAATACTGAGACAAAGGCTAAGTAGTCTTGGCCTAGACTTAAGTAGATAGAGAGAGAGTGAGAGAGAGAGAGAGAGACTCAAAGGGTGGCTCTCACACACACACAAGCAGAGCAGAGCTCATACTCCATTTTGCTGGTGTTGCCCCAACTTGCAGCGCAGCCAACGTCAAAGCTTGCCCCTCCATGTATTTGAAATGCGCACTAGCTCTAGCTCAAAAAAAAGAGAGTCGTTGCTCCCCTCAGTGGAGCTGGTATGTAAACGTGTGTGTGTGCAGCGCTGCCTGCGTTGCTGCCCAGGATTTTGTTTGCAAAAAGCAAACCCCCAAAGGGGACATACTGTGTGTGTGTGTGTGTTTGCAAAATCAACCCAACTCCCCCCTTTTTCCTAGTGTGTTTCCTGCGCTCGCGTATTTTTTCGCGGCTGCGGCGAGCAAACATTTTTTCCACACACACACACATGCAGAGCCAACTCTGGTCCTCGGCCTATTCGCCGCGAAATAATTTTTCGCATTTTTAGTACAAAGCTTCACATCAACGTCGTCGTACAAACAAATTTTTATTTTCGGATTTTTCAATTACGTTTTCATTTATTTTTAAGTATTCATTTTGCGTGCACTCCAAAAACGAAAACCAAAAAATAAAAAACAAAACAAAAAGCATCAAACAAAAATCAACCAAAAAATATAGATATTGTGTATCCTCGACCAAAACCAAAAAGGCAACATAAGAAACATTTACCGGCTTGGAAAATCTCACACACATCAACACGGAAATTCAAACAATTTGCAAGTGTTTCACATCTCAACTCGACCAGAAGAAACTGTTTTCATTTAGGTTTTTTGTCAACTATTTGCATTTCACAAGCATTTTAGTTATTTAGTAAATAAAAAAAAAAACATACAAATCGAAAATTTACAAAGGAAAATTCAAATGTAAAATCAAAAGTACAAACGGAAGATTGTTGGCCACATTTTGTATAAGTACTCGTATATAGTAGACGTATTTATGATTATTATGATTATGGTTTGTATATATATTTTTTATACGAAATCAACAACCGCAACAACAACAACAACCAAAGCGAAACAACAACATTTTTGATACGCAAAATTACTCATGTGATGCTCTGACTCTGACACGGGTAAGCGAAATGTGTGTTAAATGTGTCCACCACCCCCCAAACCAGTCCTCCCTCAACTCCCTAGACTTGAGCACGAAGACTGCCAGTGGTAGACTTCGGCTACTTCGTGTCTTGCTGCTTTCTAATTGCGTCGTCATCTCTCTGAGCTGCATATGCGTGTGTGTGTGTGTGTGTGCATTACATTAACCCTACACCTACGCCAAGCAGAGGCAGCAGCACGTCGTTGCTCGGCTTTCGGCCTGCTGCTGCTGCCTCTGTCTGCCTGCTTCTTCTAGTTCATCTTAAGCTACGCGCGCGTACGGTCGCCGTTCGTGCTCGTTGTTCGTAACCTGGACTTCGGCTGCTGCTTTCTTCGTTTAGGTATGCCTGCATCTCTGCGTTTGTGTGTGAGAGCAGGCGCACACTTACTTACTTACTTACTGTTGGCTGCGTGTAGGAAATTATCTGCTGCTGCTGCTTGTGCCGGCTGCGACGTCGCCTAATACATATATAAATAATATATATTATTATATGTGGAATATACATATATTTAAAAGCGCTGCTCTCCGTCTCCGTCTCCTTCGCTGTGGCTGTGTGCGTGCGTGTGTGTGTGTGTGTGTGTGTCTGTGCGAGGTAGGAGCTGCTTGCAAGAAAGTGTTGCATACTTATGTGGGCATACGTTGACGTCGCTGCCGCAGCGCCTTGGACTTTGGGTTTTACGTCCAAGCAAGCATTTCACTTTTGTATTCTAGAATACAAAATTCAGTACGTTTCTAGTCACGCGCTCTGGCAGAAGTTTTACTTGGCGTATGTCTTCTTCTGACCCGAGGCCGACCAAAACGCCGTCTCGACTTGTGTAAAAATTCAATTAAAAATATATTCCACTTAATTAAAAAATATTAAAATAAAAATTAATTAATAAAAAAAAAAAAACAAAACCTTCAGTGTGTAAAATAAATTAACCAATTCAAAAATTTAACCTTATTAATAAAAAAAAAAATAAAACAAAATAAAGCTGCTAGTTAGTTTTTGCGGTATGTGAAACTCAGAGTTGTAGGCCTAATCACGCTTAGCCAACCAAAACGGCAAGCCACTTGCTGCTTTGGCTGGTACTTGGCAGGAAATTATCTAAAGCGACTTGGATTCGCCGCAGCTCTGCTCAACTTTGTCAGCAAACATGCACTCACACGCGCCAACAGAAAGCCTAATTTTATATAAATACACGCACACACACACACTCACACACACACACACACAAGTAGAGAGAAAGCGAATATAAAAGCTCTGGGCACAGGTTTCTTATGAGACATTTGATCGTCTCAGCAGCAGCAGCCAGTTTAAATAGTCCATTTTAGTCCAAGTGTAAATTTCAAATTATGGTACGAGTCCTCCAAAAATCTATTCTACTAACAAATCCCCTGAAAACTGTGTAAAAAAAAATAAGTGATAACAAAAAGTGTGAATTTTACAAATAAAACGAAAAAAAAATACAACTTAATATCAAATAAATCTTGTGATAAAAAAACAAAGTGATTTAATATTAAACGAAAATTCAATTTAAAAGAAAAACGATGTTAAAATAAAACTACAATTTATTATTTTTTTAAATTTTATTTAAGTTTCAGTTCAATTCGTTGAATAAGAAATTTACTCAACGATTTATTTATTTTTGCATAATTCTTAACTTTTATAGAGTTCTCATGATAAAACAACTGATAACCTTTTTGAAAGAATATTCACAAAATGTGCAAAAATTCTAATTCATAAATCATTTTTTTTATTTTGTAAAATATGGCGAGGGGCCAATTACTTATTTTCCTGTTAAACTCACTTAGTTGTGTATTAAGGTGATAAATAACTCTATGTAGAAGTTTATAAATCGGCCCTAAGTGTTGTATAATTAGAAACTTGTAACAAATTTTTAAGTACAAAAATTGAGATAATTGTAACATTATTATCAGCACTCCGTACGTTTTCTAACAGCCGATTTCCCTTCTTTCAAATATTTGCTAAGTGTCAGATAAACTAACAATTTATTTTGTTAGATGATGTAAAATCAGCCCTAATTCTAACTTGTATAATTTATTAATAATTTTAAACTTCAAATTGAAATTAGGTTATGTGAAATATTACTCATACGACACGTACACCAGAGCAAAATTTTGTGCAGTTAAATCTTGTTTACGTTTGAATTTTCAAAGACAACAAATGTTTTGTGCAAACGGTTTAAGCTAAAAGCAACACTGCGTATGAGTAATGTTAAAAAAGTATGACTTCTCAATACTTTGCTTAACTAAAACTAAATTTTATTAAGTTAACACCAAAATTTAGGACTGAGTAAAATACCTGCGTTCAAATTCATAAAACTATTTAAGCTTTGTCGGCGAAATGGAAAACACTTGGCCTCAGCATTCCCAAAGCTTATATTTATTGTATAATTAATAATTATACAACCACTAAATTTAATTTTTATTTTAGATGGGCGCGACAGGGTCCTCAAGTTCAGTTAAAAAATTACTCATACGACATGTTGGCCAAATAAAATTTTGTAAGACAAAATCTTTAGTACATTTCAATTGTTGTCATCTTTTGAAATTCAAAAAGGCTACTACCTTTTTTGAAAATGGTAGCTCAAATTTTTATAATCTTTAAGGGGGTTGACCCTTGTGATGGTTTCGAAAAATAAAATTTTTTTTCATAAATCGCATCTATGAATTATGTAGAATATGTGGTTAAAACATTTTTCGATATTCGATGTCGTTAGAAAGTTATAGAGCTAAGAATATACGTGTATACTTATCATTCGGAACATACACTAAATTTTCAAACGCCTTTTATTTCGAAATTACTTTTTTCAACTGGTCAACATGATATTTCATAAACGACTTGAACGAAATTTTTTGAAATTTTTAGGATATGTTTAGCATATGTGGGGCTACAAGCTATATTAGGATAATTGAAAAAGGTCGCGTCCTTTTTTTTAATGCAACAAAACAGGTGCAAAATAAGTTTTTTTTAGAACTAAAAATTCAAAGTCGCATAAAATTTTTATTATTCAATATTTTCAAATTATCCTAGTATATCTCGTAGCTACAGCCACACAGTCTAAATTGCTTTTTTCTTTTTTTAATTCTGATCACTCATTTGGCCGGAATCGTGTTGACCTGTGCAGTACTTTTGTTTAACATGAATTATTTTGTATAACGGAAAGTTTTCATTATTTTGACTTCAACAAATTCTTAATTGTACTTTAATAGTTACTTAATAAATGGTACAAAATTCAAAGTTCTAAGTCTTAATGGATCTTCAAAAAAAAAAATTCCCCAAAAAACAGTTAAAAAAACGGGTCAACCCCCTTCAGAGGAATACGGTCGAAGATGCTTTTTTCTGCATCTGCACAAACTCATTAGACTCTTTTGTAACTTAAGTTAGTTTGATTCAATTAAAAAAAGTTAATCAGGCCTGTGTCAGTTTTTGAATTCGAAATTGTTAAATGTTCCCGCTTTCAACAGCCGACTTGGTTTCTCAAAGTTTAACTTTAAACTACCATTTATCATTATTCGACCCTCTTGATGGCAAAAAAAATTCGGTCAAATTCGTAAAAAAAAATTGAGAAATCAAACGAATTCAGAAACGAGAACAGCCCAGATTTTTTTTCTTATTTATGGCAAAAGTAGAGAATTGGCAAAGTCTTAAGCGCTTATATAAAAAACAAATAAATTCTTCTTCTTATTCATATAAAGGCAACACTACGTATGAGTGATTCACAAAAACTTTAGAACCATTTCGCGCCAGTTATGACTCGACTTTTTTTTACTTTTGTTTATGCTGTCGCTTGTTTTACATGAAAAAGCAACAGATTGGGGGATGAGATCATGAACTTAAAAATTTCATACTCAGGTGGTCCGCTCTACTTGGCAGTCTGAACTCTGCTAACAACTTGTATTTACTTTTAGATGTTTTTTTGTAAAATAATTTTTTTCAACTTCAAAGCTCAGCAAAGGTAGAACAAACAATAACTTTGACTAAATCAAAAACAGGTCGCAAAACCTCATTAAAAGTATATAAAATGGAAGGCACTCCATTAATGTTTGTAATAGAAATCTGTACAATTTCCCTTTTAAAAACAAAGAACAGAAATACCTCTGTGTATCTCGCACTTGGCAACGCTAGAAATGTCACTGAAAAGAATTTTTCAGCATCTAGCAACAAGCCAAAAACAAACAGCTTCAACTCACAACAAATTGGAAAAACATACCTTAAAATCTATAGCATTATTTTAGGCTGAATTACACAAACAGATATCTCAGGCTGAAATTTGTATAAGTTTAGTTCTCAAGTCTTTAGTCGGCCAATTCGAACGTTTAAATAGAGAGTTTGACTAGGGCTTGAAGTGTGAAAAGCAACAACGTCTGCTGATGAGTGAATTGTGGTAAATTCCGAAACAGCCTGTCCAGCCTGTCCAGCCTGTCCGAAATGTTGTGAGTTATCTCTGTTTAAAAATGGTATTGATTTGTATGAAATTATAACCAATCCACCAACAAAAACTTTGATTATTTTCAATTATTCCTTTTGGGAAGCAAAGCATACTTTAAAGGGCATTTAGCGTTATAAATTTGATGTGTGTCTAAGAAATTAACTGCAATTGTGATATATAAAGTAGATTTTTCTGTGGAATTAAATCAAAATTGAACCGCCATTATGGAAAGACAATAAACAAGTGCATAATCAATTTTTTCGTCATTCGTTCTAAGGTATAATTGTCTGATAAACTGTTTATTGGCAACCACAAAAATAGCATGATAAATGCCCTTCAAAGTATGCTAAGATTCTATAAATAGGCTAATTTATTTCAATCAATTTGAGTGAATGTACTATTATGTATGACGCTGTCATAACGGACCATTGATTTGCTCAATAAAATTTATTATAATTAAGTTTTGCAAACTTTTAAGTGCATTTATCATCATATTTGTTTGTGTATTTATTTCAGATTTGACTTTAAGTCCGGGTCTTACAGAACTCACAAAATTGCCTATATTCGCCAAAAAGATTAACGCGGCACCCATCTGATAGTAAACTTTCACATATCAAGTGGCATACCAATTTTGGTTCCACTTTAGTTTCAATGACTATGCGTCAGCTATTCAATATTCAATGAAATATGTAAAAGTACAATATTTCAGATTTTGCTCAGCTCAATTGTTTTTGCAATGCACGCAGCCAAGGGCACACAGACAGACGAGCATACGCACACACAGCAAGCGGCTAAAACCGTGATTCCATTTCAAGCATATAGATACGGGAACAGCCCCTTTAATTTACATCAACCAAACAGCAAAAACTTACTACCAAACAGTTGAATTACTAATAAAACAATACTTTCAAAGATCTAGTTAATTTTATTATAAATAAATATCAAATTAAATATCACACTATTTTATTGAGAACGAAATAAAAGTTTAGTTTATTTACCCATTTAATTTCCTTTTTGAAAACAGTTTTAAAATTTTTAAATATTATAACAGAAACTCCACCATGCAAGCTAACCAACTCCAATAAAAACAAACAAATACCACAAAATCATCGTACAAACATGTTCAAAATTCAAAATTAAACTTCAAACATAAAAAAGCGCTGCGGCAACAAACAAAAAATAAATAAAAACAAATCGTTTGGAAAACCTTTAAATAAAACAAAATGAATTAACAAACTAACTAAACCAAATACGAAATGAAAACGAAAACGAACATAAAGTGTTGCCTACTTTTCGGGCCAAATATGTAGCCTACCACGCGGCGGTAGCATAAATAATTTTAAATTATGTTGTCCCCCTTGTCAGCCCTCGTTGGCCGCAGCGCATAAGTGATTTTGTGTTACCCCTCCCCCCTCTCCCCAACCCCTTACGCCACTGTGTTGAAAATATAAAATGCGTCGCCTTCGCCATCAGCAACTGCAACACCTGCCACTGCCACAACTACTGATCAGTGCCAAGTCCTTGGACTCTGGCTGCTGCTTCAGAGCAGGGCGGCGCTCCATTGGAGCCGCAATCAGCGCCGCCAGCTGCCAGCAGCAGTTGTTACTCTGCCAGCTGCCTTCGCCTCACAAAACGCCTTTGGCTATGTAAACTTAAATTAAGGGTAAAATATCGCAAATGGTATTGGTGCACAAAAGAAAAAAAAAAAAAAAAAATTAAACATAAACAAAAACAAAAATCCATTAAAATTAAATCTTTACAGAACTATTTAACACTTCCCCAATACAAAATCTAAAGAAATAAAAGAAGTAGTTTAATAAATCAAATATACTTTAATTTTCAAGCAGTTTAGATACATTTTAAGATGTATGAGAATCTTATAAACATATAGAAAAGCTGCAAGATTTATGATTTTCATTTTTTTATACTAACACTTTGGTTTAACGTCCACTGAAAATCTGAGCATTGAGAATTGCTTAAATTCATAATATAAGCGAGCGTAATGACTTACTTTATTATAGAATTTATGACCGAAATGCTTCTAAAGGCAGCAATGATCAGGGGCGATTCAGCTCTGTTTCAGTGAAGATCAGAACTGAAGGGTATTTATTAAAGTAATAGTTTTGTATTTTAAGTTTGATTATACAAGTATTTTTAAAGACTTAATTCTTTTAACTATTTCTGGTTAGAATTATTTTCTTCTTTCTAAATGTTCCTTGTTTTTTTCTATATTTTTGGAATATGTTTTCTCATTTTCCATTTTCTCTTTTTATTACTTGTATTTTTTCACCCCTTTCTTTGGCTTCCTGGGTTTCTTCTTGTCTTTCTTTTTCCATTCACACCCAAAAAATATTCTATATATACAAATTTTATAAGCATTAACTCAAATTTAATCAAAGTTAGAAATTTAGGCTGCTAATTCTACTTTGATAACTTTAATTTTGATATTAAAAACTATAAATTTGATGCTTCAAGTATTATAGAAAAACTGGATGCGTTCAGTAGAGTAGTCTAACCCCTGTCTGGTAATGGAAATGGCTTACTTTTTCTTTTATATTTTTTAAGTAACATCAATTAAGAAATTTCCATGAAAAGGTGACGTAAGAGTAACTTTCAAGCTATATTTTTTGTGCTGCACTTGGTCCGATTTATTTAAAGGAGGTTGAATTTTAAAATATCAAGTCAAAATCCAAAACACAATGTGCTTGGTACCCCTTCCTGACACTCAGGCTTCAACTTCGGCTTCTTGTGCCTTGGATTCTTTTACGTTATTGCCTAACTTTTCTGTCAGGCGGACTATAAGCTCTAGTGGGACAACAAAACTGTGCTGCTTAATATTTATGTGGACCCATGCGCCACCAAGCCGAGGCTTATTACGCGCCAACCACCTGGCTAAATAGCAGCCCACCTCCGGCCCGACTGGCCGAGAGGACGCGTGACACGAAAACGCGAAGGATAAATATTTTATTTATTTGTTAATATATTTATTATTTGTTATTTGCTTCACTTCTGGAAATCAAGAAATTATATATCGTACTTTATTCCCAAAAAAGATATGATGATTGTTATGTATTTTTATTTATTTAATGTTTATTTTGTAACCCTTAACTTATCTGATTATCTTAATTAATGTACATCGTGGAGTAATGCACAACGCTGCATTAACTGACTATCAACGCATAGAAGGAAGCATCTTTGACCACATAAAGTATATATATTCTTGATCAGCATGATGAGCTGAGTTGGTATAGCCATATTCGTCTGTCCATCCGTCTGTTTCCATGCTATCCCCTCCGTCAGTTTTAAAGCTATTGCGACAAAACTTTGCACGAAGTCTTTTACTACAAATACGCTGCACATTTGTCGGAACCAGCCGGATCGGACGACTATCGCATATAGCTGCCATAGGAACAATCGGTCAAAAGCCTAGTTTTAGTGGGAAAAACTTTTTTGTTTTAACGCAAACGTCCCTACTACCCTACTACCCGTACTTTTAAGTTTTCCATGCTTTTCATAATTCAACCAAATTTCATGAAAATCGGCCAACTATATAGTATAGCTGCCATAGAATAAATAGGTCCGAAAAAAAGTCTCAGTAAGTAAGCCTATTTTTGTTTTCAGGGTTATTGCTCTTTAACTTGATATTAACCAATATTATATGCTTCCACATAATTCTGATAAGATTGATCCAAATCGGATGACTATAGGATATAGCTGGCATAGAAACAATCGTTCGAAAACATAATTTTAGTGAGAAAAACTTTTTTGTCTTCAACGCAAACGTACCTAAACCTCGTCTTTATAAGTTTTTTATTATTTTTCATAATTCCTCCGAGCTTGATAAGAATCGGACAAGAAAAGAAAGGTCTGAACGAAAGTCTTGGTAAGAAAAACTTTTTTGATTTTAATTTAAATTTAAAAGTAAATATTATTTGCTTTTACACAATTCTGCTAAGTTTGATCCAAATCGGATGATCCTAGCATATAGCTGCCATAGGAACGAAGTAGTTCAGTGAGAATATCTTTTTTGTTTTCAATGGTAGCGTCTTTAAACTTTCCTCTAATGAATTTTTTCTGCTTCAGCACGATTATCAAATAGGGAAATCACTAAATTAACCTTGTTCAAAGCGAAAATGAAATTGTTCTATGAAAATCATTTAAAACCTTTTTTTCTATTCAGTTTACGAGCTCTATTACTTATTTTTTTTTAGTTTTAAAAATTATAACGGACAACTTTGTTGTTAATCAATCGGGCTCTTTTAAAATCATTTACCAACTTTCAGCGGAGAGCCTCAAATAAATTAAAGTTCAGAAGACTTAAAACTCGGCTACAATATATAACATGGATTTTGCTACTGCTACTGAGCCGGCGTTTCGCTGCGGTTCGGTGGTTCATGCTTAATTCATAATTATGTCAGTTCCCGTTTAAACATTTCTCAATTTTCATAGACAGTAATTTCATCACTTTGCATTTAATTTCGAGTTTAAGTTTTAAGAAACATTTAAGTTAAAGTCTTAGTTGATATGTAAGCCCTAAGTTACAGGATCATCTTGGAGAGCAGAGTTGCCATAGTTGCCATACCCATTCCTCTCCATAAAAAAGTTAATAATGATGTAAAGAATCATAGGGGTATTTCCAAGTTGTCTGTAATTCCTAAAGCTTTTGAGAGAATTATGACATCTCAACTGCAACATTTATGTAGTTCCATTATTTCACCCTATCAACATGGACTTGTGAAGCGTCGATCTAGTACCACTAACTTATTAGAGCTTACATCATTAGTGATCAACGGGTTCCTATGTAAGATGCAAACTGACGTCATTTATACTGATTTAAGTAAGGCTTTTGATGCTGTTAATCACTTCTTGTTGCTTCATAAGCTGAGTTTAGTAGGTTTTCCAACTAACGTTCTTAGTTGAATCGCTGATTATCTACGTTCTAGAACACAAAAAGTTATATTTTGTAATTCATATTCGAAACTAGTCCAGGTTACCTCTGGAGTACCCCCCAAGGTAGTCACTTGGGTCCATTGCTTTTTACTCTCTTCATAAATGTTTAATTTGACTCTCATGTTACTGCCACTGTTTGTAAGGCCAGGAGTGTTCGTGGATTTATTAAGAAGATTTTGTACACTTCTCTTGTTCCGTCCGATTTTCGAGTACGGATCATGTGTGTGGTCTCCGCAATATTCGACCCATCACGATAGAATTGAATCTGTGCAAAAACAGATTTTATAGTTTGCTCTTCGTGGTTTGGGCTGGAATCCTGAGGTCCGTTTACCATCGTACTCTAGTCGACTTCTTTTGATTAACCTTCCCTCCCTTCTTAACCGTAGAGTTATGCTTGGAGTAATCTTTATACATAGACTAATTAATGGTAAAATCGACTCATCCGAGTTGGTTGGCCAAATTAACCTCAACGTTTCTATTCGACTAACTATGCCTTGCATGAACCGTTTCGTGTCCTCTGTTTAGATTACAATAAACTCTACCGAATCTTCCTGCTTAAAAAATTTCTATTTTAACTTATTTAGCCCGTAGTTAACATTATTTTATGTTTTTCCTTCGCGATTTCGTGCCACACGTTAGTGGCTGCGCCTCTCGGTCGGTTGGGCGGGAGGTGGGCTGGTATTTTGCCTGGGCTTGGTGTCGCATGAGCCACTTAAACGTACTGCGCATTGTACGTCAACATCCAACCAAGCCATACCCCCTAAGTAGCACGAAAACAGTGGTAATCAATTACTGCAGAAGAATTCTATTTAGCTTTCGGATCTCTTATGTGGGACTAAGATTCGGATAATACTATTGCATGATAACCATTTTCCTGATATAAATTCCTAAATATGTATAAATATCAGTGTGTAAAGGTAGAAGCTTTATGTCATCATAATCTCTGAAAGGTGTTTTTTGGTAAATTTTAATTAGTTCCGACTCGGTTCAAAGACGGTTTACATTCTGCAAATACTGACAGTTGCCTCGAATTTTTAAGAAATTAAATTTCAATTTATTCTGTTACCTTTTAGTTTCAATATTTTTACGTTTTACGTGCTACTCTCACAACCATTTGCATCCATTTGTATGTTAGTCAGCAAGCTATTCCCTTTTCGTATATGCATATATGTAGGTGGACTATGGATAAAAGTTTGTTATGATAAAGTTGACCGCCAATCGACAGTTTGGTTTTTGCTTCTCTAATTTGACCCTTTCTTTTTTAATGCATTTAGTTGAAATTAAAAATTAGTGGGTGAGTCTTAAACATGAAAGGAGCTTTGATTAGCTTTGTGTGGATTTCTTAATAATTATTTATTTAATTTAATTATTTATGTTTATTTTACTTTTATGCATATTTTGTTGATTTTGCTTGCAGCTTACGATCATATCGACTGAAGGGAAAAAACCCAGACCTAATAAACATTAACCAGATCAAGTCATAATTATATACCCATTGCTAGGCAGTTTACATAGATTTCCCCCCCTCTCCGTTTAATCTTATTTTTCAGCTTTAAAATCGTCAATCGAATGTACAAATTACTAATCACAACATTTTTGTTTGCGCCTTGTGCAATGGTTTGCTTTATATTTGCAGGTTACACCATATCGAGAAGTTATCCAATGAGAAAGCCGCTTAAATTTTGGTAAGTAAGCTTGAAAAGAGAAATGCCTTCCATTTTTTTTTCTTTTTTTTTTTAATTAGAAACACAAACACTGCTTTGTAGTTGTTGTGGATTTGTGTGCTACTTAAGATGAAATGGACTTGTGTCCATTTTAATTTCACCCACCCAACTTTGTGTTTGCCACATTTCTTTTGCTTCCCTTGCAAGGACTGACTAAGACTCAGAGGGAGAATTGCAACAGTGGAACGGAAACGGAAATTGCTGAAGTTGCATGTGTGTGTATGTGTAATGATGCGCCGTGTTATCCTTTTGCTGACAGCAGACGCCGTTAGTTGTTACAAGCAGGCTGCAATTATTTTCAGCTTAAATGACAAGTCTTAAGCATTTGCCGGCTCGTTATTATTCAGCTCGATGCCGTGTAAATGAGTTTTTATGTTATTTTTTCTGCTTCCCCCACCCCTTCCCTACTCATTCTCTTGTTGCTGTGTTTGTTTTGTTTAATTCAAACACACACACACACCGAGAACTTTGGCCTGGCTGCTTGAGTCACTCTGCTGTGCTGCTCATGTGCTCTCGCCCTCCCCTTTTGCAGCAGCCACTTTGCCTTTGCCAGTTTTCTTTTTGCACATTTTGTTGTTGCCCGTTTCCTGGTCTGCTGGAACTGCTCTTATGTCGGCATAAGTAAGTGCACCTAAGGCTACTTATGAAAAATGTACCAAATTAAAGTTGACTTTTAGGCGCACAATGGAAGAAAGTTTCCAAATACCGCCCACCCCCCATCCACCCATCATAGCTCAGGTGAAACTTTCCCAGTCGCCATGCACTAACAACTCTTCTGATAGTTTAGGCTGGCCGGAAATCGTTTTAAGAACGGAAGTGAAAATTTCTACCATGCAGCTGAGCGCAACCATCTAAATACACATCTGCGGCCCTCGTATAATCTCTTATTGAAACTGAACGACAACAACAACAACGGCATTAGTAATAAAAAATAAGCACAGACCAGACCATGGCACCAACTGAAACGCAAATTCATTCAATTGCAAAAAGAAAATTACCCTAAAAAAGCCAGCAACAAGTCGCTATGATTATCTAGAATTAAATAAAGCACAAAACACTCACACACACACCCATACACACACACACACACTATAAGCTAGATCTCGGGGCACTTGTGTCGCTGTCTGGCCAATGACAAATGCTCACTACTTAAGCGCTGGACAAAGTTGCACGCCTCGCTGAGCAAATGTCGCGGCTCGATCCCAAACTGTGCCGGTCTGTTCTATACTAAAATTTAGCTAAGCGCGCGATATTCGCTTAAAAAACAAAAAAAAAAATTAAGTCAGCAAATGACTTGTAGAACATGAACACATGCCACTGTATTTGGTCAGTCCGTGTTTAGATGATTATACCCTAAATGGGGACGAGAGTGTTATTGCTACAGCATTCGTATTGGTTGATAGATAATATTTCAAAAATTATGGTTAAAGCTGAGGACAGGAAAATACAGTCAATGAATTGATGTGTATTTGAATTATTTGAAATATTTTATAATCCCATCGGTCGTTTTGAGGAATTTCAAGCTTCTTGAATTAAAGATTTTCCATCTTGATTTTATATACAAATATTTTTTTTCAGTGTACGTGTAAACTACCCATTAAAGTTAAGTCACTGTTAATTGAACTTGAATTGATTATAAACCAAAGCAAAACAAGCCTTTGTTTTTTGCCGAAAAGGCTAAGCATATGACAACATTTTCAGGATATAATCCATTATGGGCCGATTTCACATCTTCTACAGACATAAACTAACAAATAACAGAGTAAGTGCGTATTTCACATCTTCTAAAAGGCCTATGTTTCACATAAACTAGCTAATTACAGTTTAAATTGTAAGTTTATCTGACACATAGCAGCTATTTGAAAGAAGTGAAATCGGACCTTAATTATAGCCTTGCAAAGGGTATTATAATTATTATAATTATGCCCAGAAGTTTGCAACGCATAGAAATATTCATTTCCGACCCCATAAACTATATATATTCTTGATCAGGGCCGTTTGTCTGTCTGTCTGTTTCTACGCAAACTAGTCTCTGAGTTTTAAGGCTATCGAGCTGAAATTTTGCACAGAGTCTTCTTTTTACTGCACGCTGCTAATATATCGGATCCCACCGGATCGGATGACCATATCTTATAACTACCATAAGAACCATCGGTCAAAAATGGGTCTTAGCTCGAAAAACTTTTTTGTTTTCGATATTTGCGTCTTTAAACTCGGCCATTATAAATATTATATGCATTCAAACAGATCTGCGAATTTTGGTCAAGATCGGATGACTATATCTTAAAGCTGCCACAGGACCGATCAGTCGGAAAATGGGTCTTAGTGAAATAAACTTTATTGTTTTCAAGTAAATCGTTCTGAAGGTCGGTGATTCTAAATATTAAGCGCTTTCAAACTAATTTGGAAAGTTGATCAACATCGGGTGACTATATCTTTTGGTTTCCATAGAACCAATCGGTCGAAAATGGTTCTTAGTAAGAATTTTTTTTTGTTTTAAATGTAAGCGTCCTTAAACTCACTGATTACTCATTTTATATACTTTCATATACATTTGCAAAATTTGCTCGAAATTGGATGATTTTATCTTAATGCTGCCAAAGGACCGATCGGTCGGAAAATGAGTCTTAATGAATGGTTTTTAATTTTATCTTTCCTAAATTCGGCGAGTGCTAATTTCATATGTTTTCCAAAAGATTGGCGAAATTTGGTCGAAATCAGATGTTTATCTGTCGGAAAATGGGTTTTAGTTACAAAAATTTTTGATTTTTATGTAAGCGGTCTTAAACTCTGACATTTCAAAAACAGCATTTGCAAGGGTATTAAAACTTCGGCACAGACGAAGTTAGCTTGGTCTTCTCGTTTTAAGTTTTTCTGACAAATAGCAGCTATCTGGGAGAAAAGAAATCGGTCCTAAAGCTTTGTTTCAAATCAATCGGATACAAAACATTCGTCGGTTAAATTTTCCAATGTAATCCATATAAACTTAGTTTCACGTCGATCAGAATGTTCAGAAGACGGAGATATTGTATTTGAGAGGTTACTTCCTACATACAGTTTACTATTTACCCACGGATTTCTATTTACAATGTCTGATTAAGGGCTTGTCTCTTCACGATTGGTCGATACGTGTTTTTCCTTCTGTCTCGTCTGTCCGTCATTTTATTTACAGTGTCTGTCTTCGTCCATCTTCTACAATCTACTTTCAATGTTAGCGTTCCTTTACTCGGCCATTATTACTATGTAGTAGTGTTGTGAAATCATCGATAGTGGACACCTTCGATAGTTTGAACATCGATAGTATTCCACTTCGAGTACTATTGCAAAAATTTGATTCAAAAACTTGTCCATTGTCCTTCACCCGAACTTCTGCCAACACCAACAATCTAAATTAACATGTTATTAAATATAAGTACATGTATGACAAGTTCTATTAACTAAAACTTTTCTCTAACCTAGTTAAAATATGAAGTTTCTGGAAATGCGCAATTTTCTGCTCCGATACATCGAAAGCGGGTCACGATTGTTGTTGCCAAATACACAAACATCGATAGTATCGATAGTGCTATTTTCTCAACACTACGATGTAGTGCAGACTTACAAAATTTTGTCAAATGTCTGCCATAGGACCGATCGGTTGAAAAATGGGTCTTAGCGTGCTTAAGCTTTGATATTTCAAAAAGAGCATCAGCAAGGGTATAAAAATTCTGCACAGCAGAAGTTAGCTTAGCCTTCTCGTTTTAGTTTTTTTTTTTTTCACAATGTTTCTGAAAATAATTGTAAAAATATGAAACAAAATAATAGAACTCCCTTAATAGTCTTCCTCAAAGACATTTGTGGCCAAAAACAACAAAAATATCGACGAAAAATCACCAAAAAACAATCGATATTCTATATATCGCCTCAGAAAATATCGATATTTCGCTACTATATCGATATTGCGGTCAGGTGTGGCGCACCGATAGTGCACTGAGAAAAAAATTTATATTTTTCATATAAATTTTACTCCGATATGAAAATATATCAAATTAATATGTTAAAAATTTCAAATCGATATTTTTTAACATATCATTATTACATTTTTAATATCATTCTGATATTATTCAATATCAATTTAAGTAAATGATATTATTTTGGATAAGAATGATATTATTTTTTAATCGATATTTTTTAACATATCGTTATTACATTTTTAATATCATTCTGATATTATTCAATATCAATTTATGTAAATGATATTATTTTGGATCAGAATGATATTATTTTCTTGCCAAATGATATAAAAAAATTGATATTTTTAAAAAGTTCATTTTAATAAGGGTCATATCAACATTAAATTGTGTGTGTGTGGCTGCTGGTGTGGAAGGTGTGGGTTCAATTCCACCTCGAACCATCTAATAAAAAGTTTTTTTCTTTCTTTAGAAAAATTGCTTTTACACATCCGGTCACCTTCACCAGCTATTGGCGCCAGCTTGTGAGGTAACTAGCCATGAAAATCAAAATTCTCAAACTTTACCATTCGGATTCGGCGTTAAACTGTAGGTCCCTTTCTCTTGTGCGAAACAATTAATAACCACACGCGCCAAGAGATTGAGAGAAGCTTGGCCCTGGCCTGGCCCTCCTGGAGGTGCTGTTTGAGCCAATTTTACTTTTTTACTTACATATAATTAAGCGTCATCAGCATACATTTAGACATCCTAATTTGACGGATTATTAGGGTGGTCATTTATATAAATAGAAAACACAAAAGGACCGAACCCTGATTGAGAGAAGCTTGGGCTGGCCCTCTTTGGTGCTGTTGAGCCAATTTTACATGTCGATATTTCTTCCAGCATCCCTTTGTCCGCTTGCCACCATATAAGACACTTGAATTGAGGTTATTATTATTCAATGTTATTGATCACCAAAGCGCTTAAATAGATTCGGTTACTTCTTACATACAGTTTACTATTTACCCACGGATTTCTATTTACAATGTCTGATTAAGGGTTTGTCTCTTCACGTTTGGTCGATACGTGTTGTTCATTCTGCCTCTCTGTCTCGTCTGTCCGTCATTTTATTTACAGCGTCTGACTTCGTCCATCTTCTACAATCTACTCCATGCTCTCGTCCACTTTATCATTCGATTACCATACCTTAACACTAAATTATCAATAAATTTACACATATTCACATCGTGGCGGTCATCTTCAAATAATTCCAAAGACTACAGGTACTTGTGGTATGTGTGTGTTGAGCCAATTTTACATTTTTAGAGGCGATTGAAATTTTAGTTTTGGAACCGAACCCCTTCAATAAGAAAAGCCGATTTGGTTCGGGTTCTTGTAATCAATTTGAAGGGGGTAGTGAAGGGATCAGTTCCGCAACAATTTACAACAGTTTTATGTATTGCACATGGGTCGCATTCACCAGTGACACTAGATCGCTAATCAATAATATAATTTTGACTAATTGTAATTGCATGTTCTCCCATTTTCAAATAGTTTTCTATAGTAAATTTAGTTTTTAAGGCTGATCAGTGACATAGTTTCTCTGGTAAACGCGGCCAATATTTCAGACCTCTTAGTCTTAAAATAAAATTAATAAAATCAAACATTTATCTTCACTGGCTGAAAGGGTCAACTCAAGCTTCTCTCAATCTCTTAACTCCGAAGCATTTTGCACATTTTGAGAGGGGAACTCCGACTTGAATTTCAAAATTTTTCAAACTGTACAATTTAGATGCATCAAGAGTAAAATGGTTCAATTTGATTAGTAACTAAAAATTAAATTTTCCATTCAATAAAAGAGTATCTAATCATTAGGTTTGTTAAAAATATTCATTCTTTCTTGTTTAACATATTTCGTTCATGGACAAACTGTAACAAAAATAGCTACAACAACAACAACAGCAGCAGCCAGCCGAGCAACAAGATAATCAAGTGTAATTTATTTCGTATTTGGTGCCCGCCATGCATGAGTACGACGAGAGCATCTGCTATCTAAATACATCTAACTAGTATCTAGTATCTAGAGGCTAAAGCTAGACTGAGACGAATACACAACTGACTGTGGCTGAGCCCAACACGCCCAACAACCCTCCACCCCATGGCCACGGCCCAGAGCTTCGGACCGGATGCATGAGCACTTGGCGTGCCGATTTCGAGTCGATCTGCGTCTGATCTGGTTGCGTTTTCTCTCGTCTCATATGGCAAATTCATTCAAGCATCACATAACACTGGCCCGGTCTGGTATAATTTGGAACTATCTCGACAATAAAAACTAAAAATGCAAGGCGGAAGCGTAATTGACTTGCATCGATAGCCAACAAGTGGTCGAGACACACACACACATACTCACACTCAGGCACCCCTCCTCAGACACTTGCCATATAGCACGCACCACAAACAACCGCCAAAGGGGAAAAGGTAGACAGCCACCGCCAGCCAAAAGGTGGAGTTGGCCCACGCGAATCTTTCAAGAGTAGTTCCGCTTTTTTGTTATGGTCGCGACACATCCGCTTTCAGCTTGTGAAGCTGGAGTTGGACCTGCGAAGGGTAGGGGGGGACAACTGTCACGAAGACACCTGAGTGGGAAATCTGATTATCTTTACAATTAAAACAATCAACAATTAAGGGGAGGAGGCGTAAAATACGCGGCACAGGCCAACTGAGCACCGGAAGTGTAAGCCATTTTCTTATTTATCATAAAAATACAAAAAAAGAACGAAAAATTATAATAAAGCATAAAAGTTTTCTGCTGCCCGAGAGTTTCGTTCTGCCAAGTTGAACAGACTCTGTGTGTGTGTGTGTGTGTGAATGGGTGGGTACATTTCTTTGCGCTTCCATAAGCAACGAATCGAAGCTAACCCGTCACGGTATTTCTCTATGTGGGTGTAACCGCTTTCCACTCGGTCGTCTTCTTTGGGGCCACCCAATTGATTTCGCCGCGTTTCGTATTTGTTGTTTGGCTCATCGCTTGGCTGCCACCAACGAACCAAAGTCTCTTTTGATTTAGTTCACAGTCTCCCCTACCTCCCCCCCCCCTCCCACCACCAGCCACAGTCAACTCACTTATCTTTCATTAAAACGCTTGGAACGCCCGCTCAATGCTGATTAACTTGCAAGTCAAGCGAGAATTCATTGGTGGTTGGAAATTTCTTTAAAAAAAAAACACAAAACTTGCACCCAGCTTGAGGGCTAATCAATAAATCACTTCAAGGTTTTCTTAATTAAAAGTTTTGCCCTTGCAACAAAACCACAAAAAACACACTCAGCTTCCCATATAATAAACTTTTTTACCAAAAAAAGAAAATAGCAACAAAAATTGATTAACTGTCCTGGGAGACCACAAAGAAAAAACAAAAGGAACCAGCCAGGACAAAGTTTTGTACGAACCCCTTTTTCCTACATAAGATAAAGTTTTCGGTAAACTTGAGCAAGAAAATGGGCAAGGCATAAAAAAAATTGAATGGGAAAACTATTAAGCGCTTAAGTCAGGCAGAAAATGAGACAAAATAGTTGGCAACTAAATGCAAAAAAGCACTCAATGGATAACCGAGGCATTAATTAAGGATACACTTAGACAAATTATGGAGAGACAACGATTTTAATTGTAAATAGTTAAATCAAGTACAAAATTCATAGAATCCTACGAACATTATTTTAAATTCATTTCAAACTATTTTAAGATATTTATCAGGAAAGTGCAATTCCTCCAGTGGGTAAAACATTCGCAGGGAAGAAGTGTCAGCTTAACGCGTCACTTCTGGAAAAGGAATAGGAATCATTGAGGATAACATTGAAATGTGTCATTTTGAATAGATTCGAAATTATACACATATCGTTTAACTTTTATGTATTTAATAATTTCATCTAATTAAACAGTGACACATTTTTGAACTCAAAAAAGTTGATTTTCTGCTTCAGAGTAGGATTTACGATTCCATATTTCGTAAAGTATTTTGAATTATGTTCTTTCTTTAGCAAAGTTGTGGCTCTTGGCCTGGCCTACAAAACATTTCCTTGTAGAAAATCTAAAAAATTACATCTTCATGCTCAAAATTACAAAAATTGCCCAAAAAAAAAACCAAGTTTAGACCACTTTAATAAAGTTTTTCAACTTCATCTTGAAACCCGTTACAAATTTGGTCAAGTAATACAGTACAAAGTTGTAGCTTAGACCAAAACAAACAAACCGTTCAAACAAACCAACTTCATTCAATTCCTCTTTCATATAGTTATCGGAATAAGCATAAACAACTGTTATAAAAACTCAAAAAAACGAATATTTTCGGAAAAAAATAAATTTTTTTGAATTATAATTTTTAAGTATTGTTTATTTTTACTATTTCATTGATTTAATACAACAAAATATAAATTTTTAAATTTGTCAGCCATTTGCTATAAAAAATTTCAATTTTTCGAGTTTTGGTTAAAATTCTACATGCTTAAGGGCCCGTAACTATACGAAGGATTTATCGAATGAACTTAATATGTTTCAACCGTTTGTTTATTTAAGTTTTTGTTCTGCACTGATTAGCCAAATTCGTTACAGTTTTCAAGAAAAAGTTGGAAAAACAGTTCAAAATTAGCGAAAACTATCTGAGGCAGCGAAGTCGACACACCGACAGTATACGAGCTTATACTGCTCTCTTTCGTGACAACAATGCAGTGCGAAAAAATCTTCGTGAGAGTGGCTAAACACACACACGCAACGCCAATATGAGCATGTGTGTTTTGCCGGGCCCTGGTTCAAACCAAACCCCGCAGCTTCTGATACTAAACTTTTCTTCTTACTATCATGTATGGTTTACTTACACAGAGCTGTTGTCTGTTTATGAAGCTGCGGGGGTGTGAGATCAAGCTGCAGAATTTCTCAGCTTGGAGCCTGAAGTACCCGGATTCGATAACAATCTACGAAATATTTGGTATCATAATAAATGCAAGCAACCTATGTACTTAGGTTAGGTTAGATTAAATCGTCTGCTAGGCTAAGGCCGAGATCATCCAGAGAACATAAGGCCCACTGTGATGTCTAATAGGGAAAGGAATTGAGGGGGTGGATGGATTTTGAGGGTCAAGGATTCGAAAAAAAAGAGCCGAGCCCTCTAGGGTAAAATTTTCCAGACTGCCAAAGTCAACATGCTGGGGTAGTCAAAAAGAAGATGTTTGATGCTTTCTATCTCCTCCAACGACAGAAGTCATAATAGGATACCCGCATAATGAGGGGCATATGACCTATGTTGCAGTGTCCCGTTATGACTTCTATCATAGCTATAATTCAGTTCTTGCTAAAATGTAGGAGTGATGATTCACGACATTTTTGTAATTTTGAGTATAAAGATGAGACTTTTTCAACTTGCTTCTTAGAAATGTTTTGTAAGCCATGCCAAGAGCAACAACTTCTTTTCAGGCGTCAATGCAAAATTTCAAATAGTTTACGAGATATGGAGGATATGGAGAAAGTGCAATAAGCAGAAAACGGCTGCTAACCATACCAAACCCAGCTAAGGTTTTTGTACTACCATCATACCCTTTCAGAACTTTTTTGGTCTCGATTAGATCAACTTTTTAGTGTCGCACAGTCTTACTTTCTGCCCCTTCCCTGAACGAGATTGGCCGACACTTCAGTATTCACCACCTGCCTGTGGGGATGCCTATGGCTACCTACAAGCTCCACACAAAAGCCGATACACTGCGTCTCGCTACGGACAGATGGAAAAAGCTTTCCTTCTGTTCGGTGGCAAGATTAACGTGGCCAGCACTCAACCTAAAACGTACTAACACACTTTTGCGTCACAGAAGAGAACACATAGCCCTTCTGGTAGGTGCCCTGACGTGACACTGTATTGTTGGCAGACATTGCCATTTGATTTGATGAGATTTGCCATCTGTGCCATTGTCCCGCTCTGAGTAGAAGGAGACTGAGAATTCTGGGTCAACCCCTCATAACCAATCTCTCGGAGACATCCGAGCACGAGATCCCAGCTCAACTTAAGTATTGACCCCCCTCAGGACCAAAACTTATGTATGCCTTAATCCGAAAATGTTTACGAATGTTCCGTTCGTCACGCCGTGACGAATGTCATATTTTTTCGGGAGTGTTTTGTAAACGATAATTTACAAAAGAAATCGTTCAAAAGGTAGTTCGCTCACAGTCATCAGTTTATGGTAAAATTAGATTAAGTTTTTGAAAGATTATTGTTATACCCTTTTAGAGGGTATATTAAAATTGTCCAGAAGTTTGAAACGCATAGAAGGAAGCATCTCCGACCACATAAAGTATATATATTCTTGATTAGCATGACGAGCTGAGTTGATATAGCCATGTCCGTCCGTCCGTCTGTTTCTATGCTATTTCTAAGCTCCTCCGTCAGTTTAAAAGCTATCTTAGCCAAACTTTGCACAAAGCCTTTTGGTACACCGGATCGGATGACTATAGCATATAGCTGCCATAGGAACGATCGGTAAAAAAACTAGTTTTAGTGAGAAAAACTTTCTTGTTTTCAATGCAAACGCCCCCAAACCTCGCATTTTTAGTTTTCTATGATTTTACATAATTCCACCAAGTTTGATGAAAATCGGACAACTTATATAGTATAGCTGTCATACAAAAGTTAGTTCAGAGAAAAAGTCTTAGTAGGAAAAACTTTTTTGTTTTCAATGCTATCGCTCTCAAACTTGTTACTGATTAATACTATATGCTACCACACAATTCTGCCAAGTTTGATTTAAATCGGATGACTATAGCATATAGCTGCCATAGGAACGATCGGTTCAAAAAGTAGTTCTAGTGAGAAAAACTTTTTTGTTTTCAATGGTAGCGTCTTTAAGCTTCCCAGTTATGAATATTATTAGTTTCCACACAATTTTGACGAGTTTGATCCAAATCTGATGAATATATCATATAGTTAATAACTTAAGTCCATATATTTTTTAACATTAAGCTATTTTTCGAACTCAAAAAGTATTGAGTTTATTTTATAGGCTGTTAAGACCTCAATTATAACGCTAGACCATCACCAAATAAAAATATATCTTATGCTCAGTTTAAGTTATTTTGTAAATAAATTGAAAACTTGATAACTATAAAAAGCATATTAAGCTTTTGTTGCTTAAAGTTTCGATCTGATACTCTTTTTATTTTTTGAGTGTAGCAAAAATAAAGCGGAAAATAAATACCTCACTAATTGGGCAAACGCGAAAAGAACAATGAGCATGAAATCTAGCTTAAACAACCGCTAAAAATCAAAAGAAGTCAAAACACTCGTTCCGACCCCACTTGACAGTTTCTTTTTTGAAGCCCATTTCTTGGCCCATAGAAATATAATGTTTACCCAAGGCAAACGCACACACAATAGAAAAACCGCTAAGGAAGGTAAACCGACAACTTCCCCAAAAAAAAATCAACTTGTGCTATTGACATAATTGTGGGTGGCCCTGTTGGCCCAAGTCACACTCAAGGCGTTGCCGGCAGACACTTGAGCAAGGTCCTGAAGACACAAAATCCACCCTCCTCAATTAGTTGTCGAGTGCCCGGGTAAGATGCCAAAGTTTATGGCCCATAATAGTAGCCATGTAATGGGCCCATGTTCTTTTGTTTGAACTTGGGATTTCTGTTGTGTTCTTGGGTTTCATTTACATTTGCATTTACATGCTGATTAGGTGTGGCTGTCGGGTTCTTATTGGCACTTCCTTTGACGAAAACAAAGTTTTCATAGCATATTTTTGGGCAGGATAGACTGCTATCTTATCGTTCATATCTAATCAATCAGTTTAACTATGGGGTTTATTTATTTGCCTCAAGTATGATTTCGTTATTTTTTTATTATCAGCCGACTGTTGGCTCCATTCTAGTCCCCAGCAAATAGAGGGTGAGTATTTTTCTGTTTGCTTTTGCTTATCTAAGTCAATTGATATGCATTTCCATATGCATTTTAGTCTCAGTCTAATTTATGTGCGACCTGTTACTTAGCCCACCCTCCCGCTCCCGCGTTTCGTTTCCGTCAGTTAACAAATTAAACCCTCGCCCGCTATTTCCGTTCTCAATGAGTCCAATAAGTCCTTAGCCACCCCTTGGTTACCCTTTTTCTGGCTTTTTTTTTTAGTGTTTAGTTTGGTTCCCACCATAAAGTTGGTGCGGTTCAGCGGAATTTCCCCGGATATTGTTAGGTACAGGCAAATGACGCCTTTTTCCTTCCGCCAAACGACGCCTACGTTGGCCCCACCCTTGACCAGGTAGTAGTAGTTGTTGTTGTTGTTATTTTGAAAAGTGCAAAATGATTGCGGTTTCGTGTCTGGCCATAGTTGGCTGGTAGTATATCCCCCCGCCTCCTCTGGCCACCACCTAATCTTCATTTAATGCAAAAGTAACACGCAAATGGGAATTATATGTATGTTTCTCCAATTGGAGAATCTTAAACTGGGGTAGAGCGATCGTTTATTTTAACAATTTGGCAGCAACTATGGCTGTCACCACCAATTGGAGAATTTATAAGATTTGTACAGTTTGACAGTCACCATTGAGTATTGGTTTCTATAAATAACGAAACTTTTCCGTTACCATTCCAATGCAAGTGCATTTTTGAAATCACTCACAATTCAATTCAAACTGTAACTAAGAAAAGTTTGTTTGGAGAATGAAGAGATAAAATTAAGAATTTTATGCTTGTATCCAAACCTTTCGATGTCAGAAGTAGGGTTAAGGCTTCTACGAACTTGCCGAGCTAGCAATTTAGTCTAGTTCGTCATAAGAATTAGGGAAGGGTAAACAGACTTAACCAAGAGTTTTCCAATTTCGCTCGCTTTCGCCGCTCAGTAACTTAACTTCACTCCCTTCGCCTATAAAAACCAAATTGAAACCGAATTGTGCTCGATTTCAGAGTCTCGTTTTTTTTCATTTAAGAACGAATCGGTTTTTTTTTCAAAGCATGCGTACTTAAATTATACCTTACACTTTTTACTTAATGTATGGTTCAAAAATCTATCGGATTTTTAGTCCAGACTTAGTAGGAGTAATGAGTAGCTCTTCGTCTGAATGTGTATATCGATATCAAAACCAATTCAATCTCAAGAGTAGAATTTTATACGTCTCTCAGCTGAGTGTCCTGAGCGGACAGCAAGAGTTGGCTCGTGAGAGCTGCGAGCAATTCAGTACCTACAGTTTGACACTTACTCGATGGTAGTCCATTGCTAGTACCGTTTGACAATCCTTGTAGGTCCGCACAATTTGACACTCACTCGCCTGGCTGTTTTTAACATTCGACAATATTTTAATAACTTATTCTATTTGCTTCTTTTGAGCATATCAAACTGAAAATTTGCAATTTTAATTATAATTTGAATATGCTTATAAGACCTTAACCAGCAATTCTGGACTCACAGTTTGACACTCACTCGCCTTGCAATGTTTAGCTTTCTGCATATCTGTTGATTTAACTGTAATTTGCAAATTGCTATTTAAATTTTGTCATTCTTGTAAGTCTTCCAACTGTTATTCGTGTATTACAGTTTTACACTCACTCGATCAGTTAGACAGCACAGTTTGAAACTCACTCGCCTGGCTGGGATTAGCACTCGACAATATTGTACAGCCATTCTCCAATTTTCACAAACAATTGAGATTTAAAAAGTTGTCAACTTTAATTTTAATTTGGTTATTCTTATAAGACTTACAACTGTAATTCATGACTTACAGTTTGAAACTCATTTGCCCGGCTAAGTTCACCTTTCGACAATAGTTTACTTATTTCTCCCATTCCTTGCATATCAGTATACTTAACTGTTATTTGCAAATTGCTGTTTAAATTTTGCCATTCTTGTAAGATTTCAATCAGGGCTGCAAACCCTAGAAATTTTTCGGAACCTCCGGTTTGCTGGTTCGAACCAAAATTTACCAACAGTTAAGGTTTGGAGATTTGAGGTTCGAGGTTTTTGGACGTTGGTTTTGGTTCGAACCTTGGTTCGTAATAATATAACAATATAATTGGTATACACTTGACGCCAAGATACATTGTTAGTCCGCATTTACTTGGTGAAGCAAACTTCATGAAGTTTTTGTTTGTTGGGAAGAGGTGTAGGGGGGCAGTCGAAGCAGGCAAAGCTTCATGGCAAGCTGGCGTTGAAGTTTTTCGATATGTATATGTATTAGATGAAGAATTTCGGTTTCGGGTTCATCTATTTTCGTACTCGTGGTTCGGTTCAGGGTTTGGTTCACAGTAAAAAAAAAACAAAAGGAATTCCGGGTTCGAACCGGTTCGGTTCAAAACCGGTTTGCAGCCTTGATTTCAATATATAATTCTGGACTTACAGTTTCAAACTCACTCGATCAGTTAAACCGCACAGTTTGACACTCACTCGATCAGTTAAACCGCACAGTTTGACACTCACTCGCCTTACTCTGTTGACCATTCGACTACAATTTTAACGATACAATTTTAGATTTTACTCTTATCTTCGTCTTATACAGTTTGACTTACTTTGATTGTCCACACAGCTTGATTCACTTTCGCCCTACTCTGCTCATCATTTGGCAAGCATTATTACAGTCTTTGCTAGATCCATTTTTTAATTAAAAGTAAGCTACAATATTCTTTTCAGATATAATACTCTCTGCTTTGAAAGAATTATGGTATTTGAACCTTACTTAAACCAGTCCTAAACCGAACTCCAAAGAACCGGTTTGGTTAGTGTTTCTTAGGTTACTCGAACCGGACCATGAACTAAACCTTTAAAATATTTAACTTCCCGAAGCTAAGTCCTAACCGGAACCAATTTATACAAGAAAGAATCATTTAAGACAATTTTTTTGAGAAATTTTATAACTTTCTTAAGATTATAACCGAAAAATCAAAATTTTTTAGTAAAGAATCGCTTGAAATTAAAAAGGGTTTAAGAAATCCAATACATATTGGGAATTCGAAAAGGAAATAAAACATAAATCAAGTTGGAAAGCAAATCTCGTATAGTTACGTTTAAGGAAGGTTCCAAAATTAAATGACCTGGCACTTTAGAAATCTTTTTTAGAGGGCCTGTAAATGATAACTATAAGAAATGTGGTGTGGTAATCTGGACGCGTTCTCCTAATCAAAAATTTGTCTAATCTTTCAACTATCCTACAGTCTATGAACCCAGATTCGACCAAAAACTTTAGGTTCGATAAGTACAAGGACCGGTACACTTTACAATGAGTTCGAGCCTCTGAACCGAACTTTGATCAAAATTGTAAAGGTTTGCAGCCTTGCCTAAAAGTCAATTTTCTCCAATGGCAGTTTGACACTCATTACAGTTTCACATTACAGTTTTGCATGCTCTAGAGTTTTTTCTTTTTACAATCTTTATTTCTTTTTCAGAAGGCGATACGTGGGCTTACATAAATATTCAAACTGTACAGTTTGAATGTACGAACCTTGGATTATGATCAAGGCTTTTATTTTCCCTTCTGCTTTACTCCACCCCCCCCCCCCCCCACCAAATCTCCAACCATTTCTCATTCCATTAAACATTTATTTTGTTGTACTAATTTTGTATGTCTTGTTTCATAAAATATACAAACTAATTATTGGACGCACCTAACGCTACTATCACTTACAGTTCTAACAGAATCAACAATTTCATCCGTGTTCGATATTTTCTTTTGTACTATCCCCTTAAGCTTGAGGCGTTTACTATTTGGTCAGATTCTTGCGCTGCTCGGAGGCATCCTTTTCGTTTAGATGTATCACTCGCCGGCCAAAGCGTGCGGTCAGCTTGGAGAAGAATCCCACTCGGGAATTGGGCTTGGTGTCGTCTGCTGAGAGCGGCGGTGTTGAATATCCGCCGCCGCCGCCCTCCTCCTCACTAGTGCCCGCTGCTGCAGTTCTGCCATGCTTGCCACGGCTTCCCTGGCCAAAATGAAACGTAGCCCTGGCCACATTGTGTCGTGTAAAGGGTTTGTCGGAAGACTTTTCGGCGGGTGTTTGACGTCCATCCATGGGTGACTTGGGAGGCCGCAGTGAAGTGGGAGTACTGGGTTCAGCCTTCTCATAAAGCGTGGTGGGACGACGCGCAGAGCCTTGGCCCTGGCTTAAATACTGAAAGCGTGACGGTGAATTTGCCAACTTTTGGGTCTGAGCCAACTGCCGCTGGGCACTTAGCAGCGTAGGCTTAACATCCACAGCTGTGGCAGCTCCACGCTTGCTGAGCGGTGTCTGTGGTGTGGAAGAGACTCCCTTGCGGGCGGGTGTACGACGTGTGGGCTTGGCGGGAGCTACACCGGGAGAGGATGTGGCTTGGGCCGCACGTGGCACGGACAGTGTTACTTGGGTGGTGGTCAAGCCCGTTGCGCCAGTCGCCGCAGCGGAGGGTGTCTTACACTCGGAAACGGAACCCTCCGTCTGCGGCTGGCGTGAGCCACGCGGCTTGGCCACACCCAGTAACATGTACGAGCAGTAGATGTCATCAAAAGCCTGCTCTCTGATAGAGGTCTCAACGTCTCGCCTCTTGTGGCCCATATTGACTAGCTGCTCCAGCCGCACTGCATCCTGCAGTTCCATGGGTTTCTCGCGATAGGCACGCAATCGCTCCGTCTCCTCGCAGCCCAGGTTAATCCATTTGTCGCTCATGACGGCATTGAGCGTGGTGCGCTTGGCCGGATTGAGTACCAGAAATTTGCGCATGAGATTCTCACAGTCCATGGAGATGTAATAGGGCACCCGATATTTGCCACGCAACACACGCTCCCTCAACTCCTTCAGCGTACCCCCATCAAAGGGCAGCGAACCACTGACCAGGGTATACAGCACCACACCCAAAGACCAAGCATCCACCTCAGGTCCCGCATACTTACGACCCATAAACAACTCCGGGGCCGCATAAGGTGGACTGCCGCAAAAGGTCTCCAGCTGGGCGTTCGGATCGAAGGTGTTGCCAAAGCCAAAGTCGGCGATTTTTATATTCATCTGCTGATCGAGCAGCAAATTCTCCGCCTTCAGATCACGATGCACCACAAACTTGCTGTGACAGTACTGAATGGCCGAGATCAGCTGGCGGAAGATGACGCGCGCATCCCGCTCCCGCATGCGTCCATGTTTCACCAGATGATCAAACAGCTCCCCGCGACTGGCATACTCCATGACCAAATAGAGCGTACGCTCCGACTCGATCACTTGAAAGAGACGCACAATATTGGGATGATTGAGCAACTTCATGATGCGCACCTCCCGGTACAGTTTCTGGCGGGCGCTGGTATTTAGTTGCGTCTTGTCGATCACTTTGATGGCCACCTCCCGGCCGGTGGGCACATGCAGCGCCAGCTTGACCTTAGCAAAGTTACCCTTGCCCAGAGTTTTGATGATCTTGTAAACGCCATTGCCATTGCCATTGACATACGACTGAAACCTGAGCTCCGTTTCGCTACCCATGCCGTCTCCAGCATCCTGGCCGGACGTGGGAGCTGCTGATGACTTAATCACCGTGGTGTTACGAGCAGTGGCCGGCTCTGCCTTTGCTCCCGTGGTGCGTATTTCGCCCAAACAGTTTTCCTTCTCAGATGTTTTGAAACTTTTGTTGTTTTCGGGGAGCTCCACTTTTGCCGTACTCTCTACAATTTCCAAATGGTTTTCTGTCGACATTCTAACTAAAAATTTGGTAGGAATTCAAAAAAAAAGAAGTGAGAGCAAAGACAAGGCCCAGGTGCTCATGCGCTCGCCGGGCACGCGTTCAAAATGTAAATTGGTTCCTTCGCTGTTGTTGATGATGATGGCACATCTGCTCTTTTTCGTCACCCCTCGACAGACTACATAAGCTTTAAGATAAGAACGCGTGTTACTACCCCCTAGCTCACCATCTACTACCCCCTAGCTGCTACAACTGCATGGCTGATAAGCAGCTCTCGTCCTGGCAGGATCGCTTTGTCTCGCCCCTCAATCAACCGCATGAGTTGGAATTTTCTTTCAGGAAACTCGAAACGGCGCTATCGTCCGCAACAACCCCCTTTTGGCTTCATATGGCACGAGCTGGCGAAACTCAATGTGGCCTTTTATGATCCTTCGTCTGTCTTGGCTGTCCTTGTTTAATTTTAATGATGTCGTCGACGACGATTTGCGATCGTGTGCCGTTCGTTGGTGGAGTTATAAAGTTTTGATATCCAGCTGGTTGTATACAAAGTCAGCAGCTGCTGTCTGTAAGAGGAAGGGGAAACAATAAAATGTTGTGATTACAGGTGGGAATTATTGATAAAACTAACAGCAGCGAACTTTCTGTTGCTCATAACTTGACTATCGCTTAAGCGATCTTTTACAATAATTTGATGATTACTAAATATCTCGAAAAGAATTGAAAACTGTGAGAGAGATTTGATAATAAACATTGTTTATTGTAATTTTTGTTGCTGCACCCTTCCTTCAGATTTTGGGGCTTTAATTGTGTTTTTTTTTTGTTTTTAAGTTCTTAGGACTAACTCACCCAAAATTTTGTTGATTCAATACCAGAGCTCGCTAAAATCACTCAACACTTTGTGGTTGTCCACACGAAAAACAGTTTTTGCGCTACACATAGAATAGAGGTGGACAGAAATCGTTCAACTGCTGGTTATAATTCTCTGAGAATTGTGTTTTTTTTTTTTGTTCCACGTGTTATGTGTCGACTAATTTGTGTGTGTCCAACGATAGCATCACAAATTTGTGTGTAGCAGCAAAATTATATGCACTGCCTCTCTCCGCTCTCGCTGTACAAAAACAATAAATCATCCAATTTGGTGGTTTTACTAAACACAAATTGTATGTGTCTTCTTAATCGGCTACAGTTAAACAGTTCAGGGGTGTTGCTTAAATTTTTTCTGTCTTTAACGCGTGCAGAGCTCAGTCCAAAGATGTGTTAATGGTTATATTCGAGCTCTGGTTAAGGCCCATGTGTAACAACTTTTGATTTTCATAATTAATACAGAATTAAGATACTAATAATGCAGAGCCAAGAAAATCAGAAGCTTTCTTCATATTTATCAAGGTTTTATATCGACCGAGGATCAATCTGATAACCAAAATTCTTCATATTTTTAGCCTGACCAGCGGCGTGAGCTGTATCAAAGACACTACGTATATAGATACCGCATCTCATACAAACTTTTTTTGGGATCCAATGTTAGCTTCCGAGAACAATAGTAATTTGTTTCATATGAGTCATCTATAATATCTACAAGTCTTTGCTTTTAAAATTTATTAAAACGTATAGCTAAATGTCAATACATTTATTCCTCGTTAAGGCAGCGAGAAGCAAAAATTGGGATACAGTGTCAGCTCCCAAGCAAATCGATTTTTGTTTCACAAGAGTCTTCTATAACACAGTTCGACAAAATCCCACTTTTTTTAAAAATGCGGCATAAAACCCTAAAATTATGATGAAAAGGACCTTTGTAAGCATCACCTCATATTATAATATCTATAAATCTTTGGCAGTATTGTTACATGACAGGCTTACAAAAGTTTTCCTATATCCGCTTCTTTCTTAGTATAATATTTTGCATATAATCCCCCTTAACCCCTGCGTACGACACTGATCCTGAATACACTGATAAAACTTAAAGCCTACTAATACGCAGCTGTGCTTTGCTTTGCAGATTTAAATTCCTTTATAAGAAATAATTCTTAAGTTACACATTTATGAAATAGACCCTAATAGACTAATAGACGATTTTCCAATTTGATGTTTCTTGATGTTATAGTATAATCAATCATTGAGAAATCATAATCTAAATGGTTCTTTTTATTTCCATCATATCGAATCCTCATATTTGAAAATATAGTGTTGGAAAAATTAAAAGTTACGAAAGTTACAGTTCTCTGCAATTTTAGGGAAAACAACATATATTCAGCCATGCTCCCATTTACGATTCAGTTTCCAAATTGTGTCCAAAATACTGTTTGAAATCGAAAAAGTTTTGCGAAAGTGAAAATGTAAGCTTCTCTGATAATTTAAACGTCCATTGAAAAGTCTTGACATATACATAGAATATTATTGTGGATTTTAAAACCTTGTTGTTTGTTGTTGAAAGAAAATCAATTTCCAACTTCACATTGATAAATTTACAAAAAAATAAATAAAATCAATCCCAAGCGGTAATGAAATCAGAGTTATCCTGCATATTCTTGAGCCGAGCCGAAATAGATTGATTTGAATGGAATGGTATTTCATCGCATACGATTCCTGAAAACAAATGCCGAGCTATATTTAAAATATAAAAATCTCTAGCAATCCTGCAGTTCAACGCCTCAGTACTGAATTTGTCAATGGTGATTCAGATTTGAGAAGTAGGAATTACTCCAATGCATGACTGATCGATCTCAGTACTGTTCTCAGTACTACCCATGAAACTAACACATGAGCTCAGTACTGAAATCATGCCTTTAAGAAGAGAACCTTATGAAGCCATTTCAAATCAGGACTGATTCAGCTCTGGTTCAGTACTGAGCGGTATTGAAGGGAAAGTATGTTTCAAACCGCTAGGTGATTAAATGGTTCAAAAAAATCGCGAAATTTGCTAAATTTTATAATTAGTTTAATTTGTCATGAAGACGGCTAAATATTCGGGTAAGTAAAAGGTGTAGATCGAACGGTCAAAAAATCTCGAAATTCGCAAAATTCAGATTCGAGTTTAGATTGTCATGAAAACGGCTAAATAGACGGGTAAATAGGAGGTGTAGATCAAACACTTCATAAATAGTGAAAACTGAAAGTTCCACAAAATCGCGAAATTTATTTAATTTCAAACTGAGATTTGATAGATGGCAATTATAATGTAAGCTTCACTTCTTCGTTAAGTGTTTAAAGTACTAACGGGAGCATAGCAACGCGCGACGGGACAGCAAGTTTAAGTATAAGAAAAGAGGAAAGCTAACTTCGGCTCGACCGAAGTTCATATACCCTTGCAGCTTGTATAATTTATATAATTTAAGGTAAATGACTTTCGTCGAACACTCAGCTGAGTTATTTCCCAAACTCAGCAATAAATGTCGCCATTACTTTGACCATTTGCTTGCCAGTTTGTTATATTGCAGCTATACGAGATATTCTTCAGATTTTGACCAAACTTCCCAAATTTTTGTGGAAACTCATAATATTCATAGCTGGAAAGTAAAAAGACGCTACCATTGAAAACAAAAAAGTTTTTCTCACTAGAACTACTTTTTCGACCGATCGTTCCTATGGCAGCTATATGATATAGTCATCCGATTTGAATCAAACTGGCAGAATTGTGTGTAATCATATAATATTGACCAGTAATAAGTTTAGGAGCGATAGCATTGAAAACAAAAAAGTTTTTCCTACTGACTTTTTTTCTGAACTATCTTTTGTATGGCAACTATTCTATATAGTTGTCCGATTTAAATAAAACTTGGTGGAACTATGTTAAAACATAGAAAACTAATAAATACGAGGTTGGGGGACGTTTGCGTTGAAGACAAAAAAGTTTTTCCTACTAAAACTAGTTTTTCGACCGATGGTTCCTGTAAATGTGCAGCGTCTTTGTACCAAATTGTATATTTTGACGTTATTGACGAAAAAAATCGGTCTAAGGACCATGGTGCATTGTAAAAATATAAATATAAAATAAAACTATAAAAACATTAAGACAAAACTATGCTTCTGCGGGGATTTGAAACCACGACCTCAACGCTCTAAGCGAATGTTTTGCCACTCAACAACGGCCCTTGTTGCTGGTTGAGCGGCTAAGTGCCAAGTGCTTACATTCTTTATCATGATTTGGTTGCTAGCTCTCGCGAAAGCATGATTGTCGTGTGAGCTAAGACACCGTCGTCCGTGTGTCAAGGTCCTAAGTTCAAGGCCCAGTAAAGTAAGTAAAAATCAATTTTAATGATATCTGAAAATTAATCACAGCTTTGAAAAAAGGGTGTGTGCGGTGGGAGTGGTGGTCGGTCGTGACCTCCCTTTCCTTCCCCACCGGCCTTCTAGCATGTTTTGAAGTCTTTCAAAGCTTAGTTCGATTACAGGGATTAGTTCTAGTTTGGAAGGCTAACATTTTGAACTCTGTCAGGTCTAGTTCTAGCTATTTCGGTATCAAACCAATATTGTCTCCGCTTTGGCTTGAGTTCATCTCAAGTGGCTTGATTTTTTCGTGTATGAGGGATTGAAGTAGGAACATTAAGAATGATGAATGTTCGAAAGGCATAAAAAGGCTTGAATTGAGTACAATATCCTTCAAGACGACATTGAATCTTTAGGCCCATGCCAGGATTAATCTTAGAATAAAATTAATGAATTTATCCCAACGTTTTTTCTTTCTGACAAAACAAAATTGCTTATACATTTCTCATTGGTTAGTGCCTACGCCTAAGTGTTGTATGACCTCCGATTTTATTTGTATTTTCCTCAAGTCTGGTACCACTGTTCCAATGTTTTCTTTATTTTTTGTTTGTTTTTTGTTATTTTAAACTCAATAAGTAATTTTCTCTCAGATCTACCCTGCTATTTGCACTTTTGCCAAAATACTAATTTTCTTCAACTTGGCACATATTTTGCACCAGCAACGATCTACCTACCTAGTTTTAGTATTGTGCATTCATAATGTACCCCAAAAAAACTATCAGCCACAACTACCCTAATGTTTGCCTGTCCATACGATGCAGGCACAGACACAGACGCAAGCAACAACTACAATAACAAAGGAACTGGTCCTTAATCTGCCTTTTCTTTTCGTTTGCCTGTTTCGTGTAACAATTTCATACGTATGCGTGTGTGTGTGTGTGTGCCTGTGTCCTTGATCCTGCTTACTTGTTTAATAGTTGCCTTGCAACTTTTTCTCTCCTCATCATACGGAACAACAACCCCGATCTGCCTAGCTGACTTGCCCGTTTCGTTGAGTCGTTCGGTGGCCTGCAGAGGCATTGTCGTCTCCTTTTTTTCTGTTTCTTTCTCCTGTTCCTTTCCATGCCTGCGTGTGTGTGTGCGTGTGTGTGAAATAATTGAATTGCAGCTGCCTGTTTTTGGCTTTTGTCTTGGTATTATTTTAGCCCTGCATACACATTTTTTTTGGCAATGTCAGCAACTATGATTTCTGGGAACTCTAACATTTGCATGCCCAGCTTACGCGATCTCAAGTTCAATGCACCCCACCCAGAGCTCTCTTTGGTAAGTTGCAGTGCCCCTCCCTGCCCCTCTATTTAAACATATGCGGGACCCCTTCAAATGTGTTGCCTTGTTTACAAAAAAAAAATATGTTCTCTCTTTTTAGTGCTGGGTCTCTGGCTTCTTTCTTTCTATTTTGATTCTGGTTTTCATGTTCTTTTCTGTGGTCTTCCGTCTGCCTGAGAGAACTGAGTCATCGTCAACATCTTTTAGCTTCAGGAAACTGCCCTCAGCGGCGCCTCAGTCTATTTTTTTCCATTGCACACACTCACACAGTTAATTGTCTTTAGTGTCGTTCGTTTATGTATAAAACGCCTCTTTAATTGTCCGCAAAGAACGCCCTTTTTTTTATAATTTTGTTGAGAAGACAATTGTAAGATAAGCCTGGGCTCCCCATGGGGCTTGCTTTTAGGCTTATCGCTTGGATTCGAAAACCAGAAATCGAAAATCCACACATATTACTTACGCATTGATCGCTGTTGATGCTGCTGCGATCCCCCTGGCAGTAATCAAAAACAAATTAGTGTGTTAGTCCAAGTCACAAGCCACAGATGCCACCACCACAAAGTATCTGCGTCAAGGAAAAACGAACTAGAAGATACCAAGCGCGTCGTTGTACTGAAGGCACGCAACTCAAGTAAAGTTTTGAGAACAGCCACAGGTCTGAGACGAAGAGCAGGAGACAGAAAGAGAGAGAGAGAGAGAGAGAGAGTGAGCAAGAAATGAAGAGAGCGAACGTCTTGGTCTCTTCTTGTTAGAGGTGAGCACAGTTCAAGCACGAGTTAAGGTGAAGCATCTTGAATATTCATACGCAAGCTCTAATACACAGAGAGAAAAATGAAGCACTAAAATTAGGTTGAACCGAAAATAGAGCGCATGCCCGCATGCATTTCAATGATAATCAGAACTCGATACGTATTATTCGGTACTCAGAACTCGATACTCAGTACTCGATACTCAGTACTCGATACTCCGTACTCAATAATCATTATTTGATGCTCACTTCTCGATACTCAGTACTCGATACTGAGTACTCGATACTCAGTTCTCAATACACATTATTCGATACTCAGTTCGCGATATATAGTACTCGACTTTAGGTACTCAATACTCAGTACTTGATACTCAGTACTCGCTACTTAGTACACGACACTCAGTAATCGATACTCAATGTCCGATACTCAATAAACGATACTCATTACTTGATACTTAGTACTAGATAACACTAGTATTCAGCCAAAAAGACCGATTTCTACTAGTGCTTTTTTTTAGTGTAGTTTGAAATGCCTTATCTGTATGGGGTTCGCTATTATGCGAATCAAAGTTTAAACCAGCGGTGGGCATGAAATTTAAGATTGGGAGCAGCCCACCAACAACATCAGAAAAATCAACCGTTATCTGCGAGTCTCGATCTCCCAAAATTAAGCTGCTGCGCCGTCTGTGTAGCGCCGCGCTCCGATTTGCATTGACTTTGTTGTTGTGCACAATTTTAAGCGAGTTAATTTGCGACGCAGTTTATTATGAGACTGACTGGCGTCAAAAAATCTCGGAGCAATGGGAGCAGTCTGAGCAAGGGCTTGCCCACCACTGATTTCAACGTTTGCAAGTGGCCCAAAACCAAATATTAAGATCCATTGTGGGAGCCCCATGGTATGTGAGCAATAGAACTATTCATACAGATCTCAATATCAAAACACTTGAAAATATATACACGGAAGCCTGCTCTAGATATTGGGATAGATTGCGATACCACTCGAATGACGCAGAGAACTTCTCCTGATCGTCAGAATGTACAACAGCAACAGCAGGCAGAGCAAGAACCTGAAACCAGGAGGCCTCTGAATTTCAGGGAGCAAATATTGTTAGACAGCAGAAGAAGAGTGACTGTGAGACAATGGCATGGACCACCACAACAGCGTCAACAACAACACATCCTATTAGGCTCCAATGTGCAAAAACGGATTCAGCTAGGCTTAAATCACCAAGGCTCCAGTCAGCAACAATCTTTCCAACAAGAAATCTGCGACCAAGATGACATCCAACAGCATCAAACTATACAAGGCACTGTGCGAAGCCCAACAAGGCGTATTGTTTTACAACGTAGCCGGAAGCAGTCAAGCCCCAATGATAATGCCAATACTGACCATATCGATAGGCGCGTGTGGCGTCGATGACCAGAGACTCATCTAATGATGAGTAAATGATAATGTCAGCAAAGATAATAATTCAATGTAAAGTACACTGTATTAATTGAATTAAAGACAGTGCTTAAGATAACCTACATATATTGTGATTAGCCTCTGTTCTAAACAGTTCACTAAAATCGATTCCAAAATTTTTTATATATGAATTTGTTTATTTTGTTTTGGTAGGTACACTTGCATTTTAAGCCATATCGTAATTCAAAAAAGTTATGTGAGAAGTCAAGCAAGGTATGAAGAAAAAGGAAATTGAATTTCCAATAATCGCGTAGAACATTATTTTCAAATTGGTTAAGTAGTTTTAATTCAGCGACCAAATATATTTAAAAAAAAATTGATTTTTCGCTCGAAAACGCAGTAAATTTAATTTTCAAACGCCGAAGAAAAATATGTATATAAATATACAAAAAAACTATTTTTATTTTTTCTACTTAAGAATCGCATTGTTACGAAGAAAACAAAGTATTGGAAAAGAAAATCTATGGTTATATATAATCTATGGTTATAGATTTTCTTTTCCAATACTTTGTTTTCTTCGTAACAATGCGATTCTTAAGTAGAAAAAATAAAAATAGTTTTTTTGTATATTTATATACATATTTTTCTTCGGCGTTTGAAAATTAAATTTACTGCGTTTTCGAGCGAAAAATCAATTTTTTTTTAAATATATTTGGTCGCTGAATTAAAACTTTTAACCAAATACCGTAGCTGGATTAAATTGAGTTTATGAGTTAACAAAAAAAAATCAGAAAAATACCGCATTTTTCTAAAATTAATTGCTCACAGCTCCTGGATTAGTTCATAGATTTTAAAATGAAATTGATTGCGTTTACGAGCAAAAAAAAACAATATTTTTGGTCGTTTTATATAAACCAATTAACCGATTTGAAAACTATGTTTTATGCTATTATTGGATATTTAATTTATATCTTACTTGACTTCATCTAACGATTCTGAATTGAGATATGGCTTCAAATGTAAGTGTACCAGCCAAATAAATGTTAAATAATCATAATTTCATAAACATATATATTTTAAAATCGATTTTCGGGATCACCAATCTAAACTACACTTAAAAATTGTTCAGTATGGGTCTATTAGGCTGTAAACTAGTATAATCAGTACTCAGTACGCAGCGTTCTGTACTCAGCAAGGCTGAAAACGTTAAAATTTCTGGTAAGGGTTCGATTCGGGGGTTGAAACCTGTTAGAAAGTCTAAGGTAGGTTCTCCTAAGGTTTTGGTTCGTAGCTTGTTTCATGAATTCTTAGATCGTTGTGACATTTTCAGGTACAAATTTAAGATATATTTTTTTTAGAGAAGGAAGCGTCCAGCTTACGAAACATTAGAAACGTTATGTTTTATTTCCTTCTCGAATTTGTAATATGACGGTTTTGGATATGATTTTGAAATGATAATTATGATAATGCTCCGATTCCGATACTGTTATAGTTTTATGAACTCTGCAAAAAATGACTTAAGTTATAGCCTAGTTCCACTGACACATATATGTAAATTTTCATATTTGGTGACTCCACTGGAAATGTTGAATTATAGAAGGCCTTGACAAAAATATGTACAATGTACATTGCTCATACATGTATGAGCAGTGGAATCAGGCTTTAGTCTGCGAACTCTCCTTTTTTCAAGAAGAGGAGGTCCAGTTCGGGTGCAGGTTCGGTTCTGGGTCCGGTTCGATGTACAGCAAAAGCCGAACAGAAACGGTTCTCCGGGGTTTGGTTAAGGACCGGCTTGCAGCGTTGGTCTTAATGAAATTATGATTTACTTGTAGTGCAGCAACATCAAAGCTATCCCGAGCTCGTTCATCATTGCTTGCAGCAGGTCACGTAGGGCGATTCTTCAAGTATCGGGCAGTGATACTTTATACATAGATGTATTTCATATGTAGTCGAGTTTTGTGGGAGATAAAACACTATTTTCATAAAATACCGGCTGTACTCTTTCTTGCTCGCCAACACAAGCCCTATTCTAGAGCAGCGATGGTCACAAGAACCCCCTGGGGGGCGAAGACATTTCGCTATTTACACGTATACGAGCCGAACGCATGCCGAAGCTGAGGAGAAGAGAGCAAAAAGCCTTTCAGTCTCTGGCTAGCCTTTGAAACTGTTAGGTCGAAGCAAATTCACGTCGCTTTTTTTCCACACACTAATACACTCTCACTTTATGGCCTCGCTCTCGTTGACCAACGCTGTTCTAAAGCAGGGGTCGGCGCGTCGCTATCTCCTGTGCATACAAAAGTGCTCAGCCGCAGCCGCCAACAATTCTGTAGAGCGAAATAAGCTTCGTGTTAGTGGCTACACACACATGCAATTCCAAAATGTGAATGTGAATGTGTTTTTTGCCTGCCGCTGTTCTAGAGTCTTTGGTCTTAGCCTCGTTTTTTTTTCTGATCACTCACAGGCCATCTCTACTTTATATGCTCTTCTCACGCTCTTCTTAAGCTCTTCAATTCATTCGGCTCTTCCGCTCATTTGCTTTATTTGATTTATTCCACTCATTCGTAATATGCTGAAGGTCGTTTCAGTTTCCTTGAGCGTTTTCTTGAGGCGTGACGTCACGAGGGGAAGTGACAGCCACAACAATGACTTTGCTTCGGCTAATGTTTGGTCGTAGACGAACGTCTCAGCCGACTGACTTCTCTCTCTCACTATGCCTCTCTGTTTGTTTGCGGCGAATTTGTCTTTTGTAGTGGCTCCACGACTTCTGCTTGGGTATTGGTATGAGTTTTCTTATAAATGTGGTGGTAGTTTATGCCCCTATTGCTGACTCTTTCTAACTCGGTGTGTGTGTGTGTGTGTGTGTGTGCATGGGTAGAAGTTTTCTTATTCGTCGTGGTATCTTATCATGTCATCGCTCAATCATGTGTAGGTGTAGCCCAGGTCTGACTGGACTTATAGGGAGCCAGCGGAACGAACCAATAAGAATGAGCCATTCTATCTTAAAGCCCCCCGGCACCCCCACGACCGCACTTTTGGTCAGAGCCTGATTAAAATATGCATTTCTTTTGGTCACAATTTGTGATGATTTCGTTTTTTTCTCTTTATATCCATTTGTCTGAAAAGAAATATGATGTTGACAAAGTAGGCGACCGACAGGGGCGGGGGCGGTGATGACGATGATTGTAATAACAGTTTTGTGATTTCTCCTCGATTTTGATTCTTTTTCATTTGCATTCCTCTTTCTTTTGGCCAGCTGAGGCAACTTTGAGGCGCTTAATTAAAAAGCTTTTCGGTTGGCTTTGCCTTTGTGGCGGATTGAAATTACTTTTGAGATACTTGGCAAGTTTGACTTGAAATTGAAATTCAGTCGGAGTTGGGGAATGTAGGCCAAAGTGACATGTTAATAATTAAGCGGGTAATTTGACATTCAGACTACAAAAGAGTCGTCAGCTGCTGCTATAGATAAGCCAAGTATCCACCATCCAAACCAACAAACAGATGACGCCCTTCCGTGGTGGCAGACAAATCACAGTTGGCCACAAATAGACACGCGCCTGGGATCACCTGAAGTCAAAGACTTGCGGCAGCATTTGGCAATATTTAATCATTGAGAAAGCAGGAGGATGCTGCAAAACAGATTGCACCAGCTGACATTTGGCATACAAAGGGCAAAAGGTTAAAAGGGACTGCATCTTGTTGATGCAAACAAAGGACATGCAGGATATGCGATACATCCACTTTTGCACATTGCCTCTTCGATGAATTATGGACTTCTTAAAAGAACGATGCGATGCGATGCGAAGCGATGCGGGTGCATATCGATTACGTATGATTTGCGTTTTTCTTTCGGCATTGGAAAAGGTGCAAACGTATCGGAACGAACGTGCGGCAAATTGTCTGCGGCGACTTAAGATTTAATTGGATTTATGTTTCAACGCAGAGAGGCCAATCAACACTCCATGCTAGTGATGAAAGCAGCAGCCATGCTGAAGTGTGGCTTAAGCTGAGAATCGAAAATGAAATTAAATTAAATTAAATGGGGGTTTCCATTGAAATCACTTAACCAGAGTTGGGCTAAAGGCTTGAGACAATCTTCGAATTCTGGTGTCAAATCGAATTGACTTATTTCAAGCACAAATTAGCACTTAGCAAAAGTTGCTAAACTTGGAACAAATAATTGCTAGAAAAAGCTAAAAATACAAAAAAGAGCTTAAAAATAGTTGCTAATTGTCAAAACTAAACAAATTTTTGTTTTTAAACCTAAAATCCAACAAAAACCTTAAAAAAAAGTACTTTTCAAGGAGTTAAGACTACAAAAATTGAATCCTGAATCGCCGCACACACAAGAATAAAACAGATTAGTTTAAAACAAAAAATGGGAAGTCTCAGTTTTGAGCTGATCTAAAGGCGAGCTTGTGATTTCGGCATAATCAGCATATGTATCTTCGTGAAATTTTGGTTCGTTAAAATTTAAGCTAAAAATTTGGCCGAAAAGTCAAAGAGGAACATTTGGTATATCTGCTTAGTCCATATTTTCGAAATAATAACCATCTTTAAACCATCCCTTTGCTTAAAACAGGGCTCCACACCGGTTTGAACCGGGAATTTCGACTTTTTCAAACTTTGAACTGAACCTTAAACGAAACCAAAGTAGAGAAAAATGTTGAACCTATAATAAACATGTTACGAATCTAATTTTTCGGTTCTTGAAAAATGTTTATTATCTGTTCAATATTATGAGACAGACTCGAAATCATTACAAAATGTATAATGGATTCTTATTACAAACAAAAAGTCCACCCATAATAAGCTTTGTTTTTTTTTGATCCTTTTGCTGCTACTGCGCTCTATTTTATCAGTAACATCTTAGGAATTCTCAGTTGATAGGGCCATAAAACTTAGTTTTTCTGATTAAATATACTGAAATTCTGAATATTTTTTGAATATTATTCACAAAACATGATTTAAATTTGAACCGTACCAGAGATCGAACCAAAACCCTTTCCCAAAAAACTCGAATTTAAAATTTCCAAACATTAACCATTGGTCAATGTCGGTTCGAACCCGCAAATCGGAGCCCTGCTTAAAATAGTATTTAACTTCTTCAGCTGAATTCTGTTAAGCAATTAAGTCCTCGCCAGGTTCAAAGCATTACTGAAAGAACCTTTCAGATGGGTCTTAATACTAAAATAATCCCTAATTTGGAACTATTTCAAATGATTATGCCCAAATTCATCACTGCTTACTTCTGTTGTACTGAGGGAAAGTTCTGTAGAATATAATGCTCAGGTTTCAAACGGACTTATTAGGCACTATTTTGCACTGCAACTCAAAAGAAACAAAAATAATAGCTAGAAATAGCTAAACATAATTTAAAAATTGGCAGATTTGTAGCTGATTGCATTTTCAAATAATTAAAAGCATTTGCACTTTCAAAATTGCTAGATCTAGGAACTAAATAGCTAAAATGGCAACACCGCTACTGACATTGCGAGGAAAAAAACTGTGAGCATTGGACTTAAGATGAGCTCAAACGTTATCAAAACAGTGAATGAACGGTTTTTTTTTTTGATTTGTAGTACAATATTCTCAGTTCAAGATCAATTTCAGAACGCATAAACTTGATATGAGTTCTGTTCCTATTTCAACAACAATTGATTGGAGTTGATAATGTTCCGTTTTAAAGAAAGTTTTAAATTTATATTAATTTTGAATAAGGTTATAAGCGGATCCTCACATTATGGAGCTTCGGAATAGGGAAAGGGACATCTCTTTGCATTTGGAAGGGGAGGGAGGGCACAACTTTAACTTACAAGCGCTGGCATATATGCTGCAACTCCGCCCCATATTCCATAGGATCATAAATAATATTGCTGTGTAACGACCCACTCTATTCTAAAAGACTTGTTTCATTTTAGTCTTTCAGAAAAACACAAATAATTGTTTGAACTTGACTAGGAATCGAACCCGGTACCTTCTGCACTTTTCGAACAACTTATGAGATGGCGTGTTAGCGCACTCTTTTGTAGCTTCACGTCTAGATGGCTACTTATACTTTTCTGAGTGTTGGTTGAGCTGAGTTGAATTGTTCCCATTTTAAGCACTTTTAGAACATTTGTACTAAACATTTTTTTAGAAAGTTTTTTGTTCGTATTTATTTTTTATAAACAAAAAAGAAAAAATTTGGAAATTACCAAATATTTTCAAGATCAAATAATATATCCTTTCTATATATTCTAAATCACAATAACAAGCTAAGTCGATTAAGCCATCCACTACCCTATCCATATTTGTAAGTTCTTACATTTTCTTTGTCTTAACATCTTCTGAACTTTAAGGGGGCCAAAAATAACAAAAGGTCCTTTAAGCGGGATAGTTTAAAACAATTTTGTATTTGTGAGCGGGGCGAAGAATACCAAAAGCAAAATGTCTTGATCCACATTTAAACACTTGTTAGAGAGGTTAACGACATTAAAGCTCAAAAGTTTATTTTATTTACAATTTTATTATGTTTAACTTGTTTTTATACCATTGTAAAGGGGTATATTAAAATTGTTCAGATGTTTGTAACGCATACAAGGAAGCATCTCCAACCACATTAAGTATATATAATATTGATCAGCATGACCAGCTTTCATATAGCCATGTCCGTCTGTCCGTCCGTCTGTTTCTATGCTATCTCCTCCGTCAGTTTCAAGGCTATTTTAACCAAACTTTGCACGAAGTCTTTCGGTATAAAGACGCAGCACATTTGTCGGAACCGGCCGTATCGGATGACTATATCATATAGCTGCCATGGGAACTATCGGTCCAAAAAGTAGTTTTAGTTTGAAAAACTTTTTTGTCTTTAACGAGAACGTGCCCAAACCGCGTATTTATAAGTTCTCTATGCTTTTACACAATTTCACCAAGTTTGGTGAAAATCGATCAACTATATAGTATAGTTGTCATACAAAATATAGTTCTGAAAAAAGTCTTAGTAGGAAAAAGTTTTTGGTTTTCAATGCTATTGCTCCCAAACTCGTTACTGAACAATTCTATATGCTACCACACAATTATGCCAAGTTTGATCCAAATCGAATGACTATAGCATATAGCTGGCATAGGAACGATCGGTCGAAAAAGTTTTCTTTCTCAATGGTAGAGTCTTTATTTTTTCCAGTTATGAATATTACACAGGCCAACAAAATGACCACTTTTGTGAGATCCAGCCTTTTTTGTACTTAACTCCAAATCTCTTTAAAATCTCTTTCCGCCAGCCATTTGTTTCAATTTGGAAAATCATATCTATCACAAAGGGCTTAGTCCGAAGATTAAGGTGAGTGCGGAACTCATTGGGCTCATTCGTAGCCCAATTCATAAAATTTTTATGTCATTTCGCGAGGGTGTTTGATATTAAGCAAAGTTGAATTGGGGGGAAATTGTTTGAATCTAGTACGGCCTGAATGTTATTGTACATTTACTTGACAATTAATGTAAGGTCTATGTTAGATCAAGTAGTCTTTTAATATTTCCTATACACATTTTATGTAACAATCTAGTTGGCCTGCCATAAATTTTAATTCATTTTTTCGGGATTAACCGGCTGTAACTTTGTCTATTTAGCTGATTTAAGTGCCACAAAATTTGTGAAAATAGAAGAGCCCGTAGGCTACATGCTAAAGGCTTGCAATGGCTTGTACACGACGATTAAGTTTGAAAAATTTGCCAGAATTTGAAAAAAATTAATCTTCAATGGCCTATTTCGACGCTTTTAGGTTTGCTGATGCTGGTCCTATGATTTTTTTAGGCTGCATTAATATGTATACTGTCGCATAAATCCCATAGTTGCCAAGTTAGTTTCGAAAAGCAATGAATTAAATCAATTTGTATTTAAAATTGTTACTTGCTCTGGTAGTTGAACTTAGACTGAACACTTTTTAACGCGTTTCGCCATCGCACACGCCTAAGAAAGTACTTATATTGAAATGAATCTTGCATCAGCCTGAAAGCATACTGCAATAATTTCTTGCATATAACATAAATGAGATTACTTGTAATTCTCAAGTTTTAATTCCCTACATGGTCAATATAAAAGGAGCTACTGAATTTGGGTCTTTAAATATGGTTTTAGTCAAATTAAAGTGCTTTTTATTTAAAAAATCAAAAAGCTGTTTTGGTTTAGAATCGATATTCGAGATCAGAAATTTGGTAATAAAAAAGACCAAAAATAACCGAATCATTGTACTGGTTTCGATTGTAAATGGTGGTAGCTAAAGTTTCTTTACTTTGGTTCCCTGCAACTTAAAAAACTTTATTTTCAATCAAAAATTGGCAGCATAAGACCAGCGCTTTCATCACTAGACCATTATGGTGTGGCTTTATGATATTCAATAAGGCTGCCCATTAATGCAGCTACTTGCCATCTTTGCCAGCTGCCCTTTAAATATACAAATTAACCCATTCAAACACGAAAAGGACCCAAAATCAAACTCCTTGAAAATGTGTCAAAAGGTGGCCAGACAATGGACCAACCAAATGAGGGAAAATGCATATCAATAAAAATCACAAAATCACAAAACCATTTTCCAGCTGCCCTAAGAAGGGGTTGGCTGCTGTCGCTAAAGTACAATGAAAAGTAAAAGTAAACGAAAACTGCACACATTTTCTCACAGTTTTTCCCAAAAATATACATATACCTACAATACACTTAAGCATTTTCTCTATATGGTTAATCCATGGCACTTATTTGGCATTCATTCATTCGTTTGATCCCTTTGGCTACCTGGGTGATTTTCGAAAGAGTTTCTTTTTCTTTTTTTTGTTATAGTTTTGCATAGTTTTTGTTTGGCTCTTCTCGGGGATAAGCAAATTTTTAACGCAATGTTCTAGGAGGATTTGCAGTTTGCCAATGCGGCAGTTTCTTTTCAGTCAAAATGACACTTTTGCCACTCACAGATATGAATAATGAAACTAATCCTTGCCAGGGTTTGTGCTAATTACAAAGTATTTTCCAACAAAATGCATTTTGGCAGCGGCAGTTCTCAATTCGGGATAATGCAAGTGCACCCAGGCCCGCCCCTTGGCCCAGCTTATTAGCAAAGATTTGTCAGACGACAGACACAACAACAGGAAATTGATTACCAAATGTGCGGGGCTTTCGTATGGGGTAGGTGGAGGGGAGGGGGGTGTCTAATAAGCACAAAAATCCACATAGAGCAGCAATTCCTTTTAATTGAAAATCTCTCTCTCGGGTTTTTCATGTGTGTGTTGCCTGTTTTTTTGCAATTTCTTTTGCGGCTGCAACAGTTCTGTGCGTTTTAGTTGGCTGTTTGCGCGAAGGGGAATGTGGGGTGGGTAGCTCCAAATGCATTCAATATTGCATTTTTTTTTTTGCTTTTTTGCTTTTTTGCTCGTTGCCTGGATAATAAGTACTTTAGCCGCTTGGCTTTAGCGACTTTTTGGACTGATTGACTTGCGAACAACCAACCACCACCTACTTCTCCCACTGCTGTTTCCTGGCAAAGTTGCGCCCGAAAAAAAAATTGCATTGGATGCATTTGCTTGGCAAACAAACCGAAACCAAACCCGAAGCCCAAACAACAGCCAAACAGTCATGAAAAAAGTTTGCGTTGCGGCATCTCCAACTGACTCCTCCTGCTCCTTCTTCGCGATGCTCGCTGCATGTGCAATGCATATTAGCCGAGTCCTGTGCCACATCCCAGTTGGCTTGGCCCGTGTGCATTGTCCTCTTGGTCGAGCCGCCTCAGTTGCTTCGCTCATCATTCTTTTACTTTTTTTTTATGGACTTGTTGTTGTTGTTTTATTTCTGTTGCTGCCTTTTGTTTGATTTGTGAAATTGCAATATGCTGGTTGTCTGGTTTCTTCTACTCTTATTGCCCCCCCGGAATGGTGTGGGTGGAGCAGGGGAGAAAGGATAAAACATTGCATACGCATGATTACTACTGCAGTTAGACTGCAGTGCTATCAAGTGCTAATGTATTCAGAAAGGAAATTTCATTTCAAGCTGTGGAAAGGCGTAGATATAGTCAAAGCTGATGTTTAATTGATTTGTTTAAGGCAGGCATGCCCAAAAGTAGCATACTGCAGAGCACTCACTCGACGCATACACACGAATTCGTTTTACATGTGTGTCGTTTTGTATAACTCACGCCCTGCATGTATACGATCATTGATTTCCTATCTTCGGTGTAATTACAAAAGCAAAACGTACCCAAAGAACATACGGCTGGGCATTGCTGGTTTAAGGAATTAAAAATTGTTGTTGTAGTGACTGTCTCACTCTGTCCTAAAGCTGTTATATCACTTTTCTGAGTCATATAAGTTGGGTATAAATAAAAATCATATGAGAAACTCACCATCTAAGCAACACGTAGGAAAAACTCGTATGAGAACTCAGACAAGTGAAATTACAGCTTTGCCAAGATTGAGAAAACAAAGTTGTACTAGCTTTCGATACGCTTACTCTTGTGCGCAGTAATATTTTCTTATTTGTAACTTTACGTACACTATTAAAAAACCACTCTACACTCTTTACTCAACACTTCGAAAAAAAACCAAGGGCTTTGTACTTGAATTAAGTAAAGGAGGGTACGGAAGTAGGGTTAGTACGAAAATACTTGATTCAAGAACAAAATTCTTATGTCAAGTAAAATTTTTTCAATTCCGAAATTGATTTATGACTGTTTCAGGATATATTTGTACTTAATATAGATTATTAACAGTCGTTTTGGATTCTAGCATATTTCGTACTTAATTTAAGTACATTCATTAACAAATCATACCTTTAATATTATGTACAAAGTAGTGTTTGGTTGTTCATGTGCGAGTGAACAAAACGGAGTTGTTCTTTAAAGTGAACAAGTGAACATGTTCTTCTTCAATTGTTCATTTTTGTTCAGCGAGTCTTGTTTAGTCTTTCTTGTTAAATCTAGCTTTTTCAATCTGTCTTGCTCAGAGTTGTTCTAAGAGCTGTTTAGTCTCTTTTGCAGAGAGAGTTGTTTTGTATCTCTTGCTCTGTAAAGTGTTCCGTCTCAATTGCTCTGTGAGCTGTTCTGTAAAGTGTTATGTCTGTCTTGCTCTGTGAGCTGTTCCGTCTGTCTGTGTGTTTTGTGCTGTGGTCTGTACCATGATACAACTATAACAGTGAAATTAACAACCTTTACCCAACACTAGTAAAAAGCTCTGACAGGTTTTTTAAGAAACCTTTTTTCCTTGACTTCATTTTAAGAGCAAATTCCTTATACTTTATCTTACAACCAAAAGACCGACACCATAACTATATATATTCTTGATCAGGGCGACGAGCTGAGTCGATTGAGCTTTGTCCGTCCGTCTGTCTGTCTGTTTCTACGCAAACTAGTCTCTCAGTGTTAATGCTATCGAGCTGAAATTAAGCACAGAGTCTTCTTTTTACTGCACGCTGCTAATATGTCGGAACCGAGCGGATCGGATGACTATATCTTATAGCTGACATTGGAATCATCGGTCAAAAAATGGGTCTTAGTAAGAAAAACTTTTTTGTTTTCAATGTTAGCGTTCCTAAACTCGGCCATTATTAATATTATATGCTTTCAAACAGATTTCCAATATTGGTCAAGATCGGATGACTATATCTTACAGCTGCGATAGGAACCATCGGTCAAAAAATGGGTCTTAGTGAGAAAAACTTTTTTGTTTTCAATGCTAGCGTCCTTAAACTCGTCTATTATTAATATTAATTGCTTCCAAACAGATTTGCAAACTTTGGTCAAAATCGGAGGACTATATCTTATAGCTGCCATAGGACCGATTGGTCGGAAAATGGGTCTTAGTGAAAAAAACCTTATTGTTCTTAAGTAAATCGTTCTTAAGGTCGGTGATTCTTAATATTAAACTCTTTCAAACTGATTTCAAAAAGTTGATCGACATCGGGTGACTATATCTTAAGGTTGCCATAGGACCGATCGGTCGAAAATGGTTCTTAGCAAGAAACTTTTTTTGTTTTTAATGTTAGCATCCTCAAAATAACTGATTACTAATTCTATATGCCTTCAAATATATTCGCAAAATTTGGTCGAAATCGGATGACTATATCTGAAGGCTGCCATAGGACCGAATGGTCGGAAAATGAGTCTTAGTGAGAAAAACTTTTTTGTTTTTAATTTTATCTTTCTTAAACTCGGCGATTGTTAATTTGATATGTTTTCAGAAAGATTCGCGAAATTTGGTCGAAATCAAATGTTTATCTGTCGGAAAATGGGTTTTAGTTACAAAAATGTTTGATTTTTATGTAAGCGTTCTTAAACTTTGACATTTCAAAAACAGCATTTGCAAGGGTAAAAAAACTTCGCCACAGACGAAGTTTGCTTGGCCTTTTCGTTTTATTTAGAGGTGGAAACGTGATAGTGATAGTTATTTCCGTGACCGGACGGCCGTGGTACTATCATAAGAATATAGTATACAAAATTCTTAATATATTTAAATTTGGGCATTTCCACAGAAAGGTAAACCAATAACCGAAAACATCGATTCATTTTATGCTTCTAGCTTATCTTATGTATATCAATATAAGTTCCTGAATCAAAAATTTTATGTTTTTTAGGATGACAGGATTACATTTTTAGGAACAGCGTTAGAGAAAGGTTTGTCACGTTACGTATGTCCCGTATAAAAAAAAAAACAAAATTTATTTTTGACCGAATCACCTATAAGTATATAGTTACAACATTGCAGATCATATTAAAGTTAGTTGCATTAAAAAACTCGAACGCATTCCGCAGAGTTTTGCTTTTGTGTGAAAACAGACAAAACGCACTTCCGTATTCTGTCACTTTGCGTATGCCTCTTTGTCTGCCTGTATCTTGGGACCGTTTTGTCTACAACTCTCAGCTTTTACATTAAATATGGTGCTACTAAAGAGCTATCCAAACACCAATATGCGGAAATTTTTTGCAAAATTTCTTTGTTTTTCTTCATAATAAAAGCAAAAAAAGTTCGTACGATTGTTACGTTCGTAGCTGTGGAAATGCCCATATCTGCTTTTATCTTATACAAGGGAAGCGAAATTATTATTTTTATTTTATTTTGATAATTTTTTAAGGCTTCAAATAAGCAAGTGCAACACACTTACACACTGATTTCTAAACAAATTACAAGAAGCATTGGCTTAATAAACCAAAACTCTCATAAGTAAGTGGTCACCTTCTCTAATAAAGACTTCGAAATTATTCAAATTACATTTGATCACTCAAAGAGTTTATTTAAAAACATTTTCAATAAATTTGCATATTTTGTTTCCATTTCTTTATTAAATGCCTCATTTTGACTCTTCAAATGCAATGCAAATATAGACGTACGGTTTGGTCGACTTAGGGTTGCGGGTCCAGTCCACCTCACCGTACTCCTTACAGCCTTTTAATTCGAGTGCGTTTTTCATCAACGGCAGCTTCCCCAACCGTCCCACTCACATTTCCGTTTAGCTTGAAAGTCTTGAGGCTACGCCGGAGACCCTTCAATGACCAACAGGCGACTGCGCCAAAATGCAATGCCTCGACGGTGGTCACGACGTCGTCGAGCGAAAATCAAACAATCAAACAAAATAAAATCGCCGCCACCCACCGCAATCCCCTCGTTGCGAGCACTTTCCCCCTTTTTTTTTTTTTTTTTTTGTTGCCTTTTGTTCTGTGCCCTCTGCTTGGTGCTGCTTTTGTGTGCACGCCCCCAAAGTCCAGTTTTGCAGTCATCAAGTTTTTGGACTCCCACCTCTTCCGCTTCCCATGCTTCTTTGCCATGTCTTCGCTTCCGTTGCATTCAGTTTTGGCGGCTGTTGGTCCACAGCGTCCATCTTGCTCTGCTTCGTCTTCGTCTGGCTGGGATTGCAGCCATACCTTTACCCTACCCCCCTCTCTATCTCTCTCACTCTCTCTGTATATATATTTTATTTTTAATTAATTAATGCGAGAGCAAAGTACATTTTCTACAAGTAAAACTTGTTTTGCAACTCACAGGGCAACCCTTTTGGGCCTTGGTCTGTCCCACCTACCCACCCACCTGCACCTGCACAGCCCTCGAGTCAAGTTATTTTGTGGGGAGCATCCACTAAAGAAATGCAGTTAATTTACTCAGAAGTAGCAACGAATTGCAGCATGATCCAGTGGTGGGGTTGGGCTAGGGGTTGGGGGGTGCTGAAGAAGAAGCAGCCCGACAGCAAGAAAATTGTTGCTGCAGAAAGTTGCCTCTGCAGTTTTCTTTTGTTTTTGTGTGCATGCCGTAATGTATGCAACATAATTTTTTCCTTCTTTTTTGCTCTCTTAGCTGCCGTTGGATAAATTTTTGTTAGTGCTCCACCTAGTTGGATATGCAGTCACCTCTTTTCAGGCATAACTTCGTATGTGTATGTGTGTGTGTGTGTGTGTTTCTGAGGTAGTTGCTGCAGTTGAAAACTTTGCTGCCCTCTCCACAACCCTTTTGGCTCTGCTCAGCATTCGTTTTGCTTATTTTTTTGGCTCTGGAAAATGTAGCAAAAGTTATTTCTTCACGGGTTTGCATTGCACTTAATGAAATATCTGTATGTGTGAGCCTATGTGTCTGTGTTTGTGTGTTTGTGTATAGGGAGGGAGAAGAGTGCGAAAACTGCAGTTGGCAACTGCCTTGGCTGCCAAGTGGTCTCAACGGGTTACTTTATAGGCAACTGCATCATATAGAGCACTTCAACTCAGGATGGGCGCCAGAAATTCAAATGAAAAATCTTTTTACACACAAAAAAGAATGCGCTCGCATAGTGAGGCGACCCAAAATGAAGCAAAACTTTTCTTAAACTGAATTTTATTTAATAGATTGTAAGCTAACTTGCCCCAAATGAAAAATACTATGTTATCTGTATAGCCATTTCAAACTTTCGACTTAATCTTAAAGCTAAGTAAATAAATCGTTTCCGTTGGGTGTGCGCTCCATATAAAAATAAAGGGTGACAGAATGTTTTCGTGAAATTCCCGCTGAAACACTGTATTCTGCGTATGGAGCGAAGGTAGATTTCTGACCTACAGAAATACCATCTTGATCTTTGGTTCAATCATGGTCTTGGATCCTTGCAGCTTCTTTGATTCAATATACATGCCTCAAATCAAGGATTAAAGAATTTGAAAACATTTTGCAATTATTTGATGTACTTTTCTTTTGTTTCAAGAATGCAAGGTATTTGACTTTAGAATATATTTAACTTCAACAAAGATTATTTTGTTCAATTTTTAAGAGTTATTCGGTTATGAATCGGTTGAGATTTTAAAACAATTTGAAATGTACTTAATATATCAAGCAACAATCTTAAATAGAGTATTTTGGGATTGAAAAAATGGTACTTGGAACTTGGAAAATTTTGAAGTTGAATCAAGTATTTTCGCTCTTACCGCTTGTGCTTAATTCAAGTACAAAGCTCTTGTTTATATACCCTTGTAGAGGGTAGATTAAAATTGTCCAGATGCTTGTTAAACAAAGAAGAAAGCATCTCCGACCACATAAAGAAAATATATATTCTTGATCAGCATGACGAGCTGATTATATATAGCCAAGTCCGTCTGTTCGTCTGTTTCTATGCTATCTCCTCCGTCAGTTTTACAGCTTTCTTAACCAAACTCTTCACGAAGTCTTTTGATACAAAAACGCTGTACATTTGTCCGGAACCGGATGACTATAGCATATAGCTGCCATAGGAACTATTGGTCGAAAAAGTAGTTTTAGTTAGAAAAACTTTTTTGTGTTCAACGCGAATGTGCCGAAACCTCATATTTATCAGTTTTTTATGCTTTTACATAATTCCATCAAGTTTGATGAAAATCGCTCAACTATATAGTATAGCTGCCATACAAAATAGAGTTCTGAAAAACGGTCAAGTCTTCAATGCTATCGCTCCCAAACTCAGTATTATATGCTACCACACAATTCTGCCAAATTGGATCCAAATCGGATGACTATATCATATAGCTGCCATAGGAACGATCGGTCGAAAAAGTAGTTCTAGTAAGAAAAACTTTCTGGTTTTCAATGGTAGCGTCTTTTTACTTACCAGTTATGAATACTATCAGTTTCCACACAATTTCGGGAAGTTTTGTCAAAATCTGAAGACTATATCGTTTAGCTGCCATATAACAAACTGGCAAGCAAATGGTCAAAGTAATGGCGCCATCTATTGCTGAGTTTAATATGTATATGACTCAGCTAAGAATGTTCGACGAAAATCATATAAAACCTAAATTTTTATTATACAATCTACAAGAAACTAGTTAGTTCTCTTACAGTGCCGCCTGAACCTGATGAAAGTGCTTCCCTTTCTTCACAGCCTCACCTTCTTACTGTTATAGCAGTTTTTGTGTCTAGGTTGTCTCCAGAAACTACTTGCGAGAAAATTGCCGCCTATATTGCGAGCAAATCCTCAGCAAGTGTTTCGATTTCAAAGTTTATTTTTGCCCAGCTTCGTGATGTAGCTTCTTTTAACATAAATGTTCCAGCTGATGCAATTCCAATCATATGTGACCCAGAATTTTGGCTGCCAGATATCATACGTTCATGACATTAGGCAAAAAAATCGAGTTAGGCCAATGGCCCCCGTCAGCTTGCAACCTTTTTAGTAGATCGTCAAATGTAGGGTCCAACTCTAATAGGGGTTTAAAAAACTAGTTCTGTCCCTCTGTCCTCATATAGCCTATCAGAATGTTAGGGGTCTGTTATCAAAACTTTCTACCTTGTTCTTGAATAGTGCTTTATTTAAGTTTGACATTATTGCCTTCTCAGAGACTTGGTTAAATCCATTAATCTCTGATTGTGAAATTTTGATCGACCTACTCGCAGAGGTGGAGGTGTACTGATCGCAGTCAAAACTAACCAACGTTCGAAATTAATTCCACTAAATCTGCCTGATGATGTTGAATTTGTTGCCGTAAAGTTATCTTTTCCTTCCTCTTCTTTATATATCACTTGTTCTTATTGTCCTTGTCCTACTTGTCCTTCTTCCGATATTCAAGTTTATATGCACCATATAACTTGTATAAAAAGATGTTTGTGACCAATTACGAGATATTGACTCAATGGTTGTTGTAGGTGATTTCAACTTGCCAAACATCGCCTGGTCATATCTTAATGGGTTCACTTATCTTGTTCCTTCAACACGGCATGACTTATTGGATCATTTGTTTCATATGTCCTTGTTTCAAATTAATACAATTCCAAACCATCTACATAAATTGCTGGATCTTGTCTTTGTCGCTGACAGTACTAATGCCGTAGTCTCTAGGTCTATCCCCATCCTACAATAGAAATCTCCCTTTCAGTTTCTGGACCTACCTCTTTAACATCTATAGTTCCACACAAAACTCGTCGTTGCTTTCGTTAAGGGAACTTTACTTTACTAAATCAACTTATTTGTGCAACAGACTGGACTCCTTTGTACAATGCAATTGATTTAAACTATGCATTCACCTTTTTCTATGATTCCAATAATTCTCTTTTAGATATTTGTATTCCTAATAGCGCTCCCTCTCCAGCATCCATTAATCCTCCATGGTACTGACCTAGACTTTCTAGTTTGAAAAATATTAAGTTAAGATGCTTCAAAAAGTATAAACGTACTGATTCTGCCCTTGACTTTTCTAAATACTCAATTGCAAAATCGAACTCTACACTTTTCAATTCTGAATGCTATAGGAAATATCTTGCCCGATGCAAAATTCAATTTTCAGAGGACCCTAAACAATTCTATATCTTTGTCAACTCTAAACGTAGATCCTCTTCTTAACCTTCTACTTTTTTTCTGGGTAACCAAAAGGCTACCGATGACTCCACTGCCGTTGATCTATACGCGGACTTCTTCCAATCATCTTATTCCTCTGCCCGTTTTACCAATACTTCTTACCCTTATAACATTTCATCTTCTAACTCGATATGTTCTCCCTCAGTTTCTTTACCTTACTAGATATATTTGAAATCACTAAAATCTTCTTACTCCCCTGGGCAGTTCTTTATGCAATCCTTTATTTAAGCTTTTTAATTTATCGCTAGAATGGAAAGAATCTTATATTATTCCTTTTCATAAAATGGGCGGAAAATCTGATATAGCCAATTATAGGCGTATAGCCAAACTTTCCGCTATTCCAAAATTATTTGAACAGATTCTAACCTCATCCTTACAGCACTATTGTAAATCGATTTTATCCCTTTTCTAGCATAGATTTACAAAACGTCGTTCCACTACGACCAATTTAAAAGTTGCATTCAAAAATATGTAATCCTATTTGTATTCTATTATTTTAAAGCATTTGTGATATTTTTGGTATTTTTTTTTGTTTAAACAACGAAATTTCCACTCTTTTTGAAATTCTTAGCAATTTGGTATGAGGAAACTTTAGGTATTTTTGGTATTTTAATATCCTGTCACTTCGTTGAAAAATGTTGATCTTTTATACCTCATCTCAGAAACAAACAGAATAGATTACCGTTTATCCACGCACACACACGCAAGCACACTCCAAATATTTCCGCTCAGATCACAGTTCAGCGACACGTAGCTTCAAAAGAACTTTGCCAACGCGTCTTTCAATTCACTATGCTAGGTTTTCTACTCTCCCTCTCCCCCCCAAAGCCCCAAATCCTTTACACTCGTATGCAAATAAGTGCGCCCACAACTCTATGCGATGCACCTTGAGCAAAGTATGGATAAAAAGAAAATGCAGGGCTGCAGGGGCAACAGACACATTTTAATGATGCATGCAACAGTAAACTGCAATCAGATATGCGCACATCGTTAGTCTTCAGCATCAGCCGCCGTTTGTTGATTATCTTAGAATGGAACTCTGCAGCCTGACAAGAAAGATAACTCATACGCCAGGTTGGCTTCTTTCCGTCGTGGCATAGAAAAAATTTATTTGCTGAGCAAATAAACTGCAGTCAGTTTGGTCTGTCTATGTGTGTGTGTGAGTGTGTGTGTGTGTCCTGTTTGCCTTGCCTTACCCTTAAAAGGAAGAGCGAAGGGAAACCCCTAACGGAGGCACTTTTTTATGCAACTTCTTCAGCTCGAGTGGTTTCCCAAGTTGACGTTTCAAATGTCAATTGTGTGCTTAACTGCATTCTTTTGACGACGATGACGACGACGACAAGGCTTCGTTGCCGTTGAGTTTTCTTATTTAGAGTAGGGCAACCCGTCTCAGCCATCTCACCAATTGTGCCTCATACTTAGTCTCAGTCTCAGTTGCAAGTCTTTGTCTAATTTTGGTTTCTCTTTGTAACTAAATGCAAAAGCCGGGTCAGGGGAATCATTTGCGTTGCTATTTGGCAGCTGCTTGGAACATTACGCTTTACACTTTTGTCGCTGCATGGGTCTTTGCTCATATAGACAGCGACTAATTGATACCCATCAGCCTATAATAACATATTTATAAGACCCGGCCCCCATTATTTTGCATACTTGGCTGAAAAATCTTAGATTCCACGCTAAAGCGGATTGGACTGAGTCAGTCACTCCGGCTATTATACTGCTGCAGTGCCGTATACTTTCATTGTTACTGTAAAAACTCTGCTGTAGATATCAGGGTATCTACACAGAAAAAAAAGGCAGGCTATTTTCCATCTTTTTAATCTTGGACTAAGCCCGGCATGAGCTTAAAAATTCCACTTCGACTTACAGGATATTCTGCACAATTCAAGTTTTCAGGGATTGGCCCAAGCCATTCGAACTTGTATTGTTCCAAATGTGCTTACTTCAATCCCCTTCGAGATCACATGTTCATACATAAGAGAGCGAGAGCGACAAAATTTAAGTAGCATTTTTGACAAGCGGCAACAAACGATGGCGATGGTCGTGAGCGATGAGATGCCATTCCATTCGTGTTAAGTGCGCATGATCGTGGGTTAGAATCCCAGTTGAGCCCAAAAAAAATTGTATATATCTTTGTTTTTCAGTTTTCAAGTTTTAAATAAATCAAAACTGGTGTGGGTCTTATGGAATAGGGCGGAGGAAAGGAAGAAGAGAGGTAGCTTTCCTGGGATCAAATCAATATTACATATAGAGCTCAAAAACTATCCCGAACAAGCTTAAAATGATCCTGTATTGAGCTTAAATTGTGCTCGAATTTTTTACTTAATTCTATCTATTATTAAAATTACCCCGGGATAAGTGCAATCCTTTTGAGGATTAAAAAAGAAAAGGTGTGAGTGTCGTTAACACTCACGAGGCTTTCATGTGAAACATGATGGTAAATTTAAGGGTTTAATTTCAGAATCACAAGCTCTCTCAATGGTATCTAAATCAGCAGTGGCAATCTTCCTAAAGAAGAAAACTAACAGGAAGTAGAAATACCAACAACAAGATCACTTGCTGCTGTGTTGCTTTCTTTTTTCTGTAAATCTTGTATATTGTGCTGCTCCATAGATAAATGAAAACAACAGTCGCAAAGGAATAACAGGAAGAAATAATAATCTCAATTTTGAAATAGCAAAAATATATATAATTTCAAATCCTCTCTTCCCACCGCCTCTCACTGTTAAGTCACTGTTTAGTTACTGTTAAGTCACTGTTTAGTCACTATTTAGTCACTGCTAAGTCACTGTTTAGTTAATGTTTACTTACTAATTAGTCACTGTTTAGTCAATGTTTAGTCACTGTTTAGTCACTGTTTAGTCACTGTTTAGTCACTGTTTAGTCACTGTTTAGTCACTGCTTCGTCACTGTTTAGTTACTAATTAGTCACAGCTTAGTCACTGCTTAGTCACTGTTAAGTCACTGTTTAGTTACTGCTAAGTCACTGCTTAGTCACTATTTAGTCACTGCTAAGTCACTGTTTAGTTAATGTTTAGTTACTAATTAGTCTCTGTTTAGTCACTGTTTAGTCACTCTTAAGTCACTTTTTAGTCTCTGTTAAGTCACTATTTGGGCACTGTTAAGACAGTGTTAAGTCTGTTTTTAGTCACTGTCAAGTCACTGTTAAGTCACTGTTTAATCACTGTTAAGTCACTGTTAACCCACTGTTAAGCCAATGGGTCTCCTCTCTCACCCACCTTCGCCCTAAGCACTCATCATCCCCCAGCCCACACTCTGCCAACCCTCTTGTGTGCTGAAATCAAATTTTATTCCTACTAAAATCTTCCATGACGTCAGCGTCACGTGACGCTGAAATCAAATTTTACTCCTACTATAATCTTCCGTACCGAAATTAAAGATGTTTCACATCAGAAAAAATTAAAATGTATCGTTTCATAGGTTTTAGTGGTGCTCCGATTTCATTTCTGGCTATATTTTACCAATCGGGTGGGAGTGGACTGACTTATAGGGGAAGGGAGGGGGTAAAATCTAAAAAATTATCTAATTGGGTCTCGTTTCTTAGGTTTTCGTAAATAATCAAATACTCACATTACTAAGAACACTTAATTCTGTCTTTTAATACATTCGGAAAGTAGTCGTCATTTAATCTCCTAACCAGCATATATACCCTTATGTCCTTACACGAACGGGGTAAAAATAATTTCTTTTCTTTCGCTTTCACTTTGTTTGCGGCACATTGCAACGACTTTTGCCAAGTCGTTGGGAAAATATGCCGCATTCATCCCAAGCAACAACACACCCAGACACACAGAGACAGAGTCAGCGAGTCAGACTGCAATCTTGCCTTCAATTAAGCTTTGACAAGTGCATTGCACACAGGAATGAGCCGAGTCTGTGGTCTGAGGCACGAGGCACCAAAAGAAAGCATATAAATATGAATGACGGCTGGAGAAAGAGGCAGTGAAGACCAGCAAAAGGTGATGGCAAACTCCTTGCCGTGTCCTGTGCTTAACAGGCCATGACTGGACTGGCCAAAACTGCCGGCATAACTGAAGAAGGAAACGCAAATAAATGAATTGCACAAAAATCTTCTTCCAGCTCAGTTTCAATGAACTGAACCTCAATGGCTGGTGGGGAGGTAAAGCGAAAACTTTGCATATTGTATTTGTATGTGTATTCTATGCCCCGGGCAGAGATAAAAAGAGCTTCTTGCTTTGGCCTCTGGCCCCTTTAATTAAGCGGGCGCAAGTCAGTCTTCGTCCAAGAGCTAGCAATTCCATTATGCTTAGAGATAATGGCAAGGCCGAAGCGACGGAAAAAAATAGAGAAAACAAAAATGTAAATTATGCGGCGAATCGTGTGCTCATTAATTAAAATTGAACCAAATTGACAAGGTGAAGCTAACGACCAGCATCAAAGACCAACGTCAGAGTTCTCTTCTCAATGTCCACGCCAGTGCACTTTGAGGTGAACACTCAAAAGTTTTTCGACGGGCAGAAATTGTACATACATTACTTTTTTGGAAGGGGTGGGGGGTGGCGCCGGAGTTAAAATGCAAATCTTGCAGATTTTTAATTTCTTTTCAACGAAAATTTTATTTTCTGTTTGCATTTCTTGTTGTACGCCTGCCCCAGCTCCCTGAATTGTTTGCTTCTTTGAGAAGGATATGCCAGGAGCCAAAGCCAACCCTTTTTTATTTGCCAGCTGCCAAGGATGATGATGCTGCTGCTGATGCTTTTTAGCTTTTATTATTATGTATTATAGATTCATATTATGCACTTTTTAATTTCTTTTGTGTCGACGACTCTTGAGCAGAAGCAGCCTAAAAAGAAATGCGTTTTGCGAGCCACAGAAAATGTTTTTTTTGTAAAATTAAACTTGAAATGGGAATTTGTTTTTATCTTGAGATTAACGAATTTTGTGTACACTAAATCTAAATCTAAATTAAGTTAGCAACAATTTTATAACACATAAAAAGAATATATTTATCCCCCAGGTGAGGCAGAAATAATACATTAAGCTGCCTTTACACCTGTCATATATCTCTAAATAGTCGGTTGTCAAGCGAAGTAAGGAGAATCTCTTATCAAATAGAACCTGTTCTATTTCATCAAAAAAGGCTAAATTTTCTAAATACTAAGATATTTTATATGCTATTGCACTATCGTCAGAGTGTCTCTTTAGAGGTATATGACAAGTGTAAAGGCAGCTTTAGATATTTACGAATAATATTTGTCACAATTTTTCGTCCCATGGGGAAATGTTGTTGGTATAGGCGTGTCAGAGCATCTTGGAATTCGAGCCATAATATTTTGTACAAATTTCAGCGAATTTTATATAAAAATTGAATGCTTCATTCCAGTTTGAACAATAGATTAGTCCATATTTAAATTCTGGAAGGTTGACACAAAAAATATGTTTTAATATTTTTTCGAACATTTTCGTTGTGGAAAATTCTTTCGGGAAATGTGGAAAGTTCGCGGAAAACTGTTGTATGAAACTTTTTTCTTAATCATTCGATCAGGCTCAAACTAATTTTCAAATATGTTTTCAAATTTTAGTTTCGAAACTAATTTTCAAAGTTACACATAAAAAAATTGCTTTTAAATTTTGGAAAATCTACCTCCAAAGTCGGAGAATAACCGAAAAACTGTTCTATTGAACTCTTTTGGTACACATCCGAATTCAACAAAAATTTTAGTAAATTTACCCCCTTGATGGAAAATGCGAGGTCAAGGTTCTATAGGCACAGTTCAGTTTCCGAGTGATTAGCTCCAAACTCATACTCGAAGCTAAACATACACACACAGAAAAAAACGGCTGGGAGAGTTCTAGATCGATCGGGATAGAGTTTATACCGTTTTGTACTTGAAATTTCAGATATGTTTTGTTCTTGGGTGTACATAAAATAAGTACAAAGCGTTCTAGAATCGAAAAATGAGTGTTAATATTATTAAAATGAGTACAAACGTTCTTGAATCAAGAACTATTCGTACTTACAGTAAACCAAAAAATTTAAGAAAAGTGCGTACTTACTTCAAGTACAAAATAGACTTACAAATGCTAGCTACAAAAAGTGTACTACGAAAAATGCGAATTATTTTAAATCGAATCTGTTCTTAATATTCTCTTCTGGTTCTAGCACTTTGGTTATGGTGTTAGGGTAGATTTCGGACGTACAGTAGAGCGATCTTGGTCTTTTGTTAATTCATTTCCTTTGGCATTTCCAAGACTAATGTGATTAAATACAGAGGCATATTTTCAAGAACAAAGTGGGATTGGCTTTAGAATTTAATGGGCTTAAACTAAGACCATTTTTTATATGTAATATGAACTTTTGTTTTGCTTCCAGAATGTATTGCGGTTGAATTTAGAATTTATTTCACTTTAATTAAGAATATTTTTCGCTTATTTTAACAGTAAATCGGGTTCAGCTTAAGAAAAAAAAGTTAAGAGTAGTTCGAAATGTACTTTATTTATCCCGAATCAATGTTTAATTAAGAAGTAGTAGTAGTAGTATATATTAATTTAATGGCTTGGCTTTGTTAAGCCGTCAGCTTAAAATTTTAGGATTTTTACAAAATGGACTTATATTCTAGTTTCAAATTAATATAAGGAAACTGTCTCAGGAACTTCAAAACATTTATAAATTAGTTTCCATTTCACATACAACATCGGAAATGTTTACAAAATATCCATCACTCCATTTAACAGCATTACCTAGCATAGCAAGATGCTCCACTTTCTTCAGGTTACTCCTCCCACCTTCACCGCTCATCACGGAATAGTGGATCTTCCACCCTCCGATTGTGATTAAGCATATTTACTATTTTCTAGAAATGACATGTTATTATCTGCTCCCTATATCTTGTTGCTTGTGACAGAAAGCACTCCTGTGCATTCCAGCTTAAATTAAGTATTTTGGGATTCAAAAAAACTTACTTGAAATAAGAATTTTGTACTTGAATAAAGTATTTTCGTACTTAGCGTATTATTGACAGCGTTTGTACTTGACTCAAGTACAAAGTTCTTGGTTTTTTGTCTGAGTGTACACCAATACGGAATAAGTGTCCTTTAAATTTTGGAAAAACTCCCCCAAAGTCGGGAAATGAGCGGAAATCTGTTGTATGAAACGCTTTTGTTTTTCATCCGATCAGGATCGGTGTATAATGGATGGATAAGGTTATTTGGGTGAGAGTTTCGTTTCCAAGCAATTAGCTCCAAGCTCATTTTCGAAGCTAAATATGGAATACTTGACTTTCTAATTTGAATATCTACATCCAAAGTTGTATGACTTTTGTTTGTGTTTTCAACCGATTATCTTCAAACCTATTTTCAAAGCTTCACAGATCAAAATATTAACAACGATCTCTTAATTTTCCGCCCAATGAGCTTGAAAAAGAGTAAAAAAAATATGGAAAAAGGCACTTACAAATTAAGGAAAATCTACATACACAAATGTGAGCGAAGCCGCGGGTATAAGCTAGTATGCTATAGAAGGCAAAGGTTGCGGAAATTAGAGAGACTTGGCTATAGATCAGGGGCTGGCAAAACACACATGCTCATTTGGCGTTGCTAATTTCCATATTGCATGTTGCGTGTGTGCGTTTAGCTACTCTCATTTAGCACTTCGTTGTTGCTGCAAAAGAGCGTAGTATAAGCTCGTATACTGTCGGTGTGTTGACGTCGCTGATGCAGAGCAGCATTCTATACACAGAAGCTAGGGACGCGGCGGACTCGGCTGTGAATAAATATATCGGAACAAAATTTCTTGTAAAACGAGCTGGAACAGTAAACATTATTTGGCTTGACTCCATCTCAGCTGACAGAAGCCTTTTAAGAAGAAGAAAATAAGGGAGATCGATTAATAGAAGTCTATGCTCATAAGGAGGGAGATTCGAGTATTCGGATCCCAGTTTGAGCCTCGAAGGGCAACAATCAAAAATCCGAACTGATTCGAGATGGTCTTGATGTATCTTGTAATGTGGAACCAGGGACACAAATAACTGTTTAGTGACATAAGGATCATTAAATTCTTTAGACCATCTCTTGATGAAGCCAAGAACACCCCTAGCTTTATTTGCCACAATTGATATATGTTAACTAAGGCATAACTTGGTTACAAAACAAGTTTATTTAGCTTTTTCTTGCTTCTTATTTCTTCTCTTGTCTTTTTCTATATTTTTGAAGCAAAATCTCTCTACCTATGCTTCTTTTTTTTCGACATCTTCTGTTCCTTGTCTCTGGAGGCTTCTCTGTTTAGAGCAAAGTTCTTTTACGGACGTTTGATTCGGCGAACTAAGACTAGAAACATTTTGTCTTTGTGAGAGATTCGTTGGGTACGCCTTTGTCTTGGCAAAGTCAGCCGCTTTTGACATTTGCTGTAGCAGCAGGTGGGCTGTGTTTGTGTAACGAGTACTGAGTATGTAGCATCGAGTACGGAGTAGCGAGTAGTGAGTATTAGCAAAGACACTACATATAATCTTTGTCTATAATCTATGTCTTTGGTAATTAGGCACTGATATCGAGGATTGAATATCGAGTACTGTATATCGAGTACTGAATATCGACTACTGAATATCGACGAGTACTGAGTATCGAGCACTGAGTATCAAAAAGTGATGATCTAGAATTGAGTATCGAATACTAGTATTGAGTACTTTAGTATTTTTTTTATTTCTGTTGAATCTTTCTCAGCAAATCTTCTACTTTCGTTCTTAATACTTTTGTTTTCGTTTTTTTTTAAGGTTACCTACTTTTTTTTTGTTCCATCTCTCACTTCTCTAGCCTTTAGTACCATTTAGCTGAAAATCCTTAAGCAATTTTCCATTTTTCGCTTTTTATAATTAAAAAGTCTCAGTTTCTTTTGTGCCTCTTTTATACCAGAGGTACCCAGATTCTTTGCAATATTGCACAATTGTTGTTATAAAGCACAAACAGCACTCGGCACAAGCAAATTCGTCTTCTGCGTTTCTTTTCCTTTTCCCTAACCCACAATTTCACTTTCGATCTTAAGAACAAAATTCAAGTTCATCTAAGAAGCTTTAAAAAATGTTCAATACTCAAATAAATGTATCCTCCACCATGTAGAGTATAAAATACCATACGCTTCAAGTGGGCTCTGTTGCAGTCAGACCAAAGTCACCCTTTCTACATATGGGCCGGAGGACTGTGGCCGGTGGTGTGAGTTGTCTTCTGGGCTGCAGTTGCCACAAGTTGTTGCTGGTGCGCCTGATGCTTCTTGTGCAAGGAGCTTGGTTTGGTTTTCAAGACTTTTTTTTTTGCTTGATTTTTCTTGGTTACATTTAAATTATTTTCGGGGTGTTTTGAGCTCCACTTTGGGGTTGCATTTATATAGGAGAGATACATTCGCGTAATGAATTCTGCCCGAGGGTGGCCGACAATGAACTTGCATTTGAAATATTGCTCAAGTCAATGCCCGTTCGCTTCACGCTTTACTTACCAGCAGCCACATTTTCTCACCAGGACCTTTAAGGGAACCTGCCACATCATGCTAAGCCATTTACAACTTCCCATAGTGCACCTTGAAGCATAACCGAGTAGTTCACCACCAGAATAAAGGAGGAAGCAATTTTCATTTGCATGTCTCCAGATCTGGAAGCGAGGGTGCGCTTTTCACACGGTGCGGTATGCCCCTAAACAAGGGGTCGGTCATAATTTTTAATAATTTCCTTTGTTTAAATAGTTTTTCCTTTAGAGCAAACAAATTCCCACCAAGCGTACAATTGAAGTGTTAGATGCAAAGATACAATTGCCTGGGGCAGTTGCCAGATACCCACAAGATAAGTTGATTGCACTAATTTGAATGGAGCAACAGCAGCAGCAGCAGCAGCCGCACCAGAACAGTTCCCATTCCCACAAGTGACACCAAAAGTCAGTTTACTGCTTCACAGTTCCGCATGGGACAATTGCTGGTTCCTTCAACTGGTCTGCTAGGGGTTACTTCAATCAATTTCTGACAAGAAGTGTTAAATCTGCAACTGCAGTTGTGACTGAGGCTGCTTTATTAGAATATCCGGCAGCTTAGACCAGAGCAGACAGCGTGTCTGCTTTGCTCTGCTCTACATTGTCATAATTCATAAATCAACTAATTCTGAAGTCGTTAGGCCGGCAGCTGCTCTAAAAACAAATAGCTTCAAATATCGGGGCTTTGATGTAGAAAAGGAAGCTACACTAAAGCTTGACACCATAATTTAAATATAAAAATTTAAACAAATTCAGTTTCCTACACCAAGGTGTTAGGATGTGAGTGCTACATATATTTACACAAAACTTAATATACTCTGTGAATTTTTGGTACAGAGTATAATGAGACTGAGAAGATTCAAACTATTTTCTTTAGTAAAACTTCCTAATATCAATTCTAAAATAGATATGTATTTAATTTTAGTTCAACGTGAAGGCAATTTATGTTCCTAAGTAATATGTTTACGATAATGCTTCTGCTTAGAAGTTTTTAAGGATCACTGGTTCGTTTCATAAATCGCATAAATCAAGTCAAAGTCTAAAATCTACGATTTTATTTGTAGTTTTAAAATTTAATAAAAAATGTTAATTTTTCCATCACAATTTGCATAAAAACATCAACAAATATCATTAGATGCAAGTGACAGCAATAAACATTTGCCTACAGAAGCTCTTCTCATAACAGAAAAGAAACAATAACTCAATAAGAATCAACTATTGTATGAAGACTGGGTTTAAAAACTGTCGTAGAGCTTTTTGATGTATGGACGTAAGTTGCATATGGGCATTCCCACAGAAAAGTCTACCGAGACCAAAAAATGAAAAGTACTTAAAAACACTATTTTTTTTCATGGGGAAATAATCAAAATGAACTAATGTGAGCCAATTTTAAATATATTCATAACCCATTTCGAGATTTTCGAATGCAAAGTCGCAAGCGACATTTTTCTCATTTGGATACGTTTTGCTGTCATAAAAATGCCTTTAGATTGCTGTGATTTTTGGTCTCTAAAATATTTCTAAGGGTAAAAAGAGTTAAAAATTATTACATAAGACACCATAAGAAACTATGTGATTGCAATTAACCGTAAGTTTTTGCTTCATATTGTAACAAAAACAACATAAATATAATGAGGAAATTTCAGTAACGTAACGTCACATCAGATAGATTGGGCAAACATTTTTGAATAAGATAACCTGGAAAATAAACTTGTATTATTTCAAATCATACTAAAAAAAATTTTCTTACAAAAAGCTTTGCCCAATTCGCAAAATTTTGCACTTTTCTAAAACAAGTCAAAACCCACTTCCGTTTTATGTAACGTCTCGCCATCTTATATGATTGCTTATATCTTTTACTCCTTATGATCGATTGATGTCATTGGTTTTCCTGATTATAGTGCTACTTAATTGCTACCAAAACATAGAACAATCTATTTAAAAATCCAAGATTTTCATATTTTTCAAAAAGTTTTTTTCGTACGAACGTAACTTCACGTCAGTTTGGAAATGCCCATATCGTAAGAGTAATTGAATATTTGACCCACCTAGGATGAGAATTATTCAAGTTAGCTTCCCTGGATTTCAGACTTTGACTTGATTTGTGCGCCTTATGCCTGTTGGTATCCCTCGTCGTGTAGTACCATGTAAATTTAATTCTAAAGTTTAGTCATATGCCTCATATATGTATTTACATATGTATAGTATATGAAGTACTTAATATAGTAGGTACTATATTGTTAATTCACAAAAAGGTCCTAAATATCAATGATCTGTTTAAGCTGAAAATGAACAATGTTTCGCTGGAATATGACGTAGATATTACTAACCTGTGAATCCAATTTAATAGTACCCTTTTATTATAATTTCTAGTTTCTTTTGTTCTCCCTGCTTTTGTGACCAAGCCACTCGTTGTGGTTAGTTTATTTTCTTAAAACTTGAGTATGATTGGACCAAATTGGATACTTCCTTCTCCGGGTTTGTTCGGAAGGTTTAGGAAATAAAGAAAAGTCGGAAAAACAAGTGGCGAAGTATTCATTCAGTATCAATTCAATTACATTTCAAAACGTGGTGCAGTAGGCGGTCATTCCGTTTGGCTGCTTAGCATATATAATTTTTCTAATTTCTTTTGTTTTTCGAGTTTTTTTAGAATTTTCCTGCTAGCATTGTTCGGTGTTCTCAGAATGCAGCGAGAAGCCGAAATGTCGTAGCAGGTTGAACGTAAGAGGAACGTGCTATTGAAAGGAAATCGGCTCAAATCGGAATGATTGAAATTCGTAAGCGACGGTCAAAAAAGATGAACAAAGCTTACAATGAGCAAGAACGATTGAGAAGAAGAGAAGTGTCGAAAAGAGAACGTCGGCAATAACAATTTCTTCTGATGAACACTGAACGTACAGTCTTTCGATATGAGCCAAACATTCAATACAGTGCGCACTGTGCAAGCATTAGTGCTATTCGGTGAGATGTCTGTCGTTTGTCAGCATTGCAATGCAATTAAATTTAGGCGGCAAGTTTAAATTGTCAGAGTTGTTTCTATCATCAGAGCCTAGTCTTCTAATTCGAACCATTTCTTGCAAAATATCAAGATGTACAACGATTGTTTCTAAATAACGTCGTTTGGTGCTGCAATTGTATTTGAACAAAATTACAATCTAAGCTTGCATCCAGTGATGCAGTACGATAAGATGCCATGCCATTTGTGACTTGCAAATGGTCCCCAGTTTGATCACCAGCTAAGAAGGGGTAAAAAACCAAAATTTTAGTCTCGTTTTTTTCTGTTTCTTAGAACTTTTTAGCAATCTCTGGGTCAATAAGTTATGATTTTCATCATAACGTTTCTAAAACAAGACACGCACAACACCGGAAAGGAGGCTGGTTGATCGTATAGCTATTTCATAAACTTTCAACAGTTGAATCATCAGCGATCTTTTGCCCAACTTCAATGAGTTGGCAGAGGCTACCTCATGCCAGAACTGCTAAGACCGCTTGTCTTCAAGTCTGACTTGAAGCAAAAGTTCTGACAAACAGTAACAAACGCCAAGTCAGAGAAGCTTTGTATATGTGTTTGTGCATGCCCCGTAATCGGCCCTTCTGCTGTTAGTGGGGGAAATTCTCTCCCCGCAGTTAACACAGGCGCCAATTGTTTGAATTGCCCAAATGCAATCAAACAGGGGATTTTGTTGTTTTTTAAATGAAACTATATTTTGTTTAGTTTCTAACAACTGCGTCATGCGCACGCATTTTATCACAGTGTGACTGTTTTAGTGACCTTTGGATTATTAATCTTAATATAAAATCTTTCTATAGAACAATAATGGATAATAAATACTTAGCTAAAATAGTGAAGTATTGGATTTACCTCAAATGCTTTTTTCACCGTGAATTTACAAAATATCAATTTGATCTTAAAAATATTATTTTGATATGCTCGAACATTTCACTTTGATATTTTCGGACAGGTCAATTTCAAGTGTGTCATATCGGCTCTTTATTGATATGAAAAAGTATATAATGTTGAGCCCCAGATCATAGCATTTTTTTTTGTTTTTCTGTATGCGCGAGTTACGTCAGCGCGATTTGAGGTAGACCGTTTCCGATTTTAGAAAACCAATTAAGATAAACGAACAATGATTTGTATTATGTCCGGAGACTTCAGCTTCTGCAAGACGACTGAGGCAGTAACGAAGTAGAGAGCTGGAACCAGAGTGATACCTAAGACTAGTTCGTAACTAGCGCGGCTATGGCTATGCGCAAAATATCAACAATTGCGCGCTGTGCGCATGGGCCGTGGGCAACCCTGGTGTAAAGGTTTGAAATTTCCACATTCAGTTGAAATGCAAAAGCGACTTTCAGCCAATTCAATTTTAAACATAAATCGCTCGTATAAGAAACATTTCCCCACAATTCAAGGAACCCGGCGACGCCGGGTGAAACTAAATATAGAATTTCAAAATAAAAGCCCTTTAAAGGGTAATGGAAAAAACATTAGAGTGGCCGAATTGACATGGAATGTCCCTTAAACAGAATTTAAAAATTTATTAAAAACGTTTGTTTTTTGATTCGTTTGTTGAATCGTTTAACTTATTTTACAAATAATTTTGGGTTATTTTGTGTTTATTTTTAAGTAACCCTTGTCCTATCCCCAAGTAAAAATGTTTCACACAACAAAAAACAACCTAAAAAGAAAAGCTGAATCTTTGTGGTAGCTAAAAGTTCTCAGGCTTAAAAGCAAAAGAGACAACAACAATTAAAAAGGGCTTACTCAAGTTGCCTTTAATGAACCGCAAGCAAACAAAAGGTTAAGTCTAAGAAACGAGAAGGAAACGTCACGGCGGTTGCCTGCACTTCCTGGATACAGCAGCACCAACAGCACCAGCAGCAGCAGAAGAACAAGAAAAAGGATGACAAAGTAGACGAAGACGTTGATGGGGGGAGAAGGTTATCAATTACAGGGTCCCCAGAGTGATTTTATTCAAGACTGACCTGTCTTAATTGAGCATGAAGCGTTGCAATACCTTGACACCTTGGCGACAAGTTGTCCCAGTCGATTGACATGAACCCCTAAAATAATATCGAAATGCACTGCCAACGCTAATGAACATTAATGTACGTATTGTGTAATGTCGCGACTTTAATGTAAAGTGCAATGAAGCAATGCCAATGCATTGCATCGCATCCACCGGATGCGCTCATTAAAAGCCAGCCTTTGACTCAACTCGAGCTCGAGTTGAGTTATGATGCCAGCTGACGAGCTGTCAGACCTTGTATGCACGAGTATGGCCACTGCCATGCCACAGCAAGTGGTTGTTAAAGTTGATTCATTGCAGTTGGAAATCTGCGCTCGGCCCTCATAAGTATAGCACGTGTCCCCCGCCACTGACCGGCCGCAGCCAGTGCCAGTAGGGGTGATGGGTGAGGGGAACCCGCTCCTGGCCAAAAACCATTTTCCACAAATTTAATTCCATTAATGTCCCCTCGCTTAAGGGACATCGTTATCTCCTAAGCCTTTTCTTTGCCACTTGAAAGTTCTTCAAATGTCAGTGCATTCATACTAAATTATCATAATGAATCCGACGACTGGGCAACTACTTGAGTTTGTTTGCTCTTCTTAAGCGATTTTTATTTTCTGCTTTTAATGAAGAGACTCGGGCTAAATGCGATTTGATTTTATGCAACAACGCTGACTCCTTTGGATAAGTAAGTACGGGGCATTTAAATGCTCTTTAAAAATCGTTTCCAAGAATTTCATTTGCAATGCATAAATCAACATGGTCGGACACGGTCCATTGTTTGAGCAAGAAAATCTCTTTTCATTTAATGCAAACACACACAGACATCGACATCGAAGGAAGGAAGGAAGGAACAATTGAAATTTAATTTTATGCTTTACAAGATTTTATTGCGACTTTCTGACTCCTCAACTCAATTTGATATGAAAACGGAGGAGGAGGAGGAGGAGCAGTCCGCACAGATTCGTTATTAGCTGCAAAAATTTCATTATTCAAGTCAATTTGAGTTTAAAAAACTTACTCGGACACTTGACACACACTCTACACTCACACACACACTTGAATTCAATTCAATTAAATTAAATACAATCAATTTGTTGATACGCAGACGAATTTAAATAAATTACACTTGGACAAAAGAGAGCGCACCCGATGACTCAACCATTTTGCAGATGGGCCTTAGTCATTTGCTATGACAATAATGACACCTAAGTGCACTCCAAGTCTCTGATCAGGCAAACAAAATTATGCCCCATATTAATGGGTATTACAGCAAGCGCAGAAATTGATGCATCTTTTAGATACGATGAATATGGTATGATATATACCAGATGTGCCCAGACAGCACATTTGTTTTTGTAAAGCATTGAGGCATTGAATAATATATATATATATTAAATACATACGAATAATATCTTAAAATCCTGAGCTTCAAAGCGCAAAAGGTATAACTAGTTATATACTAAATATCTACCCCTACTCTTTAACTGAGATGCCATAATTATTTGGGAATTGAAAAGCTTCATTCCTCAACACTAACTTGTTAATTGGGGATAATGTTAATAAAAGTCTAAAATAATGGTCTTTAGGAGAGGTGAACGGCAATTTAAAGGTGCCATAATAGATATAGTCTCAGAGTATAAATATCTTGGAGTCTTGCTAACACCAAAAATGATTTTCAAAACACACCTGGAAAAAAAGAAACGAATCGGCAAAATGTAGTATGACATTCGTTTTCAATCAAATATTTTTAAATATTACTTAAGTTTGCCGCCTTTAGGGTCACTAATGTTAAAGCACACACTCATCTGTAAGCACACTCCAAAAAAGAAAAAATAATAATAATTTCGAACTCATTTGTTCAACAAAGAATCGACTCATTTGACCATATTTGGTTTTATTTTGAGAACATTTTAGCATAATTGTTTCAAATTTGTTTCCTCGATTTGGTTACATATTGCTTATAGTTTTAAAACATTTGGTAAAATTGTGTATACATTTCAGGAAAATTTACTTAACTTACTCTAAAAACAAGAAAGAAAGTCATTCAAGCACGACTATAACATACTCTGTACCACCAAAGTTGGTATTTCTCTATTCAAACTGATCACAGAGTGTGTGAAGTGCTGCCCATCGTAGTTGCGGCCAGTGCTACCCATCATAATTGTTTGTTTTCATTATAACTCGACTATCGGTCATCCGATCCTTATCAATCCCTCGGAAATAAATAATCTTGATTACTAAATATCTCTAGAAGGTACAAACCACCCAAATATAAAACTGTGGGAGAAATGACGTTGTTTCCAAATTGCGGGGGCGGGATGTATGTATGTCCCATACATGTCAAACCTCTATCTCTTACCACCTCTGACATGGCTATATCGACTCGGCTGTTGATGCAGATCAAGAATATATATACTTTATATGGTCGGAAATGATTTCTTTTCCCTGATACATACTTTTTCACAAACTCAATATACTCTGTGTACTTTTGGTACAGAGTATAAAAAGTTTACCCTTTAAAGCTCTTGCAAATTTATGTAACTGGCAGAAGGAAGCATCTCGGACAGCGTAAAGCATAAATATTAGGATTGTCGAATATTTCAATAAAATCTGTTTCGATATTTTTGGCGATATAGAAAAAGTAGATTTTATCGATATTTTCGATATTTTTCAATAAAAACCCGGATCTTAACAATGAACAAGTCTATTGAGGTAATTGGGACGTCATTTGAGGCGTAACATGAACTACATTTTGACTGCGCTTCAAAAATATAGATTTAATGTATGTTTATAAAATTAACAATAGATATTTATTTCATATTTCATTTATAACATAAGAAGTTCTGCAAACTTATTCATGAATTTAAATTTATGAACCGAAAGAAGTGTAGAATTTTTAAATTCATCATCTTTCAAAACAGAGCATTCGAACTATAAAGTATACAACAGACTTATTCAGTTAAATCTACGAAACGAAAAACTTCTGATTTTACCAATAAAAGTTAGACAGAGATTATAGGAAGACCCATTTTGTTATGTGCTCATCGGTCATTCGGTTTCTGGTGTCAGAAACCACACTTTCTTATAGCCGAATCCAAGCGTTCCGGTGACACGGAGCTTCCCGGTGTAATACGATATGACAATGCCAAGTCAGAAAGCACTGGCAATGCGTCTTTCTCTTCTGTCCAGGACTTAATGGGGTCCCGATCCGGGTAACGGTAAATTAAAATTCCCACAAATTCCCAGAAGTCAAAATCAATTATATTTGCATTTGCCGTTTTTAAAGATGGGCTGCATTTCAGCCAAACACTTTTATGCTTTGCTCTTAAGTGCATCTTTATATTAGCTGAGTCGCCACTGGTCTTTATAACTTTGTTGCGATTTCTGTGCATCAACTTTAATAAAATAGCTTCTAAACATTTTGCTTTACATGCCCAGAGACAGGCTTGAGCACATGAAATTGTCATTCGCAACAAAACAAAAATGTCACCAGAAAATGATCGATTTGTCGATATATCGGCGCAGAAAAATATGCGATAATGATATTTGTCATTTTGGGCCAAAACATCGATATCGATAAAATTTTCGACATCCCTAACAGCCGAGTCGACATATCCCTTTCCTTGTGTCCGTCCGTCTGTCCGTCCATTTGTCCGTCAGTCTGTATCAACAACTAGACATCAGAGTCTAGAAGAGCTAAGGCAGCACAAATTTAAAATCCAGTTTATTTCATATTTTGGTGATGCGCCCACAAACATAAAATGTTGAAAAACTGCCCCAACTTCGAAGATATTGATCTAAAATTGAAAACATCTTTATATGCCCTATATCTAAAAATCCCTGAAATTTTCATCAAGTTTGAATCATAAATTGCATAGTTATAACAAAAGCTTGCATACCTTTCGGCTTCTCCTTAAGGAACACAACTTTTGTCGACTTTAACTTACGCTCTTGTTTGTGTTTGCTTTCATTTGTTCACGAAATAGTATTATAACACGAATTTATTCTAATCATTTTTGCCAGTAGGAGATTTTGCATATTTTCTGCGCATTTTTATAGTCTTTGGAAAAGATTTACATAATTAGCTTTCTACGCATGTGCATAGTCTTACTGGATGATGGTCTAGTTAAAATCCTAGATCTCTATTCAGTCAATGACCAAAGATCTTCTTTTAGTTCTGGCATAATTTAGTGACCGATTCCTTCCACCTGGTAGGTAGGTACCTTTGCATTTTGTTGTTGTTTCCAAACCTAAGCACTTTTTGTGGTCGCTGTTTGTCGTGGCGGTTGTGTTGTTAGCTTTTATTGTCTTTCAGCGCTTGATTAGATAGCACACAAACACACACACATAGGTGGAGATATCCATAGAGCACGCAATGCTGGCCAGAAAATGGCCATATGTGGCCAAGTTGTTGCCATTGCTCATTTTCTTTTTTTTTCTTTTTTTTTGTATTCCACTTTTCCCCCGCTTTTGTTTGGACAGTCCAGCGACGACTTTGAAGCTTTTTCTTGCTTTGTGTGTGTGTTTTGTTGCCTGCCAGGCTTTTGTGTTCTACCTGTATCCTCGTCGCTTTCGTGTCCTGCTGCTGCTTATCGCGCTTTTAATATCGACAAAAATAGAAAAAAAATGCATGCCTAACGTGTGCCTGTCCCCATATCCTTGTACTCTACTCTATACCACGCATATCTATGCAGATATCTTTCTCTGCCTGCCCATCTAGGGACATTAAAAACATTTTCATTGCAATCAAGCGTACTTTCTTTTATTATTATGATTTTGCCTCTCGCTCTGGCACTAACGACGCAAATTACTCAAATGTATCTGCCGTTGCCGTTTTTTTCTGCTTATATATTATTTATTGATCGCGATAAGCGTCACGAAGCCAATTTCTGGCTTTAGCCAAATGATATACTTAGTAAGTGCTTTTTGCACTGGGCCCTAACACACAAAAGTACAGTCTCAACTCAGTGATTTACCCCCTCGATGCAGTCTCTAATCAAAGACAGCTGGCCGAGCGTCGTAAGTCACCCTCGTGGCGTCTTCAAGACGCTCTGGGAAACCAACTGTCGTTGAATTTTTGGCCGTTACATTCCTGCCTTACCTTTTGCCTGGTGTGTGCTGTATGAGCATGGAGCGTAAAAGTACAATGTCTTGAGTCAGTCAATGGAACTGTAAGGCACACAACCCACCACCACCATCGTCATTATAGTGTGTGCCTTATCGTGGCCGGCTGCCTTGCCTTGGCTTTTGTAACGTATTTTTCCACTAGAAGGAGTAGGAGGAACATACACGCTATACAAACGCCTTCAAAGTAGTTAGGTTAATAATTCAATTTTTTTAGACGCGGGGGCTAATATGTTCATTTAGCGTAATTATCCAGGCATATGCCTAAACATTTCCTTCCCAAACTTCCTTAACAAAACGCCTCCTACCAGGTGGCAGCACCTGGTCGTAAGTTGCGTAAGCTCTTTCAGAGTAAGCGGGGGGGGGGCGAGTGGGTGTTCGGACTTAGTTTTATGACAAATTCGAGATATGTTAATGTGATAGGCGGCGGGTTATTAAGGAAATTACCCACACATGGCCAATGCCTTGGAGTCCTTGAGGGCTAGGACAAATATTTGAAGTTTCAATTTCATGTGGGCAAGCATTAATAGAATATACATGACTAGAAAAATGACTTCATGTCATGCCTTGAAATAATTAGAGGTTGTACAATACGTTAGCTGTTCGTTGGGGGTACCTTGCCCCCTCATTCACCGCCACATGAAATGTTGCTTTTCGATTAAAGTGAATTTTGTACTTATTTTGATGCTGAGTTTAGTTTTTGCAAAATATTTTGGTGAACATCTTCGGCAAGTATTCCAAATGTTAATTACCCCTATTACCAGTCTCTTTTTTACAATACAGACACAAGCAAGTGTCGAGCAACCACCCAGCAAACATTTTTTTATTGTTGAAGATAAGTCAGAGAATCGCTTTACTCTAGCGATATTGCATAGCAATCGCATTCTCATCTCCCTTCGGGAAGAAATGTGCCACTCTGCGACACTTCTGGGAGATAGGAAAATGTCTCTTCTCAGGGATAAGAAAGTGTTTCATTCTGGGTATAAGAAAAGGTGTCTTCTAATGGATATAAAAAGCGATTCTTCCTGGAAATAAAAGAAAAAGTATATTCTGGAGATGGGAAATCGTTTCTTTCTGAAGATATGAATGAATCTCTTATGTGGGAGGAAAAGATTTTTTGTTTTTATTATTCCGAAGAACAACAAATTAAACAAACTTAAATTTTTTTATTAAAAATTTTTACTTACTCTGCGGGGATTTGAACTCGGGGCCCTTGGACATGGTTGGAACGACGCCTTAGACGGCTGCGCCAAGCCGCGTATCTAAGGCCACGCATCTAATGTTTTACTTGTATTGAATAAGATGTACTTGTATTGAAAACATACACCCATATTTGCTTGCTTGTAATTCTCAAGAACGATTTCCTTACTCAGCCAATATAAATAGTGCAATTGAAATTTGCAACGAATCGCCAATGCCCAGATTGGATGATGAAAATGTAAAATCCCCTTTTAAAAGAATCGCATTAATGTTTTCAAGGCGATTTTGTAGGGATAGATCGCAAATTTACAATTTGGATGAAAAAAAGCGATACCATATATCGCTAATTTATCCCTTGTATGTTAAAAATGCAATGCCATACGTATTTTGTTGGTATAATCGCCATACTATTACCAAACTCTCCCCTTAAACTAGCGCCAAATTGTCTTTTTGACGAGAGAGATAAGAAATACGACAAAATGTTTGCAGGGCATTTTCTGGTTATGGAGTGGGGTTAGGTAGAGAGCAGTCCAAGTTAAAAAATATTTCATTCAAATATAAATGGATTTTATTAGAGCGAAGCTCTTTTACGAACGTTCGACTGGGGAACTAAAACTAGAAAAATTTTGTCTTTGCGACAGATTTCTACGCTTTTGTCTTTGCATATGGTATTATGTTTGTGGGAGAATGGGTAGAAGGGGGAGCAGTATGTTAACAGTGGGTTAACGGTGGATTAACAGTGGGTTAACAGTGGGTTTACATTAGGTAAACAGTAGAGAAACATTGGAAGAGGGTGATGGAACAGGCGGGAAGAGGAGGGGAAAAGGGGGAAGAGGGAGGTGAGAAAAGGAGGGAAAGCTAATTTAAATTGAATATTAATTAAAGAGTATTAATTGAATCTGTTCGCGTCCGTAAACAAGGAATTAAGAAGCAAACCCGGCACTTGCATGTCCATAGTTAATGAAATCAAACTACCAGATACACAAATTGACATTTCAGTTCCCAAACTTATTTACAAATCTGCTTGAGTCCTTAAAGAAAATGATTTTCTTTTAAAAATTTCAGTTACTCGATGAATCACAATCCTTCCCAGTCAAAAAAAAATATATTTCTTATATTTCAGAAATCATAGTCCCATTCATAGTTGCTATTGATTGAGTTTATCCAACCGAATCCAAAAAAATTTCTTCATCAGATTTATCATCGTAAAGAGCTTCGCTCATACCAGGCGTCCCATTACACCCACTCTTTATACCCTTGCAAAGCTTATTATAATTATCGTATTATTATTTATTTATTTATTTAGAGTTGACAAAAAAAGTCTGTCAACAAAAATGTATATACGTAAAAAAAATTTTTATGGGCTAATCGAAGCCTATCAAAGAAAATCTAATAAAATTACAAAATAAACTAATAACGACTCCGACACGGTGAGGGAATTCTATTTGCCCGTCCGGCCACGCTATGCCCCTATTCACAACCATTTGTAGTCAGAGAGATTATTAGAGGTAATAAAAACTTTAATAATATAGAGATCGAGAAGAGGGAGAGAGAGAAAAAAACCAAAACCTATAGTTATTTAGGAACAAAGGAACAAGACACACACACACACCACAAATAAGGCTGGTCGACTGTACAGCTGTTTCATGAATCCCCCGATTCAATCATCAGCAGTCAGAAATGGCCTCCGTACGACTTGCAGAATACAGGCAAAGTCATTCAACTTCACAAGGTTGATTAAGACTAAGAGTCATACATTTACACTTGCTGAGATTAAGAGGAAGGCTATAACCCGAGCACCAGGTGTGAAGAGAGTGGAAATCGGATGGAAGCAGGAAAGTAGACGTAGGGTCATTATACGACAAACAAAATTAAGGGTCATTGGATAAATCGTGCGGTATATTATTAACCCATTAAAGGCTGCCCATAGATCGACTCGTACGATTTTGATGAAATTTTGAAAAGTGTGCCTGGAAGACCATACGATCAAAAAACAACTCGCCCTAAAAAGTGCCATTTTCGCCCAAATTTTTAGAAAATCAAAGGCGACTCGCCTTATTCTTAAGAAAATTTTTCTAAAAAATAGAAATTTTGTTCTAAATTTCAGGGCTCTTTTTCTAATATTTTTTCAGTAGAAGAAAAAATTTAAAATTTAAAAACTTAAATAAATTAATAACTAAAAAAAATTTAAGAAAATACAAAAATAAAAATATTAATAATTAAGACCATTATTTCCAAATAAAACTCAAAAAAAAGGTATAGCAACAAAAATTGTAGTTTTAGTATACTTTTTAACACTCATTGTCACTAAATCAGGTGTGAAAGTCAGGTGTGTTGAAACATCGCTGTAAATTTTTCTTCATTGCATACAGCACACCTCAAGGAATTTTTTCCTTTATTTGGCAGCACATCTGGTCATATCTGGTTGCATACAGAAAATATCCGAGTTTTCCACCTGTAAAAATCTACAGGTATACCACAGAGAACTAAACTGTTATATATTTCTTTTCTATAGTTTCATTCTTCCTCACTACTGTGCAAAAATTTTTGCCACGATATCTCTCACATGCCACGCGCTGGAATTCCTTAAGTGTCAACACTTTCTTGGGTTACCCATTATCCCCATAGCTTGAAATGGGTTAATGAAAAGGTTATATAGAACCCTAGTGAAGCTGGAAACGAACTCGTTGAAATCGATTGCTTATATACGCCTTGATTCAGTTGAGAAACTTTGGAGGGAAGCTGAACAAACCCAATTTATGTGCTTGAAGCTCATATTTGACTGAATCAAAAGACTTGCTGAAATCAGTATAAACTACCTCAATTTGCCGCATTGTTTAAAATATAGATATAGAGAGATTCTTCATGAAACTATGTTGAGATTTGGATATTATTGATATCACGATGCTTAATTTATAATTTTAAATCTTGTTTGCAAACATTAGGTTCATCTCTCAATATTCCAATACCTTGCAAACTGTTAACAGCCGGTGTGTTATACTCAAGTTCAATGCACTTAAGATATATTTTGTCTAGTTGAGCAGTTATCAATAGCTGTTCCTTTGCAACCCCTCGATTAGGAAACATATGGTACAATTTTATTGTACATTAGGTAGAGACTAGAAAAGGAGCAAAAGAAAGTGGAGGCGAACTTCCACCTTCAACAAACATAGTAGATAATTACGACCTTAACACATTTTTGTTCAGTTTTGAGTTGTATAAAAACGCTAACATACTTTGCATGCAGCGCACACACACAAACACACACAAGGGGTGGGGGATGTATCTCAAAGTGTGCTTTGGAATGTGCCTTCACAGATCGCGGCACACGGTAATGTACTCGTCGTGAACGAAGTGTGGCACCGGCCATGTGTTTTGAGTTCGAGTCATTAAAATATGCTTTAGGTGTACCATCAGCCCATAGCTCAACTGGCGACACTTGCGTTACGGTCAAGTGAGTTTAAAATCCGTTAAAAATTATCTGCTGAGTTGGAGCTATTTTTTGGCATACACTCTATTCTATGCCATAATTGTGTATTTCCAAAGATATTCAATGATTTTGCATTTAAATTTCCATCCTCTGAGACTCGTCTAAAGAAACAGCTGATTTCCTGCAAAGGGAAGGAAGTACGTGCCATAGCCCATAGCTTGCGCCGTGCACACCTGGACTTCCAACTCGGACTGTGTGTTCTATGCGCCTCAATGCGCGTGCTCACAAGCTGACGATCAACGATCGGTGTCAGGAGTTGGCCGGGGAAAGAAAAAGGAACCAAGCGGAACTCAGGCAAAACACAAAAAAAAAAAAAGGGGCGTCTTTTGATGATGGTGGTGGTTGACATCCACAGTTGACAGAGAGCAGAAGCCAAAGCAATCAGCTCCGATTTGTACCTAAGTGCAACCAGAAAACACCTTTCAACTTGTTTTGCTCAACTAATCCTGCCGCCAAACACATTACACAAAACTTTTCTGGCCACCAACTGGGTTTTCCAAGAGAATTGGCAGCGACAACTTTGTGCGCATTGCAATTGAAGCAAAAATTATGCTAAAAGAAAATGTCCCAAGCAGGCAAAAGATTTTAATGTTTATGCGAAAAGTTTACCCTGAAGTTTTCTTGCCAAAAAGGACAATAAAGTGGAACTATTATGACAGGGATATGTGTAAGTTGGTTTTGTGTTATTGTTATGACCCGTTTTGGTTTTTGGAATGGGGTGTGTGTGTGTGTGTGTGTGAGTGGGTGCAACAGTATCAAAGGGGTTCAAACCTTAACTATTCTAGACTAAGCCCCCTCAACCAAAATGTAGATAAGATATAGAGAGACATGGAAATACTTTTATAGTGGTAACCAATCGACAGTAGATAGGAATAATTTTAACGCCATATGGTGGGTTATAGATAGGTAATATCAAAATGCAACTACTTTGAAGTGGAGCAGGCTAGAGTGAAGTCTGACTAACTAAATAGGAAGAATTGTGGGAAGAATTAGTTTAGATTTTCAATATACAAAAGGAAACAAAAAAGACTAGTAGCATTATTGTTATTAAACAAAAGTAAGAGGAGAGGAGGGGAAAGAAACTATATAACAGAATAGCATAAGGCACAAAAGTAGGAATGAAGTGAGCGAAATACTGACATGAGCAGACAGTTGTTAGCCTACTATGGTTTTGTTTGTGTGGTTTTAAAATGATAAATTAATAAAAAAAATTTTACGCTTAGAAGCTAGAAGAATACAATATGATTATAAATTAGAGGGAAAAGAGGCTGATCAAAAAATAAGTTGCCTTCAACTCAAAATAAGAGCAAAACTTTCTCAATAATTTAACATTCAAATATTCTAAAAGTGCTTGAAATGAGCACAATTCAAGCCAATCAAGCCAAACACAGAAAAAAAACATCCATTTAGATCCATTTGGAATATTGTTTTATCATTTCCATTGTTTTGATTTTATTATATCCATTTTTTTATACTTTGGACGACCTTTCAGCTCTATTAGATGAAAATCTAAGATCAAAATGATATTATTAATATCTTTTTTACCATACTAAAACTTTTCAGTCCAAATGGATACCAAAATCATCAACAAATATCCAATTTTTTTCTGTGTAGCCATTTAGTGCAATACATTAACACGCCGTTCCATTCGGTATTAATATTTCCGGTTATAATATTGAGAGAGTTAAAAAAAGTTTTTAAGAAAATGACTTAAATGATTGTTTGAACCGAACCTTAAAAGGTTTGGTTTACAGTACGGTTGGAGGGACCCAAGAAATGCTTTGGGGTTAATAAGCAATATTTTAAATAATATTTATACAGAAATCTGGCTATAGCCTGTAGGAATTACCACGAGAGTTACTTTTTAACAAGTGGAAGAGGAAATATGAGCATTCGCTTGTAAACGTGATATGCATTCAAGTCAGTGGTATATTAAAAACTATTCACATATAAGAATGTAAAACCGAGAAAAAGATTTCACAATTGAGTTTAAAACAACCCTGTCGTTCGGAAGCCGTACTGCGGGCTGGAGAATGTCAGCCTGATTCTGACTAAGGCTGCCGGACACCATACCAGCTCTCATACCAGATTTTATATGGGATGTCAACAAATCCGAAAGCTACTGCCAGGCGTCAGACAAAAGTGTCCAAGCGACCGGCAGGCGGTAAAAACCATACATCGGACAGACGGTTGTATCAACCAACAACAGAACAAAAGACTTACTGACTTTACTGGGATTTGAACTCGGGACTGATTTTGCTTCTTAGTCAAATGCTCTAGCTCAACGCCACTGCTGCTAAGATCAGAATGCGAACTAAATGTGCTTTATATTTTTGAAAAGTGTGAACGCCCGACTGCTTTCCTTATTGACCGCACTATGATCTGGCCATCTTGGCGTCATACCCATATACAAATGCTTCTTCACCAGCTATGACCCTATTAAGAAAACTATAATTTTCGTTGACATCATTCAGCAATTCCGGAGCGACGCTTTTGTCCATAAAAAAAAATCTACAAACTCACTAAAACAGCTTTAGCGCTCAAATCTGTCCAAAAGAACCAAAAAATTCAAAGTGGCTGATCATGTCAACACATGTATGTTGAGAGCAGGAGTAGCAACATAAAAAATAAATAGCATCCCGCCAAATTTAATAGGTGACCTTTTTGAACAAAACCTTCTTTTCCTTCTGGCATTCCCATCATATGACGTTTCCAAATCGGTAAAAAAAAATGTGGCCGGTTGTGGTGCAGAGCAGTGTTGCCAACGCCTCTACACAAAAAAACGACTGTTGAACCCAGAAAAATAGACAGAAAACGGACAGATTTTTTTTAAAAGTATAAAAAAAACAGGACAAACAATGATTCCCTTTTAATATAATAAAGCTTTAATCAATATCAAAAAGTTTATAGTTGGCGACCTTTCTAAATTGTGAAAATTTGAGTTTAGCCGCCTCGAGGTCAAATGAAACACACAGATGTGTATGCTGTTTCTCCGATATATTTCGATTGCTCACCAGGGACAATTATTTTACACGTCTGTGCCGTCTGAAGTTATTTTCGCTTAATTCATATCGAGAGTAGTATTATCAGTATCAATTTCGTGTGAGTATGATGTATGTATTCGATTCAATTAACCGAAGACATTGTTAGTGCCGGCTCCAGACGACAAGCAGCTGATGTTGAAAGTGGCTGAAACGTAATTTTGTTTACCTATGCGAAGGGCACGGCATTTTGCATGTGTTTTTAAGGTCAATCTTTGGATTTAAACTGCAATTGCAGTATTTCCAATATGTGTCCGGATCCGGATAATTGGCATTTCGCCGCATCTAATTCTTTAATTCAGGTTCTTTTAACCTAGTTTCGCGAAATTTTTGATTGTAAACGTCATTCGGCCTGAAACTGAATCGATATTCGATACGTCTAATTTCGATTACACACAAATAATCACAAGCGGAAAATTAATATGAAAGCGATGCCACATAGTTGAAATTGATAAAAATCCTGAGAACAATTAAAAAAGTATGAATAAAGTATAAAACAAAATAAATAAGGAATTTTTTCCGGTTAGGGGACGTTTCAAAATTTTTCCGGAAATTTCAGTTTAAAAAAGGACAGATCTGTCCGCAAAAAGGTGAAATTGGCAACATTGGTGCAGAGGGAAGTGTGTTTGCCTTCTGTGCGGGGGAGGTCGTGGGTTCGATACTGCCTCTAATAAAAAGTTTTTGTCTTTAAAAACTTATACACTACCGATCTTACATTTTATGTTGCCTACAATCTGGTGTTGCTGTACGCATCGGGCTGGCTTATGGTTATCCTTAACAGACTTACCAGTTGGTTAACGCAAATGCCCATATTCCGATGGTTGGCTGAAATCACCTGGCGGATGGCTGATATTTCAAGTATAGAGTCCGATGGTTACCCCTAGCTTGCTGCCGGGATGGTTAACAGAAAATGTGTTTGTCCGCAGGCTGTCCCGAAATAGGCTGGCGGATGGTGGACATTTCATGTGTAATCTCTGGTATAGTCCGATGGTTACCCATAACTGTCTGCCGAACGGTTGATGGAGAACGGCCTGGCTGTTGGCCGTCCTAAATCCGCCTGGCGGATGGCTGGCAATTTGTGAGCGAGCTTCCGGTGTTTCTGTGCTGTGTTCGGCCAGGCCGATGCTTAAGCCTTAGCAGACTGCCTGATGGTTGACTATATTTTTGTATGAGCGTCTGGGAGTACTGTTCCGAACGGGTCACCGAATGCTTTGCTTTCGCCAGCACCAGGCACAAAAAAAAACTACAGGGAAGTGAGAAAGTCAGTCAAGCCTTGCCTTGGTTCGCGGTTTATTGGCATTTTTGTACTAACAATTGCCTTAGAGCAACATTGACCATTTGGGCATCAGGAGCTTCTCCAAAATTATGAAATTAAACTTTTGATTAAAATTTGTCAAAAAATTAGCTAAGAAAAAGCTAAATTTTGTTGAAAAATGTCTTAGGTAAATATTCCACTGAAGTATTCAAATGAAATTACCTGTTTTTCTGCTGGTAATAAAGCAATTTACTCATAAGATTAATTTTATAATTTTGGTGAAGCTGGTTTTGCCTAAATGGCCAATGTTGCTCTAAGGCAATTGCTAGTACAAAAATGCCTATAAACCGCGAACCAAGGCTTCGTTGGTAAAACTGAAAACGCAGTTCGGTCTATTTTTATCTTTATATGAACTCGATAATGGGTGATGTCAAATGTGGTACCCACTATCACGGTTTTTCGAAGCATGTTACCATCTCTTAAGGACACATTTTATAGGTCAGCATCTCAATATATTTAAAATCTTACAAAATTCTATCGAGTGGTTTTCCATTGATTCCATTTTCCAAGTTAAGCCTCTATGGGCGGGGTACTAACCGCTTGTCCATTGGAGGCGGGAATTTGGTATAACAACTGTGGTGACTCCCTTCATCTTTGGTGAATTTTCGAAAATTTTGGCTCTCACCTTTTTCAACCAGCAACAGATGTTGTAGCTGTGTGTTGCTAGTATAAATGTGCCCATTAAACGCGAACTTGACGTGATCAAGAAAAACTGGGTATTAGGTGTTGCTTCCTGATGCCTCTAGTTTCATAATTTATTGGTACCGTTCCCAGGCAATTTTGAGTGTTCCACTGTGTTATACGCGCATCTCCAAGTTTTTCTCTCTCTCTCTTTTCTCTCTCCCAAAGATTGTGTTTGTTTATATACAGCGGTGGTTGGCGTTAATTGCGAGGGGGGGTGGGTGCCGATTAACTTTTTTTGCTCAGAGCTTGTGTATCGTTCATCCGATCTGTATCATTTCTTCAGCGAATCGATAAATTATTTGGTTTACTAGATATCTCTAGAAGGTACGAACAATCTACCATCAAAACTGTAGGAGATATGACGTTTTTTCCAAATTGCGGGGGCGGGAGGGGGCGTAGCAAAATTTGAAAATAAACTTGATCTGCGTGCAAGTATAAGAAATATATGTCCCATACTTGTCAAACCCCTATCACTTACTATCTCTGAGATCTGTGCGTTCATACAGACAGACATGGCTATATCGACTCGGCTCCTGATGCTGATCAAGAATATATATACTCTATAGGGTCGGAGATGATTATTTCTGGCTGCTACATACATTTCCTTTTTGATTTGTGGATATATTTTGAAAACGTTTGGGATTTAGAGCAGAATTCTATATTTAAAATTGGTTACTTTAATTAATATTTAATACTTTCCAACTAACTAATTTCTCACTTTTCCCACTCTTTTCTTTTGCAGGAAAATCTATGATGGACGACAGAGAAAAATAACGCTTTGTTTGTGGTAAAAAGAAACAAAATTATAATTATTTAACTGATATCCTTGTCCCTTACCAAATGCATTGGAATTTGTGTCTTCGAAAACCAAGTTCAAATTTAATTCCAACTCTCCTGCTACAGCTATAGGGGTGGTTCCAGATGGTCCCTATTTTATTCCTTTTGATAATGTGCAAGCTGCAGACCCAATTCAAGTACAGTTTTTGTGCGAGTTTATATGAAAATAGGGGTGGGGTTTGGTGGCTTCAAAATATTTTTGTGTTGACATTGACTTGGGCCTACGGGTAAGTGCATGCCAATGCAGTAGCGAGGGGAGGGGAGGGGATTCTGTAGAAAAATACGCCCCGGACGACCAGTCATAGTTTGACGCATTTGCCAAGTTCCAAAGTTCTGTTATTGATTATTTTGTTGGCCATATGCAAAAGGGGGTATCTATACGAAAGTAAGTCAAACTTGTTTATCAGCCAAATGAAATGACTTATCACACACACACACACACACACACATACATAACGTTCAAGTGGAGAAATTAGATAAAAACCTGTCTCATGGCAAAAGGGTTGGCTTTTTGCTGAATTAAGCACACACACACACCAAACCCTTCCAGAAGCCATCCCCCAAAAACCGAGCACCAATCAAGTGGCCACCCAAACCAAAAGCCTTTGGCCTGCCACTTTTACTTTCCATTTACACATCCCCCGCCGCCCCCGAACAACTCTTCGCTGTAAGTGTCCTCAGATTTGAAATAAAATTTGTGCAATTTTTCCGTTCCTTTTTTTCCAGAAAGACTTTTTGAGCGCAAGCAAAAGGATTATTAAACGAAAACAAAAAATTGAAAACGAACCACTTTTTGAGAATTATATCAAAGCGACACGAAACGACGACAACAACAACAAATTGAAATCAAATTAAATGCAAAGGACATTCGCATGTGTGTGGTGGTGGAAAGCAAATTCAAAACAAAATTCACAATTAGAAAACGCAGAAAAAAACGTAGAAAACGTAAAGAATTTTAAGCAAGGACTACAACTAGGACAAAGTTAAAAATTTCAACGTTTTGGAGCAGATCACAAACACTTAAGTTTTGCGGCGAATCCAACTACCCAGAGAGAGCGCGACTGTTCCACACACAACACACACACACGGCCAATCGCGTGCAGGAGGAGAAGTGACAGACAGAGAGAGAGCGCGCTGCTGCTGCTGTTTGGCATCATCTTATGATGTCATCAGAGGAGTACGACGCGGACTGTTTTGGTTTGTATAGCAATGAGAATGAAGTGCTGCTAAAGGCCAACACCACGGAGACAACAGCGGCAGCTAAGCAGCAGCAGCAACAGCAACCACCGGGAGCAGCAGCAGCAGCATTGCCACTTCAGGCCAGCAACGGACACACAACAAACGGCAACGACGCGGCGAATTGCGTTGAGCAGGCGAACGCCAGCCAAGCGGAGAAAGAGAAACGAAGCAGCAGCGACGACGACGACGACGACGATACCGACCACGACTCCGACGACGTCGTGGTAGTACTCGAAGGCTCGGGCTCGAGTCGTCGGCAAATCAGTCAGTCAACGGCCGTCGGTAAGACAACAACGTGCGCGGCTAAAAAATCCTCAACGGCAACAATTGCCATCTCTAAGACTCACGCGAATCACAAGTTAAGTCGTCGTACGCGTCAGCGATCCTTGAGTAATCACAATACTAACGGTAACGGTAATTGCCACAATAGCGCCACAACTATTGCTGCTGGTGCTGCTGCTGCCGCTGCCTTCATGAGTAGCGCTGCTGCTGCGGGTTCAGCTGGTGGAGCAACAGCAACAACAGTTACAACATCGCCCATTAACTCGCCCAGCTCCAGCTCCGCCTCATCCCTGCTGACCGCCGCCTTTGGCAATCTATTTGGCGGCACCTCGGCCAAAATGCTAAACGAATTGTTTGGCCGACAAATGAAACAGGCGCAGGATGCGACCAGTGGTTTACCGCAGAACCTGGATAATGCCATGCTGGCTGCGGCCATGGAGACGGCCAACAGTGCCGAGTTGCTCAGTGCAGCCGGTTTGGTGAATAAATTGCAGTTGAACAATAACAGCAGCAACAGCAACAACAACAACAACAACAGCGGCGGTGTTGCTCCTTTAAGCAATGGCACCCAGGCCTCCTCCATATCACCAGGATCGGCACACAGCTCAACACACTCCCAGGCCTCGCCCAAGGGTGGCGGCAACAGTCGCCGGGTATCGGCCAGCAGTGAGCGCAGTTTGCCAGAGGTGACCGGAGGATCTCCGCCTAGAGAAAACGGTGAGCAGCAGCTGCAGCATGATCTGGTGGCACACCATATGCTGCGTAATATTTTGCAAGGCAAAAAGGAGCTCATGCAACTCGATCAGGAGCTGCGCACGGCCATGCAACAACAGCAGCAGCAGCAACAACAAGAGAAGCATACCAAGCTCAACAACAACAACAATAGTGTGGCTGCCACCAACAACAACAACAACATGGAAAGCATCAACCTCATTGAGGATAGCGAAATGTTGGATATCAAAATCAAAAGTGAACCCCCCGGTCCCGGTGTCACCACAGCAGTTCAAGCCCCCGGCTCGCCCCAGGGCAGCATACACAGCAGCAGTCACTCCAGCAACAGCAACAGTCTGGCCAGTGAGGAGGAAGAAGAGGAGGCAGGCAGTCTGAGACGCAAATCCTCAGATTCGCTGGATGAAGTAGAGACACCTGCGGCAGCCAAGGACGAAGAGGCTTTACCCACCAAAAAGGAATCGGTGGAGGATATGCTCGATGAGGTGGAACTCATGGGCTTACACTCACGCGGCTCCGATTTGGATTCACTGGCCTCACCCTCGCACTCGGACATGATGTTGCTGGATAATAGCAAGGATGATGTTTTGGATGACGAAGAGGAGGAGGAGGATGAAAAGCGTGACACCAGCTGCCTCAAGAAACCGGGCATGGAGCTAAAACGTGCCCGTGTCGAGCATATAGTGTCCAGCATGCGTTGCAGTCCCTCCTCCACGGCGGCGGCGGCGGCGGTGCAGGTGAATGGCTGCAAGAAGCGTAAGCTCTATCAGCCCCAGCAACATGCCATGGAGCGCTATGTGGCGGCTGCAGCTGGCTTAAATTTTGGCCTCAATCTCCAAAGCATGATGCTGGACCAGGAGGACAGCGAGTCCAATGAGCTGGAGTCACCGCAAATACAACAAAAGCGAGTGGAGAAGAATGCTCTAAAGTCGCAGCTGCGCTCCATGCAGGAACAATTGGCCGAGATGCAGCAGAAATATGTGCAACTGTGCACACGCATGGAACAGGAGTCCGAGTGCCAGGAGCTGGACAATGAGCAGGACACTGAGAGTGTGGAACAGCAGCAGCTGCTGTCACCCTCACCCACTTTGTCACCCTCACCCAAAGAGGCAGCAGGCCACAGTTCGCCCCCACTGAAGGCCAAGGCACCAGTGGAGGAGGCGCCAGCTAGCCAAATGTTGACGCAAATGATGAGCAAAATGATGTCCAACAAACTAAACAATCACAATCCTCTAATGAATGTGGGAGTGGGTCATCCAGGTTTGCCACAAGGATTTCCACCCTTGCTGCAGCACATGGGCGATATGTCGCATGCAGCGGCCATGTATCAGCAATTCTTTTTCGAGCAGGAGGCACGCATGGCCAAAGAAGCAGCCGAGCAACAGCAGCAACAGCAACAACAGCAGGCACAACAGCAGCAACAGCAGCAGGCCCAGCAGCAAGAGCAACAGCGTCGCTTTGAGCAAGAGCAGCAGGAACAACGTCGCAAGGAAGAGCAACAACAGCAGCAACAGCAGCAGCAACAGCAACAACAGCACTTGCAACGCCAGCAGCAACATCTGCAGCAATTGCAGCAACAGCAACAGCAGCTTGTGGCCTCAAATCCCCGACCTCAGCTGCATCATCCGGCTCCTGCACGTTTGCCCACCCGCCTGGGCGGTGCCGCTCACAATGCTCTAAAAAGCGAGCTATCCGAAAAGTTTCAAATGCTGCGCAGCAGCAACAACAGCTCCATGATGCGCATGTCGGGCACAGATCTGGAGGGATTAGCTGATGTTTTAAAATCCGAAATCACCACCTCATTATCCGCTTTGGTAGACACCATAGTCACCCGATTTGTGCATCAGCGGCGACTCTTTAGCAAGCAGGCGGATTCGGTAACGGCTGCCGCCGAGCAGCTTAATAAGGATTTGCTATTGGCCTCGCAGATATTGGACCGTAAATCGCCACGCACCAAGGTGGCCGATCGCAGTAGCAGCAGCAGCAGCAATAGCAACACTGGCGCCCAGAATGGTCCCACGCCGGCCACACAATCAGGTAATAATGGTTCACTACTCCTAGCTAATAATCAAATCAACTCCCAAACGCCCACGAGCAACAATAATGGCAACAATGCACAGCAGCAACTAACCACAAGTGCACAGCAGCAACAGTCCACTCCTCAGCAGCAACAGCAGCAGCCCTTGGCCTTGGCCAATTGCCAGCAGCTGATTGCTGCTCCGCGTCTGAATGGCAATCAGTTATCCTTTGCCTCACCCGCAGCTGCTGCAGCCGCTGCAATGGGTCTGCAAATGCATCATGCTGCCGCTGCTGCGGCAATGCAACAGCAGCAATCAGGCGAGCCCAGCTCGAGCACTAACCAAACGAACCCAACTAACAATAGCTTAAGTACTCTAAATATACCACCTCCTCACATACGTCCCTCGCCCACAGCGGCAGCCATGTTTCAGGCGCCCAAAACGCCACAGGGCATGAATCCAGTGGCCGCTGCAGCGCTATACAACTCGATGAGCGGACCCTTCTGCCTGCCCAGTGATCAACAGCAACAGCAGCAACAGCAAGCCGTTGCCGCCCAGCAGCAACAGCAACAGAATGCCCAGCAGACACAGCAACAACTAGAGCAGAATGAGGCACTTAGCCTGGTGGTGACGCCCAAGAAGAAGCGTCATAAGGTCACCGATACACGCATTACGCCACGCACTGTCAGTCGTATACTGGCCCAAGATGGTGTGGTTCCTCCAAATGCCCAACAACAGCAGCAGCAGCAGCAACAACAGCAACAGCAACAACAACAGCAGCAGCAGCAGCAACAACAGCAGCAACAGCAGCAGGCCAACGGCAACAACAGCAATGCCACACCCGCCCAGAGTCCAACGGGGCGTGGCCAGTCGGTAGGAGCCGGTTCATATCATCCGCAACCGCCACCACCACCACCACCACCCATGATGGTATCCTTGCCCACTTCGGTGGCCATACCAAATCCCTCGCTCCACGAGTCCAAGGTCTTTTCGCCTTACAGTCCGTTCTTCAATCCGCATGCAGCAGCCGCCGGACCACCCACAGCCGCCCAAATGCATCAGCACCATCATCAGATGCAGCTCTCCTCGAGTCCGCCCGGTAGTCTGGGTGCTTTAATGGATTCGCGTGATTCACCACCCCTGCCACATCCGCCATCGATGCTGCATCCCGCTTTGTTGGCAGCCGCCCATCATGGTGGCTCGCCCGACTACAAGACCTGCCTGCGAGCCGTTATGGATGCCCAGGATCGTCAGTCGGAATGCAATTCGGCCGATATGACATTCGATGGCATGCAACCTACTATATCCTTTTTCAAACAAGAACAATCGCTGGAAATGGTCAAGTGAGTTTCCATCAAAGCACCAGCAGCACTAGCACAGCACCAAGGTGGGGCTTAGCCTCGCTTACAAAACGAAACCAATCAAGTGTCTTCTTTAGTTTAAATTCTTTTTATAAAATGTAATCAAAACCTGATTTATTGCCCAAGCTCAAGTAAGTCGTCGTCTCTTGAGTTGCATTTGCCAGAGAAATGGGAAAAAAAAATCAATGATGAACAACACCCAAGCCCAAGCCCAAGCCCAAGCAATTCGCCTGCATTCAGGCCACTTACCCCAGCCAATTCCTCTTTGGGTTTCTGTTTATTTTTTTTTTCTACGATTTTTGTTTCAATCAGTCAGAGCCAAGTGGCACCCTTTAGACGTTCATTATTGGCAACACTCAAACGTTAGACGTGCCACCTCACACTGTGCTGGTGCTGGTGCTGCTGCTCTCTTTGGAAATTGGGAAACAACAATTGACTATTGACGTATATATCTATCTATATATATATATGTATATTATTTACTATCCTAGCAAGCATTGCATATCCTTGACTCCTTTGCACTCTTCTACATTGACACCGATGCACCTGCGCAAGGCCAAACTGATGTTCTTCTGGGTACGCTATCCCAGCTCAGCGGTACTCAAAATGTATTTCCCAGACATCAAATTCAACAAGAATAATACAGCACAATTGGTGAAATGGTTCTCGAATTTCCGGTAAGTTTTTACATACATAGAAAACACGAAAAACTAGATATTGAAATATAAATATTATATATATAAAGAACGTTAGTGTCTGATAGAAAAGGGGGTTGTGGTCTAAAGTTTGAAATAAATTGATAAATTTGAATTAAATTGACTAGAATTGATTTCTTCACAATTTTAGTTGTTTTGACTACACTTTGTTTAATTTCTCCTTTTTTTCTGCTTACTTTCTTTCTGTCTTTTAAATTTTTTACTCTACTTTATGCTCCCTTTTTTTAGTTTCTCACTCAAATGTAAATTATTGGTATGATACAAAAGAGAGTTAGACAGCATAAGGAAACTGAAACTGAGTTTCTGAAAATCAAGGATCAGGACGTAGTCTATCAAAGTTCAGCTTGCAAGTCAATACTATTACATTGATTTGCTTAGGCTAAGGTCCCAAAGGCAAATAATTTTGCAAAATTTTGTTAAGGTCATGATGGCAGACTTTGCAGGACTTAATAGTAAAAGTATGAATATCCATACGCAAATAATTGGATCAAATTATGGGCGAAAAGTTGACTAATTTGTTCTAAAATCAAGCTCAAAAAAATTGATTTGATCTCGACCTCCGGACTTAAATTTCAAGTATGAGGAAAAGGATTGAAACAGTCCTAAAAGACTTGTATCAATACGAAAATGTTAATTTCATGTACGGATCCTACTTGAAAATCAAATGATCCTCGAGGTTGAAGTAAGTACGGAATTCCACTGTAAAAGCGAAAGGGCGAAAAGAACCCGAGAGCAAGTTCGAAATTGAGTGAGAAATGCTCTCTTAGGCTAAATGGGAACACACACATTCACAAATTTTTCTGACAGCTTAGCAGTACTTGGTGTAGCCTTCATTGCAATGTTGTTTGTGTCCTTTTTTTACAGTTGTATGCAAACTAATGACCTCGAGCTGGCTAGAACTTGTTGGTTTGTTAATGAAAAAGGTCGTTAAAGAAGTGCAGGGTAATCCCCCAAATGACCACCACGGCTGACTTGGCAGTAGCCCATTCGATCTACCCCATTTTTGAGAACATTTTCAATTGTTTCGGCACGTATGTCAGCAATAGCAACTCGAATCTCGTTCTTCAACTCGATTGTTTTTAAGATTGTTTGCATAGCATTTGCCCTTGACCGCTCCCCAAAGATGATAGTCTAACGGTGTCAGATCACAGCTTCTTGGCGGCCAATTCACATCTTCATATTTGCTGATTATTCGATTTTCGAAGATAGGGCGCAGAAGATCGATTGTGGCGTGCGCTGTGTGGCAGGTAGCGCCGTCTTGTTGAAACCAAACATTGTCCAAGTCTTCCGCTTCAATTTCCTCTAAGAACCAATTACTTGACATGGAGCGTTAGCGCTCACCATTCACGGTCACGGTAATTCCTTCTTTATTTTCAAAGAAAAATGGACCAATGATGCCTCGAGACCAAAATCCGCACCAAACAGTGACACTTGGTGGGTGCATTGGCTTCTCGACGACGATATGCGGATTTTCTGTGCCCCAAATGCGACAATTTTGTTTATTAACATAACCACCGAGGTGGAAATGTGCTTCATCCGAAAAGATAATGTTCTTCCGACCAATTTGCGAACTGTAGACGATTCGGATGGTCAATTGGCTTTAGCTGCTGCACCAATTGAACTTTGTATGGCTTCATGGCAAGGTCTTTATGCAAAATTCACATCAAAGAAGTGCTCGAAATGTCCAATTGTTGAGATCGATGGCGAGTTGACGTCGATGGTTGTTCACGCACATTTTCAGCAACCGCAGGCATGTTTTCGGTCGAGCGCACCGGACGAGTAGGTACACGGGTTGGTTTATCCACCAATATTCCAGTTTCACGAACTCGCTTCACGAATTGATCCACATATTGAGTTTTCGGAAGATTTTTTTGTTAAATGTTTTTTTGAATCGAGGACTCACTACTTTGGAAATATGTTTTTAATATTTCCCAACTTTCTTCAAGCGAATAACGATCCATTTCGTAAATGTCAAAGTTTTTACTAAATATTAGTCGTTTTCCGAATGACATTTAAAGTTTTTAAAGTCAATTTTTGAATAGTTTAAATTCCAAACACTACATGGACCAGCCTAGTCATTGTCATCCGATTTCACACTAGCTTTTTGATATCATACAGAAGCATTTAAAATGAAATGAAACGCTAAGTTTGAGTTGAACAAAATAGGTTTTCTCACTACGACCTTTTTCAGGTCTATCTTTTCTATGACAGCTATACTATATAGCAGGGGTGTTCATAGCTTATAAGCACAGAGCGCATTCGTTGTTGTATTGCTCATAGCACAAGCCAAAGTAAATTCCAACAACAACTTTGTATGTTTTTTCTTTTCAATTTCTTTCTCATGCCTAATATGTATTGATGGTCTTCATCGTAGATTTTGCTGTTGGAGATAAGTGATTTTGATTGCCTCAGACAGCCAAATGCACATACAAACATATTACCAGGAAATAATCGGGGGTTTCTTTCAATTTCTTGTGGATGTTGTTGCTTCAGAAATAGTTTGAATACAAAAAATATTGTAAAATATAAGTAAAAAGAATTTAAAACGCAACAGAAAGTAGGTAAAATAGTTAAAATGTTGAAAGAAACTGAAAAAGTCACAAAAAGCATGTTGAATGCTAAGACCAAGAATAGATAGAAGCAGTCGATAAATACTAATAGTGGAATGGGAAAGAAATAAAATATATTTGAGAGTGTGTCTCAAATTCTATAATGAAAACCTAAACTAGAAACAACTCTAAGAAAATTTGCTGAAGAAACCAGAGGTTTAAAATCAAAATCATACAATATCTTTCATACATTGTGGTCTTGTTTTAAACAACATTTCGTCATCTTTTAGATTTTACCCATACATTCCATTCAAATTTTGACCTTTTAAATATATTTAAGTGTTATGGAAATCAACAAATATTAATTAAATAAAAATTAAAGAAATAAAAAATAAAATAATTAAAAATTATTTGAAAAAAAAAAGTGAAGAAAGGACCCACTTTCAGCCAGACACTAACGTTCTTTAAAAAAAATCTCTTCGAAACAGCATTCATTTTTATGATTTCGATTTAAAGCTTTAATTTAGTTTTTTGTTTCTTGTTTTTATGAAACTGTTTTTGTTTTGGGTGTGGATAACATTATTTAAATTCATACAAATTGATTGCCAAAAAGTATTTTACCACCTGTCGAAACCCTTGACTTGCACTCAAGAAATCCAACAACTGACGCTGCCTACATGCAAACCTCTGCTCCTTTACCGCCCCACTGTCAGAGTGTGGGGCTGTCATTTTTGCACAAATCCATGGCGACTGTAGCCTGTCAGTTGTCTAGATGTTGCCCGAAAAAACGACAGCTGGGCTCAGGGAGGTGAGGTAGGCCCTGCCTGTGATTTTGCCCGCCAAAAATTTTCAGGCACATCTGTCCACCAGAAATACAACAATAGTTCACCTGGATTTGCGTTTGCTTCAATTCACCCCTCCGCTTGGGCTTAGCAGCTGTCCCCTGTATGGCCCGTGTTTGTCTAAGACATGCGCAACGTCTTAAAGAAATTGTGTGCCTGGGGTATTGTTGTTGTTGTTGTTACCTGCGCACTGGCACGTTCGGGGATTTGTTTCATTTCATTTGCTGGAATTTCCCGCAGCTTTTGTTTGGCAATTTCAATAGGGTTGCTTGTCCAAGGGGTGGAACCGCTAAGCAAGTAGGAAGTTGAAGAAGTCTTCCTGTAGGACTTCGACTTTTTGCTTGTCTGAGGTTAAAATGGGTGGGAATATTTTAGTTGATTTGATTCATTTTTTTTTCTTTACGTAAGGGGTAGCAAACTTAACGGAAAATATATTATATCTCTATCTCTCTCACTCGGAGTTAATATTATGAGTTTCACACACACACACACACAGATGGACTGAAGGGGCCACTTAAGAAACTTGCAAAAAGTGATGATGAGCCTGGCGCCCACTTCATATGTGAAGTGTGAAAGTAGCGCAAAAGCTTAGAGAAAGAAAGCTTATTATTACAAAAAAGTGCTGCATACTTAAGTGGGCAGTCATTTCTTCTCCCTATGCTCTGTGTGAGCTAATTAACAAAAGTGCCTTTTGTATGAGGTCTTCAAGCAGGCCACTTATATAAATGCATTAAAAGAAAACGCATACACACTCACACACGCACACACACAGACACACTGGGAAAAATGAAAATGTGACAGGATGCAATTTATACCGATTTATACAAGTATTAATCACTTCGGATTGTTTAAAGATTTTGTAGATTCTAATTTTAGGTTTTATAACAAAATCGATTTACTCTGGAATCAAGAATTTTTCTACTTAAAGTAAGAGTTAGAATTTGAAAAATGATTACTTAATATTAATACACAATTTGTTGGATTAAGTAAGAAAATTATTCACATTTCCAGGCAAAAGTAGAAATACATTTCCAAACTTTACTTTACTGATGATTATTTTAAGATTGAAAATTCTTGTTTCCCGACTTATTTTGAGTACGAAAATTCTTGTTTCAATGGTAAACTGGAATTAGTCTTGAAAATCTGTAAGTGCACTGCAAAAAAAACACAACTGCCAGTATTGAAGATCAATCGGGATAGGTGCTATAACGTATTCTACTTAAAATATTAAGTATGTGTTGTACTTAAAAGTACTACTTATATCAGGTACGAAAGATTTCAAAATCAAAAAACGAAGGGCCATAGTATTGAATTGAGAACACAAGTTCTTGAATTGAGAACAATTCGTACTTACGTTAATAAAAATCTAAAAAAAAGAGGAAAATTGAAAATGGGAACTATTTTAAATCGAACCTGTTCTTAAAATTTTCAACTGGTTTAAGCACTTTGCATATGGAGTGATGCTAGATTTCGGAGCTACAGTGATACCATCCTGGATCTTTCCAGCCTTTTTGATTCATTACATAGACCTCATTTCAAGAACAAAGTGGGAATAGCTTTAGAATTTTATGGGCTTAAATCAAGAACCTTGTTTTGTTTGTTTGATGTACTCTTATTTTGTTTCAAAAATATATTTGCGGTTGACTTTAGAATTTATTAGACTTTAACAATGAATATTTTGCACTTATTTTAAAAGGTTATCGGGTTTAACTTAAGACTATTACAACTTCAGAGTAATTATAACAAGATTTTTTGTACCTTACCTGTAAAAAAAAGTTTTAAAGGAGTTTTAACGCTTTATTGCAAAAAATGTATTACAAATTAATTGTCCATTGCCATCTTTCTGGCAATTTTCGGATGCCATCTCGAAAAAACGAAGCGTCTTTTGATGCGATCCACTTTTTGATGGATGCGATTTGGGAGTTTTTTCTTCAAAAGAGCGAACGTGCTGATCCTCAAGGGCATGCTTCTTTAACGAAAACAAATGCTTAAGAAATTATTGAACTGAACTCAAGGAAGTTAGACTTCTACAATGGTGTTGCCATTGAGAAGTTATAATTTGTACTAAGAGTTGAGAGTTTGGCGATGCCACTATAGTTTTCGATATTAGATTTGCATCAATTTTTATGACGTGGATTAATGAAAGATTCTTTCCATATGAATGGAAACTGACAGAGGGCAATTAGTCGGAAGGGGCAATGTCTGGGATATACGGCGGGAGGAATAGGACTTCCCATTTCAGCGTTTGAAGTTCTATTTTGACCGTTGTCATGTTGCAAAATGACCTTGTCGTGCATTTGCTCGTATTCTTGCCGTTTTTGCTTCAATACTCGGCTTAAACGCCTTAATTGAGTGCGGTAGAGTTGCCCTGTGATGGTTTCACCCTGTTGTAGCAGCTCATAGTACACCACGCCCAATTGGTCCCACCATATACAGAGCATTGCCACCGTGAATATACGGTTTTGGCTTGGATTTTGGTGTATGGGTGGGCGGCCCGTATGATTTTTTGCGCTTGAAGCATATTCCCAGTTAGCTTCTTGCAGCACTCAATGGCCTTCAGCTGCATTTTTCTTCAAATTCTTCAAATTTTTCTTTTTTTGGCACCAAAGTTGACATATAAGGAACACACAAAAACTATGTTGTTTACACTTCAGCAAAACGACACTTACCTCAAAAGAAAGCCTAATGATGAGGCTCTAAAATGAAGTTGGTTGCAACATTGTCCGATTCGATTTTATACTAGTGAAACCATCTCTTAAGAATCCTTTAAAACTTTTTTGTATAGGTAACACAAGGCAACAAAATAACACTTTTTCCAGTATATTGAAGGGTTGGTGCTGATTCTTGATGATTTTCGTGTGCTGAATACGAATATGTTCTCAGAAATGGTCGAGATTTTTAGTAATTTGAGCTTAAAGTTGCAAAAATGCCTGTTTAGACGCGTTTTTTGGGGAACCTGTAAATTTGATTTAACTCTCTTTTACTCCTTATCTTTGAAATAAACTATCCAAAACAATTTTGCGATTTTTTGCAATGAAGACATAGCATTTTTGGTAATTGTAATAAAAAAAAATTATCTAGTATCGTTACCAACCCTTTAAAATACTGAACCTTGTTGCCTAGTGTAATATTTCAGTACTTACTGTACAATGGTGTCCATTTGTACTTAATTCAAGTACAAAGTTCTTGTTTTTTTTCTTTAATTGTAGTCAGAAGTAAAGTTAAGCTAGGCTGCAAGCCTCTGAAATTCTGGAGAAGCTTCGGTTCGGGGGTTCGAACGCGTGGGAAACTCTAAGGTTCGGTTCTCGGACCGGTTCTTATCGAACCTTATGTTTTGGTTCGAAGCTTGGTTCGTAAATTCTTAGATCGTTGAGACATTTTTTGGAAAAAAAGCGTTCAGCTTACAAAGCTATCACAAAAGTTAACCATCTATTTCTTGTTCCTATGATCTCTACCACGGCTTACAAACGGATTTGTATTGCCATTTAACTTGACTCAATTTCCTTTTCAAAGTCGAAATATGACAAGTTTTGATATGATTTTGAAATGTTAGTGCTCTACTTCAGCACTATAGAACTATTTTTAACCAGTCAATATATTGTGATAGTTTTAAAAGTTTTGCAAAAACTGACAAAAGTTTACTCTATGAACGGAACCTTTTTCCAAGTACAGGGTGTACGGTAGGGATCCGAACCCACCTAGCATTTGGAAGATCATTTTAACAAGAATCACCTTGTTGAGTCTTTTACAAGGCCTTTTGATGATCAAAAAGAGATTAATTTCATGTGCGATCTAAGAAAGACTCGAAAATAAGTCATACATATGCAAAAAATGTGATTTGTTCAAATTCGACGAAAAAGCTTCGCAAATGATTGGAAATATGACTCGAAAATGAGTCGAAACTGATCAGAAAAACGGGTTATAAACGACTCTTCAAGAAGAATCGCGTCTAGGGTACCATTTTCTCACGACAAAAGTATCATTTATGATCAGAAAACGAGCGCAATTATGACTATTTTATTCAGACAGAGGATTCGAAAAAGATGCGGATGTGATCAAAAGTTTTGTAAAATGCTGGCTGAGGAAATCGGGTGATTAGGAATTTAGAAATTTAGAAAAAACCCCCAACCGAAACGGTTCTCCGGGGTTCAGTTCAGGACCGGTTTGCAGCCTTGATTACAAGTACATAAATTGTACTTATAATAGCATTTTTTGCACTAGGATTAGGTATTTTCGTACTTTTTTCAAGAATGTAGTGGAATTGACTTAAGAAGATCTTGAAAAATAAAAAGCCCACTTAAAATATGAATTTTTCTACTAGAATTAGATATATTTATACTTGTTTGAAAAACTTGAATTTTTCTGAGTGCAATTGCAATTGCACTTGCAGTGTGTGTGTGTGTGTGTGTGTGCAAGCTTGCATGTGTGTGGGTGTATGCTTATAAGGGCGCCAGGCTAATTAGTTTGTTTGCTGGTTTCTTTTCGCTGGCTTTTCAATGGCAGCTACTTGAGTGTTTTTTTTCAGGCATAATGGCCAGGGGTACCTACCTGGCAAAAGGCGCTCAAGGATACACTCTCTCTCACTCTCTCTCTCTCTTTCTCTCTCTTTTTGTTGTTGTTTGTTCATTTGGTTTTTGTATATGTTTTTTGTTTATGCATCAAGCTTTCTTTCTTTCTTTCTGTTTTTTTTTTTGTTTTTGCTTTTGTTTTGAGGTTAAGTGTCCTTTTGGCATCATAAAAACCACCAAATACAAATACGTATATCTATATATACAAACACACACACATGTATTTCTATATATATAGACGTATATGACTTATACAAATGCTTTTATATATATAAAGTGTTGCCAATTACTTCATTAATGTATGAGGTAGAGATGTCTGCATATGTGTGGGTGAGTATGAGTGTGAGAGCTTATTAAATGAAAAGAATTTCGAAGCGTACGTGAAGAAGAAGAAGTACCCACACACACACACACACACACACGCACACACTCACACACATACACATACGCCCACATATACACAACACCAGCAAAGTGCACTTCAAAGGCCATGCTACCAAATAAATAAAATGTGCCTGCTCATAAAAATGAAATCTAAAACTAATTAGTTGCCACTGCAGCAGCAGCACTTCCGTTTTGTTCATTTCCCACCATATTTTTATTATCTAAAATTAAGTGGCACATTTGCATACTTATAACGTACGGGGTGTTAGCTAAAGCTGCTTCCTTTTCCTGCCCCTCAAGCTGGCAGCAGCTAATTGCATTTGAATAACGGCCACAAACAAAAAACCAAATGTGGCAAAACACTTATCAAAACCACATGGCACCGGCTTTAATAATAATACAACAAAATGCAAAAAAAAAAAAAGGAAAATGAGAAAAAATCTCAATTGTAGGAGCCGCCGTTTCAGTCCCCTGTTCAAGTAAGCATGCCGCCTCCGGGGAGCTTGACAGGAGCAGCAGCAACAGCAAAAGATTTCTATTTGCACATTCTGCGCTTATTGTTTGGAAAAATCAACATGAGCCGGGCCGAGCCGAGTTGCCTGCACCCGTAGTGCATTTGGAGGCTGCTCCTGCTGCTACTGGGAAATCTTGAAATTAGCGCGATTATCGGAGCGTTGTCAAGTGGGTGGCTAGGGGAGGGAAAAAGACAACAATTAGTGCGCGCGTCATACACAATGAAGTCTCAGTCCGGGTGGGTTTGTGGGTGGCTGGGCTCCAGCAAAGACAAGCAATCACTTACACACTCTCACACACACACACACACACACACAAATCACTTGACTAAACAAGGCAACGCCAAAGCATACTGCACTTGCTAATTAAATCCCCAACCACAAGAAGACGCTCCTGCTGCACATTTGAGATTGATTAAAAGCAAAAAAGCCTAAGAGTATGCTGCAAATTATTAATAATGTCATATGTACCCAATACAATGCATTAAGCCCTTGGGATTTACCAGGCAGTAAGAACAGAGCTAGAGCTTAAAGGAGTGAGTGAGTGAGTGAGCGAGTGAGAGAGAAAGAGAGAGACCTTTTCAATTCGGTTGCCTAATTTCACACATTTTTATTATTATTTCTTAGCTTACTTTAAGTTTCCTTCATTTTTTTCTATTTAAATTTGAATGCTGCAAAAAAAATAAAAAAAAAACAAACCAACTAGCTATTTAGTGTATACTGACCAAAACCAAACATATTCCTCATCTACGCATCTGCAGAGAATTCTACTACATACAAATGGAGAAATATGCACGACAAGCTGTCACCGAAGGCATCAAGACACCCGATGATCTGTTGATTGCTGGAGATAGTGAATTATATCGCGTGCTCAATTTGCACTACAATCGCAATAATCACATTGAGGTATGCCCAAAAATCAAAAAAATAAACAACAAAACATTACACTAACACTAACACTAAGTAAACTTTTCATATTTATAAGACAAATCCCAGATTCAATCATCATTCTTTAAGATTTGTTTGAGTTAAGAAAAAAAAAAATTTAAAATTCTAGAAAATTTTTATTTTAATAGTTGATTTTTTTAACTTAAAGTTTGCTTCAAATGTTTAAGCTGCTGATTTATTTCATTCATATGTAGCAGATCGCTGATCAAGTGACTCCCATTCAATGCAAAAGAGTTCACCTTTTGGTGCAAAGCTTTTAGGCTGACGCTGCTTAGAAAGTAAGCTTAAAGCTTTCGACTTATATTTTTTCAAATTTTTAAGTTTAGTTTCGTTTTTAATTTTTTAAACTATTAAATTTGATACCTGATCAGCTTGAGAAAACTACTTTAAGCACTTTGCATACTTTCAGGGGTCATATAAAAAGTAAACTTAAAAAACTGTCAGTTTGAAACCCCAATTTTTTAACCTACTTTTACTTAAATATATTATTGATCAGGGATCAAACGTTACTGCTAAACGCGCCCATTTGAAATAATATCAAAAATATTAATTAAAAGGCGACTCCCAAAGTACGCTGTTTATATACATAAAAAAATTCCTTAAAATACATCATTGATCTAAGATCAAGATGTTCTGCTGAATGCTACTATTTTTTTTACGTGACATACTAAAAAAAAGGACAACTGGCAAAAGTTAGCTTTATTATGACCCACAAATTGGTTATCAAAATACATCATTGATCTAAGATCAAATTGTTCTGCTGAATGCGACCATTTTATTTACTTGACATACTTAAAAAAGGACAACTGGCAAAAGTTAGCTTTATTATGACCCACAATATAAACAATATAAATTGCTTATCAAAAGATATTATTGCTCTGGGATCAAGATGTTCTGCTGAATGCGCCCATTTTTTACTTGACATCATAAAGATGAAAAACTGTTAAAGAAAACCTTTATTGTAAGCCACAAAATGTGCCATATAAATTGGTTAAAAAAATATATTATTGATTTGGGATTAAGATGTTCTGCTGAATGCCCCCAAATCGAAATATCTTTTTGATCATAAATTACATCATAATTAGGAGGAAGAGCGCCAAGTCGATGTAAATACTATCCAAAAGGCTATAAATACAAATGACCTGAAAATCTTATACGAAATGCTAATTGATTGTGCAAAACGTAGTCTTGATAGATGAAGAAACTATGAGTAAATTTGTGATTAATGATGGCCGATTTTACGTGCTGAATGACGTGATTATTGATTGTGATTATTAACCCATTTTACGAACCCCTGTACGAAGTTTTTTATTTAAAGGTGAAAGTTACTTTTTTTGCGTAATTAGAACCCAGTAAACACGAATCCGAAATCAAAAAATTCAGCTTTTAATAGTTTCGCCAGCTAAGTCTGTTCGATTACTAGGAAAGACACTTTCGCAAGTGTGCTAAAGTCTTTTAGTGCTATTTCTTTCACGAGTTGTCTAATTACTGACTATACAATAATACTATACATACGGCCATAACTATATTCCTATCGATTTATAATGCCTCAGCAACAGACTCCTTGCCTTGCTATAGGTTTTTGCATAAATCATGAGCTATTTCAGTGATGGAGAATAAAATTATTAAATTTTTGGTGTGTTCTTTTTTCCGAAAAAACAATGAAAAAAGTTGTAATTAATTCGTATTTAGTTTACATTGATGCATCGTTTCTTAAAATAGTTTTAATCAAAGAGACTTTGTGAACTTAAATCTTTTCCAAAGAAGACTTGCATACAATTTGAGACAAGGGACCAATAATTTTTAAATTAAATCATTTTCTTTTAACTAGGAGTTCAAATCAAACGTTTTACACGTTTCCAAAGAAGAATTGCATACAATTTGAGACAAGGGACCAATAGTTTTTAAATTAAATCATTTTCTTTTACCTAAGATTTCAAATCAAACGTTTTAAGCCGATTTCTAAAGCCTTGTTCTAAAAATTTGAAGATTTCTTTTTGTACAAGTTAATTTTTTTGAATGAGACACTTTTTTTTATTCACAAATTCAAAACATCCAATGGCCTGTTTTCATCTGAAAAGGAATTTAAATGCAAACAACATCAAAATACAAGCACCACCATATTAATGGCCATAGCTAATTGTTGTCCTAGCGCACTTTTGTTTGATGGTAGTGAAGACCGCAGATATAAAGCTTGTTAATAAACTATAAACTTTAAATTGAAACATTTGATGATAAATGCAAACCAATGGCAAAGACCTTAGCATGAGGCACAGCAAAACTCTCATTACGAGGCACAGCAAAGCCCTTAACATGAGGCACCGCAAAGCCCTCAATCGAGGCACCGCAAAGTCATTACCATGAGTCACAGATTCGCCATCAACACAGCAAAGACCTCAACACGAGGCACCGAAAAGCCCTCAATCGAGGTTCGGCAAAGCCCTCAATCGAGGCACAGCAACACCCTCAACATGAGGCCCAGCAAAGCTCTCATTACGAGGCACCGCAAAGCCATTACCACGAGGCACAGATGCGCCATCAACACAGCAAAGACCTCAACACGAGGCACCGCAAAGCCCTCAATTGAGGCTCGGCAAAGCCCTCAATCGAGGCACAGCAACGCCCTCAACTTGAGGCGTCGCAAAGCCATCAACATGAGGCACAGCAACTCCCTCAATCTAGCCACAGCAAAGCTCTCAACACGGGGCAATGCAAAGCCCTCAATATGAGGTACAACAAAGCCCTCAACATGAGGCACAGCAATGCCCTCAACTTGAGACGCCGCAAAGCCTTCAATCTAGGCACAGCAAAGCCCTCAATCGAGGCACAGCAAAGCCCTCAACAAGAGGTACAGCCATGGAGAATGAGTATTAGAGATCAAATTTGCGCTGCCTCTCAATTTTAATGGTGCTAAGCGATAGTGCTCAAAAAGAGATACTTTATAGTGCCAGTAGGAAATCACAGTGGTTAGAGCGAGGCGGACCTATTCCCAAATGAATCCAGAGAGCTTAAGTGAGAGCGAACAGCTGGCTAATTTCTGACAGAAGCGGTGTCGACTGAGCAATTTTTAAGTCTTGATATTCTAGTCTATGGTCCAGCAAAGACTTCAACACGAGGTACCGCAAAGCCTTTAACCAATTCCATCCACTCATTACAATAGCCTCAGATGAGCTGTTCGAAAAATCTTATAACATTTTACCGATGTGCTTAAGAAACCTTTCGAGAAAATCTACGCTGTCCCCCCTTAAAATGTCACCGCCGATATCGTCGCTTACAAAGTAGTTAATCAAATGAATAGAGTTTCCTAAAGCTGATCAGTGATTAAAACAGAACAACTTGATCCCTAGAACAATGGTATAATTTAGGGTAATTTTTTTTTTAACTACTGCAACAGTGGGAAATTGCAAGAGTAATTTTCTAGTAAGTAATTTTTTCAGCCTTGTCTTATAAATATGAAAAGTTTTTTGTTTTAATAAATAACTTCTCGTTACTCCATACTTAGGCTGCCTTCACACTGTTTGATACATGAGACATGATAACCTAATAGTCCTGCATTTCATGGTGAAAACAGCAGAACTACTAGATTATCATGTCGCATGTGAAGGCAGCCTTAATAACCTATTGTATATTTCTTAAATGAACTTGTGCTAATATTTCTAACCATCATCATCATTATCCCAGGTGCCCCAGAATTTCCGATTTGTTGTTGAACAGACACTGCGGGAATTTTTCCGTGCAATACAGGGTGGCAAAGACACCGAACAATCATGGAAGAAATCTATATACAAAATTATCTCACGCATGGATGATCCCGTGCCCGAATACTTCAAGTCGCCGAATTTTTTAGAACAGCTGGAATAAGTGGAGGAGTTGGCTATGCCAACTTCAACTACGACGACGACGATGATGACAGCAACAACAACAACAACAACCAAATCGAAAGCCAAGCGAAAATCCCAAAAATTAAAAAACTAAATCTGCGTAAGAAGTACAACTGGATATGAACAAGAAACAAACACAACAAATGCAAATTAAGCCAGAAGAAGAAAAACAAAACAAAAAAGAGTTTTAGGCCTCTTGTCGAAAAAGAAATATAAGAAAAAGTTCTGTAGAGCCGTTAAAATATTTTTTTAAAAATTTCGAAAATCAACACTCACACACACACACACACGTACACACACAAATCTCAGCAGTAACCTAAGTTAAGCCTGCTTTGTTGAAATAGTGCAAATTGAAAAAAGAAAGAAAGAAAACAAAATAACCTGAGCCAGCCCAAAATGTAAACTGTACTCAACGTTGGTTTGTTAGTTGAAATTTTTTAAAAAATATTTTTATTTCAACCTAAATAGTTTACCGAAAGTTGACACACACACACACACACAAATATACACATACATAAAAAGGTACACAGTTTATACAAAAAATGCTTTCATTTGGGGTTCTCAAATTAAGTTTAGTACCCCAACACAGACCATTTTTCTTTGCGTATTTTTTGTTTTTGAAGTTTTGTCTTTATGCTTTAAAAAAGTTGAAGCAATTCATTTGAAACGAAAAACAAAAAGGTAAAGCCCTGCTATTTTCCTTCTTTAAAATTAAGCACATATATTCGATGTCTATTTAGTATTATCAAAAACAAAAACAAAAAAATGTAATTTGTATTTGAACTGAGGGCGTTAGGGTAGTTCAATTTTTTAACAATTTAGATTTGACCAAAGTTAATTGTTAATTTTAAATTAAATTTTATTTGATTTTCCCACACACACGCATACACACACACACACTAATCTGTTATTTATGTACATATTTGATAACATTTAAGTTTAAATTTAGTTTAATTTTTACTTGGCCTTAAGTTGCAACAAAATATATACACACACAATTTAAAAACCAATTTGTTTTTATTTTATATAATTTTTCTACACAATTCCCAATCAATCAAATTAGAAATTTATAAAAATAGGAACATCGAGTTGGACCATAATGATGATAGCTTTGAAAATCAAAGTGTTTGATTGATTCGGAGTTTTGGTCTGGGCCAAGCTGATCCTTTTCATTTAACATAACATAACAAACAGTAAATATGAAAAAAATTAAGTGGAAAGTGGGCGGGTTAAGAGGGATATGTTTGCCTGCTCTCAACAGCCAGGGGCGGGCAAACCTGTGTATGATCTCAACGGTCATACACATGATCATCAATCAATCAATCATCAAACATCCTGGAAACTTACAAACTTTGGCAAAGATATTCCTCAAAAAAACAGATAACACCTTGGCCCAGCCCCTGCTGATTATCCCTTCCCTAACGCCCTCTCTCTATAGTTTAGTATGAGAATCACCGCTTTATAGAGCAAAACAGCTAAAACAGCAGCAAAACTTTTCGGCCAAAAAACCCAAAATAAATTTTAACAATAGTTGAATTTTAGCTAAAAAAAAACATTGAAAATTTTTAGGCTTAAACACTCAAAATTTAAACAATTATAAAACGGTGAGTTTCCTAATCTAAACACACAAACAAAAAAAAGAACAAAACGAAATTGAACTTAAAAATTGGGAAATTTGAAATTAGTTATTAAAAATCGTACAAAAAAATATATGATTTTCATTTTGTTTACTTTATATTTGCTTCTCTCTGAGTTCCCACAAATTTTTGAATCGTTGATTGTTAAGGCCTTTACAAAATTTAAAGACAAAAAAAACTTTTTGGCAATGAAAAAAAAAATTTATGTAACTGATTTTGTGATAAAAAAAAAAACTGCATTATTGTTTCGGAAAAAACGCATACGAAATTTTTGGATTATAAAAAAATAGCGCAAATTAAAAGCAAACAAAAAAAAACCCCCCTTTAGGCAATTTAAGGCGTATTAACAATAAACGTTTTGGACAAAACAAAACCAAATAAAAAAAAAAAACAAAAACTTTTAGGCAAAATTTTCTAAATTAAGACAAACCGTGGAAATTCAGAATTCTGTTTCTTATTTGAGTTTCATTCATCATTTCCATCATTTACTTGCGTACCAAGAACAAACAACATAAGTACATACTTATATATATAAAGCGAAATACATACATACATACTACATATTTCATACATTTATACTAACATACTTACATTATAATCTAAGTCCAAAATTGGTTAATAAACAAACAAATTCATGCAAAAAAAAAAAAAACAACACAAAAATGACGGCTTTTGCTTTTATTCTTTACCAAAATTTTGCAAACAAACTTTTTCCGGCAACTTCTTTATTTGCAAACCCGTCAAAACTTTTGGCATTCATCAAAATTGATTAGCAAACTGGAAAACACACACTACACACGTTTACCAACACTCAAAAACCTACAACTTCAACACAAAACGGTAAGCTACAAATTACATTTACTCGAGCCCTGCACTAATGTTAATTGTACAAACTCAACGAAGATAACAAAAAGTTGAGAAATTTTAGGTCTTAAGGCTAAAAAGCTGACTTATTCATCAAAAATTTAAAGAAAGGGCGCAGCATCCGCTGAGACGCGGTGCTTATTGTTGATTTGTACTTTGGTGTAGGCAAAGAAGAAAGAGAAGAATAGAATATGACTAAATGGTTTGTGTACTTCGCATTGGTTAGTGCCATAGCTCGTAAATAACTCTCAACCCTATTTCAGTTCGCCCTGCTCAGGTCACTGACAGAAAAAACAGGCTCGGGCTTCCCTCAACCGTATGTGTTCTGTTATCGCGCTCACTGTTAAGTGGCTGTGGTTGAACATACTGCACAGCAACCGAATAACAGGCCCAACTCAGTCAATTGGTCTTAAATTACGTGCTTCTCGAAGACCAAGCTGTCAAAATGTTATTTTACAAGGTTGCAGACTCAAGAGTTTAACATAAGCAAAGAGATAGTCAATGCGAGTGAGAACGAGAGAGCGCATATAGTTCATCGCATACATTCATATTGTTAACCGAGCATTACACACCGATGCATACATACGAAGAAGACCATTTGAATGCATGGATTTTGCCAAAAGGTTCCCAGGCAGACTTGAAAGGAAAAAAAAACAAAAATATGTGTTTCTCTCCTCTCACAACTAAAGAGAAGCATTGACCGCTGTTAAAGGTTGTTTTGGTACCTCTATTCAATCTGCCTTTCTGACAAAGGCAAACGGGGGAGCAATTTTTGCGACCTCTGGTTAAAACCGAGTCTTTTTTATAAAAGGGAGATATATTGGGCTAGGAGCTACTTTACCCACTGAAATCGGCCTATTTTTCCCACCCTTTTCGCTGAACAAGAGCTAAGTATTAATAAACTAAAGGAAAGATGTCATCTAGAGATTGAATTTCAATAAGTTGACCTCTGCAGACAATCGCAATTGTATTGCAAGCTTAGTAGAATCTTCGATCTCCCAAATCTAGTGCCGAGTGCGAGTGGCTAGCTCCTCTTCCAGAAGCCGAATTAATCTTTATTTGAAATTTTGTCTCTTTTAATACATTTGCTGACTAGGCCTTTGCAATGTAACAGTGTTAGATGCTAACAAATGTGACCCTCCCATTTGGGAGTGCGTTATCTTAACCTATTATTGGGTGCCCTTTGCCCGTGTGTTCAAACGCAAGCAGATAGTTGCACTTTTCAAATATCTTTAAAGACCGAGTATGCAACAGAGAAATGCAAAAATCACTTATTTCTTGATTGCATCATACAGAAACATTCCTACTCACATTTAATCACTCAACAAAACTCAGCATTGCATAAAATCATCGTGCGGTCGAGTGTGAGTCGGTTGGTCGAACATGTTTGAGTACATTTAAACAGCGAACAAAGCTCAGAGTCATACCGGCAAAAGCATCATGCGGTTGAGCGAGAGTCGGCTGAGTAAACATGCTTGAAAGTCAGAGCCGGCCAGCCATGGCTATCTGGAGCCGAAGTCAATCGTGTCTTAAAGCAAACGCGAGACGAACTCATGATTGAGTGAATCGGTGAACACTGAATTGCAAGTAAAACGGCAGTAGTCTGGAGAGAGCTCTGTTGCTCACCAACACAAGCACACTTTTTGTCCTCTCGATTTGGCCGGCACTGTTTTAAGTACATCGGCTTTCATGCTCACCAACAACAAGCGCATTTCACTCCATTTGACTGGCTCCCTCTCTCTGTCAGCCCATGCAAAAACTTATACGAGTTGATTCTCGCTCAATCGTTATTGAGTCGAACGAACAAACACCTGAAATGAATGGAATGAAGACGAACATGATAGAGCGCCAACAAAGTTTGATTGAATAACAAATCAACAGTAAACTTGTATGTGAAGCTAAATTTGATCGCTTGAGCGCAAAAGCAAGTTTATTCGGGTGTTAATATTGCATAATCGGGTGTGTCCCAGAAATCTCGAGAGGATTTCGTATAAACGTTAGCATTTCATATTAAAGCTATTTGCTTTTCAGCCAAAGTCAAGTAGGTTTAATGCGTACGGTTTCTCTTCCATATGATCTAGTAGCCAGTATTACTATTGTTACTTCACAAATAACGTAGTCCAAGTTTAGTTCAAAGTGCAATCATTCAAACGAATATCCCTAGTGATTTCCAGGACACCCCTGATTATGACACAAAGCTGTTCTCTGATATGGACAGCCTATGCCCAAGTGCTTTACAAAAACAATTGCACCTGCTGTGCAAAGTACAGCGACAGTTCTGATTTACATAACCAAGAAAGCTTTTCGAAATCGGTTTCCAATTGTTTCGAAAAAAGGTCACTCTGCCTTAGAAACTATTATATTCTTTTCTTTCTCTTTGACACCAAATACAATGCTTAAGTGCATGACTCTGCTTTTCATTGACCTTGTTTAATGGAACTTAGACGGGATTTACGTGATGAAGCAAACTTCATAAAGTTTTCTCAGTAGGCGTGAGACACAAGTGTGACTCTATTCATTTTGTTCAACAAATCTAGTAGATTTCACTGGTTTTTTAAGCCTTCTATGAAAACTTCATGAATACAGCTTCATCGTGTAAGTCCCGGCTAAGTCAGGGGTCGACAATGTGAGCAGAGAACTATTAATTTAGAGAAAACATGCTGAGAACTTTCTAAAGCATCTCTTATTTGCTTTTGATTCAATTAATGGAACTAAGTCAGTGGTCGGCAATGTAAGCAGAGAATTTGCCACTGGCAACTGAAAACAATTCATATTCATTTAGAGAAAGCAGACTGAGAGCTTTCTAAGGCAACGCTGCAGACCTAGCAAAAACTTTAAAGTTCGTTGACTCAAAAATACTAAATATAATGACAAGTGCAGGGCTCTCTCTTTTATTTATTTTAAAACTACTCTAACCGATAAGCTATTGAAAGACCAAACACTCGCACACACACAATAAACTGAGTCCCCATCTCAGGACAGCAGCAAATCAACTCTACACAAAGTTTGGCTTCAAGACTTTTGATTAACTCAAAACTAAGCTTAGTTATTCCATTACAAAACTTTTTTGGATTGGGTAAATTCTAAAAACAATTGCAAGCCCATAGCCCATTGCTATCCAGCCCTGTGTGTGTGCGTGTGTGTGTGTCTGCATCAAGCTTAAAGTACAGTTTACATATGCTAAAAAAGGCCAGTATATCTATAAGCCATTTTACCAGCCAGCAGCAACGAAACCAAAAAAAACAAAACGAACCACATACCAAACTGACAGCAGCGAAGCCCAGGATTCGCCAATTATCACACAGCAAGTAAATCCACAAAAATCTACAGTGGCAGCCAAACCCAAAAATAAACAAATAACGATTTCATTTACTGGATTGTGAGCGCAAAACCAAGCACAGCAAAAAGAAGGAAAACTAAAACTAAAAAGAAAACATAATGAAAATAATCCGAAAACCAAACAAAATACGAAAACCACATATATCTTACACGTAAACCCAATATAAAAATGCAGAATGCAATTTTAAACTAGATTTTAAAGCATTATTACCGAAATACCGCATATACCGCAGAATCTGAAATTCAACCGAATTGTACATAAAAGACACATTTACAAAATACATAACACGTAATAATTAAATATGACTACAGTTTAAGCAAGACAAAAAACAAAACTCAACTCAACTCAGGGGCTAGATAAGTACTTCACTCCAGCAGCTTTACTTTGGCATGGAAAATGAGCGCAAATTAGGTGAGCCAGGTGCCAAAGGAATACACAGACACACGTACACATTAACACGCCCACACACACTCAACTAAACGTATATATATCAAAAAAAAAAAATCAAATAAAACTTCAATTTTAAAAAAAAGTAAGTTATAGTTAAACATCCTGATTTTGATAAACATCTGATCACAAGCAAGAAAAAAATGACAAAAAAAAAACCAAAAACAAAATATAATGAACACAAAAATTTGCAGTTTTGGTATATGAAAACTTAAACAAAGAACAAACAAAAGATAAATGATTGCGTTTTTTTAGTAGCAAACGCGATTCACAAAATTCTCAACAAGTTTTGGACCAACAAAAACCATAAATGAACATAACATTTTTATCACTTATTTGGCAAAGCAAAATAGGAATCAGAGAAGAATAAATAAACATTTTTTGTAAGGTAAATTTTAACCCTTCTGCTGACATTCTGCGTTACGCGTTACCGACTGTGTTGCTACAACCAATGTTGCAGCAATAAATGTTGCAGCATCTTATGTTGCCAAGCTAATTTGAAAAACTAAAATATTTGAAATTTGAAACTCCAAAAAAATCGTGAATAATAATAAGCAAAGCTCAATTCCAATTTGGAGTCAAGAACCAATGTTGCAGCAACAAATTTTGCCAAAAAAATTTTAATACAATGAACAAAAATTTTTGAAATTTGAAATTCCGCAAAAATCGTAAATAATTCCAATCCAATTTGGAGTCAAAAAGTCTCCAAGGTTTTTCGAACTGCTTGAATCAGAACGCAAACCGAAACAAAGCTAAAAGATTTGTTTGAAAAAAAAAGTGCCGATTCATAAGATATAATTTGAAAAGGGTGAACTATAAAAATTCGATTAGTTGTTTAAAAATCGAAAGATTTTTGATTCTTTGAATTTATTTCACTTTATTTTAAACTTTCAAAGTCTTTAAGAGCTCATATTTCCCTTAAATGAAGAGTTAGAGGGCTAAAATATGACTTAAAAGCCATTCCATTCCAAGTACTCGAAAATATTCTTTTCGGATGGAAAAGAACTTTTCATACCTGTTCCTTAAGTATAATCAAGTACAAGTCGAATCGAAATTTCCAATAAATTTAAACCCAATTTTTTAGTCTTGAATTTAGCTCACCTTTTTTTGGTGTAAAAAAATTCTGATCTATTTTTGACCTATTACGCCATATTTAGAACATTTTTGAGATATTATAAGATTTGAACAATGGTGCTGAATTTAAAATCAAGTAGACAATTTTTGGTCCCTCGAGCCGGATAATGAACCCAACACAAACTAGACCTTCACTTTAATGGAAAATGTTTAGTCTATAAATAGGACTTTAAATGAAGGCTGCGAACCTATCCGAAACCGAACCTTGCAGACCCCTGAACCGGTGCTTCCAAATCTATTAGCTCGCTAAACAGTACACAAACAGGACCTCTTCTTTTTGCAAAATGATTCCGTTCAGATAATGATATAGGGCCCTGTTCCGAATTTCGAGTCGATTTTCATGTAAACGTTTGTATTTCGAATGCAAGTTTTATAAACGCTTATGTAAGTGACAAGCCAATCTGTGGTTACTAGATTCCATCGTCCTTTTGTCTCGAATTGAATTCACTTGGGATTCCGAGTTTTGTTATACCTGTTAAAAGTACCATTTTTGTACCTTAACCTTAACCTAGGTACTGAAAATTCCGTATACCTTTTACCTTACCAAGGTATATTTTTTGACATTTACCTAGGTAGGAAAATTGAGTACCTTTCCAATCACTGGTTATACCTGGTCTAGGTTCTAAACTACTTTTCATACGGAAATCCACATTCTAAAGTACTTTTCATACGAAAATCCACATTCTAAAATACTTTTCATACGGAAATCTGCATTCTAAACTACTTTTCATACGGAAATTCACATTCTTATGTACTTTTCATACGGAAGTCCACATTCTAAAGTACTTTTCATACGGAAGTCCACATTCTAAAGTCCTTTTCATACGGAAATCCACATTCTAAAATACTTTTCATACGGAAATCTGCATTCTAAACTACTTTTCATACGGAAATTCACATTCTTAAGTACTTTTCATACGGAAATCCACATTCTAAAGTCCTTTTCATACGGAAATCCACATTCTTAAGTACTTTTCATACGGAAATCCAGTTAATATGTAGGTAGGATTGTTAACTAAATTCTAACTTTTACACCAAGAACGACTCGAAATTCGGAACAGTCCCGATAGACATATCAAAAAGTTTGGTAAATCAATAATAATGCCAAGCAAGTATCGATTTTAACCGAAATTCATAGAAAACATAGGCAAAAATGCTTCAAAGAATTCAGAACCAACTACCGAACCAAAACCTTAGGTTCGATAAGTTGAGGAACCGGTCCTCAAACCGAAGCTTATAATACTTCATAAGGGATTCGAATTTTAGTGGCGCTTTAATTTTTTTCTAAAGCAGCTTGTTAAGTAACGTTTTCAATCAGTTATCTGGCGAATATTTGGTAATAACACATTTGATCAGGGGTCGGCGCTTCACTATCTATTGTGCATGCAAAAATTCTCAGCAGCAAAGCAATCGACAAACTGACAGTATAAGCTCGTCGCTGTCCTGTTTCGCCAACAACAACACTGAGCAAAATAAACTTCGTGTCAGTGGCTACACACACACATACGCAGTGCCAAAATGTGAATGTGTTTTATGCCGACGCCTGCATTAGACAAAAGAAAACTTCAAAATTTGGTTCAAAATCATAAAAAAATTTCGAAATAAATAACTAAAATTCAACGAAAAAACCCTTCCCAAAAGAATCTGTATGTAAAATTTATAAATTTAAGCGAAAACGAAGTACAAGGCGAACCGCATCTTAAGCTTCTCAACGAGTTTGAGCTTTCTGAAAAATTTTAAAGGCTTTTTACCTTGAACTTAATACCAAACCTAGAATCAGAAAAAAATTGTAAAAATCAAAAGTACTTTAAGAATGAAAATTCTCCATTCAAAAACGTATTTCTACATTCAAGAGCTTAAAATAGAGTTCGGCGCGTAGCTATATACTGTGCTTACAAAATGCAAAATGAACTTCGTGTCAGTGTGAATGTGTTTTTTGCCTTCCTCTGGTTTAGAACAAAAAATTGAATTAAGAACGATTTTAGCACGATATCAAGTACAAAATTCTTAACGAAAAATTTATTTTGAACAGCTTTTTACTACTTTTGGAATTCAATTAAGCAAAAGGCAGAAGGGTTAAAAAATGCCTTAAATTTTAAGTTCCCAAACAAACAGCAATAGTGTCGCACAGTGTTTTGTTTTTTTTGTTATATATATAAACATTCTGGCCCCGACACTGTGCGACAAACAAATAAATGGAATAAGTTTCAAATAAAAATTATTATTTTCTTAACAAAATTTTCAGTTCTTAAAACATATTAAGCATCCTTAGTTATGAAGTTTATCAACTTTTGGCTTATATGAACAACACACAAAAATTTCGGCAAAAAAAAGTTCCAAAAACAAAATTCAATTGATATATATACCTTAATTGAAATGAAAGTAAGCACGTGAGAAAAAAAATAAAGAAAGTATAAAAATATATAATAGTTGCATAACATAATAACAAAACAGCAAGATAACAAGAATTTGAAATCTAATTTTAAACAGCCAACAATAGCCAGGGAAACATACATAACGCGTATGTGATATTTTTGAGTTGATCACTCTCTCTCTCTCTCTCTCTCTCTCTCTTTAATTTTCTCAACAACAACAACAACAAAGTATTTTTTAATGAAATATATATACAAACAAGCCCAATTCAAAAATGGACAATATCTAAGATGAAAACTTCCAGCGACAACTTTTATTGGGTTGTCTAAACATATCAAAAAAAAAAAAAATGAAGCCATATTTTTCTGTTGACTGTTTTAAGCCATCCTCAGTTCAAATTTTACAAACTGAATATAACAAATAAAATATATATAAATATATAAGTGTTTATAGTTGAATTCTCCAAGCCACAAGTTTCAGTTGCAATAGACGAAAAATGTGTGCACGGCACATAACCGGAATAATTTATAGTACAATACCAAGAAAAACAAAAAAAAGAACGAATGAAACTTAAATGAAATGAATTAAAATAAAAACCATAAATTTTTATAAAACGATTTATATTTTTATACTAATACAAAAGAACAACAAACAATAGCCAATTAGCCCAATAAGCCAAAACGTTTCAGTTCAATTCAATTTTTCAACAACAGCAACAACAATTTTTATGTTATGATTTAATGAGAAGACTGCAAACTGCCAAAAAAAAAACAAAACAAAAAAGTATAAATCATGAAAAACCAGCCAGTAAAATAAAATCAAAAGAAAGTAGCCTGCCTGCCACTTCGAACATGCCCCACTGGCTGGTGGAGACACTGCAGTAATCAACAACAACAACAATAAGTGATAAAAATACTGCTTTTTGTTTAACTCAATTAAATTAAATTAGTAAAAGAAATGCCAAAAAACAAAAAAGAATAAGAACAAAGCGATGCGTGCGTTTAACTGGCCTAATTTCTGGTCCAACACGAATTAAGAATCCGCCAAAAATAAACTCTTTTTGGTTAACTCCATACACACACAAACCCACAGACAAGCCATAGCCATATATAGAAGCAAAATGGTGCCCACAGCGCACAGACAATAGCCCAGTAATATTATTCTTATTTTAACTGCGTCGCAACTTTGTAATTCCCCGAGAATTAAAGTTGTGCCAAATACCGAAGTACAACCAAGCAAAACCATTCAAGTAAAAGCAACACAAATTGGCCAGACCAAAACAAAAAAAACCAGGGTGGATTTCAAATGTGGCCCAGAAATTTAGCCAGACGTTTGTCAAAATTCTACAAAAATTTTTTGTACCAAACTGTAGGAGCAAACGAAAAACGCAATATCAATTATAATTTATCCAACTAATTTTCATTTCTAATATATGTAAAATATGTAAAGAAAAACAAAACCAAAAATAAAAAAAAAAACAAATAAAACCAAACAAAGCAACAACAATATTTATACAGAGACTGCAAACAAATGTGATCAGATATTTTATAATAATATAAGTTTACAAAACCAAAACAAAAGCAAGTCTAGTGAATAGCCAAATGAATCAAAACGAAGAAAAAGAAGCAAACCACAAGGAAATGAACAACAACCAACAACCAAAACAACAACAAGTCAATATTAAGCCATAAGCCACAAAAAAAAACCAAAAAAAAAAAAACAAAAACAAACTATATCATATATATTTTACAATAGCCATATACAAGAAAACCAAAATAAATAACAACTAAACCAAACATATAGCGAGAAATGCAGCAGCAGCAGCAGCAATATTTAAGCAGCTCCTTGAAAATTTGTCTCGGTGCTTTACAAAAACAATGCCAAGCAAAGATTTTATTTTAAGAATTTTACTATCTACAACAAGCAGCGTTTGTCGAGAAGAGCCAGACCAAAAAGTGAGAGTGTATTGGTGTGTAGCGACCGCTGGTCGGCAACTGAAATTCTGTTTGCTCTCTTCGCACAAGCCTGAATAGCGAAATGTGATCGAGCCCAGTCATAAAGCGACGCAACTCAGCTCTGACCTACTTCATCGACCGCTGGCCAGCGACTGAAAATCTGTTTGCTCTCTTGGCACAAGCCTAAATAGCGAAATGTGATCGAGCCCAGTCATAAAGCGACGCAAGTCAGTTCTGACCTACTTCATCGACCGCTGGCCATCGACTGAAAATCTGTTTGCTGTCTTGTCACAAGCCAAAATAGCGAAATATGATCGAGCCCAGTCATAAAGCGACGCAAGTCAGCTCTGACCTACTTCATCGACCGCTGGCCAGCGACTGAAAATCTGTTTGCTCTCTTGGCACGGGCCTGAATAGCGAAATGTGTTCACTGCTGTAAACGCACCTAAACGGTACGAGTTCTAGTGCAGTCACAATTTGAAAAAATTAGATAGAAACAGCTAAAAAAGCAATTTTAAATTGGCTAAAAATGCATTTTATATTTATCAATCAACCCCGATTTGGAAGGGATGGTAGGCTTGGTACTGGCTGCCTTTACATTCATTCTGGTAATGCATTTAAGACAGTCAGGGCCAACTACTTAATGACCTTTGCTTCTTTTTAGCATGGAATTCAGTACTAAACTCATGGAGGAGTTTCATTCAGTCATGAATTGGAGCAATTCCTACTATTCAGGTCTGAAGTCAGCAGTAATAAATTTAGTACTAATGCATAGAACTGCAGGCGAAACACCGTTTACTCCAGTGTACTAAAGACTGCTGATGATAGAACCGGGAGGTTCTTGAAACAGCTGTACTGTCGACCAGCCTCCTTTATGGTGGGTGTGTGTGTTCCTGATTAATACCAAAATACCACCGGGTTTCAAACGGTCACACTGTTTTCTAGCTGCGTTTTGTTTACTTCTGAAAACTCAGTGATATTTGAATGATATGCAAAAAGCAAACCCAAAATCTTATCGTTGGATTTAAATTTAGCCAATCGATGTTTTAATAGTAACCAGAATTTAATCAGCTTTTTCAGCTGCACAAGTTGACAGCGCCTTGAGCATTTCAATGGTTATAAGCGGAAATTTTTAGATTAACTGAGAACAAAGCGTAGACTGACAAGTTGGAATTTTTTGAAGACATTTTGTAAATGATTACCTACCTCTTCCAAGTCAAGCAATACAAATTTTGGTTCGTAGTTAATACGAAGTTTAGTTCGCTTAAAAAAATCGTAAAACTGTTTGGAACAGTTTATTTTAAATTTTAGAAGCAGTTCTTTACAATTATGACGAAAGAGAGTCAAATCAAACGTTTAGGTTTTCCACAAAACGCGCAAAATAGGAATTTTGAACAACTTAAAGCCAAATTTGTTGAAATTCCCAAAACAGATTTGTGTTCTGCATGCGAAAATCATCTAGTGTAATTCTTCTAAATTTTCAAAAAATGTAATAGCATTTGACTTTCTCAAGTGCTGGATCAAGCAATACAAACAGATCAGTACTCGTTTCTGAATTCGATATATTCGATTCCCGATAAACCATTTTAAAATTCGATTGAAACTTGTTGCCATCATGACAGTCGATTGAAGATATATGGAAATTTGTTGCCAATTTCATCGATATTGAAAACGGGAACAGACAGAAAAATGCTACATTTTGTGTGTTTTTTTAAGCTTGTTTTTTAACCCAGAAAATTTTGTCATACTTGGGGCAAAAATTAATAGAGGTTGTGCTCAACCGTTTTGTCAAGGCGGCTTAAGTCTACAATGTCGCTACCATCTACTGCAACTGCACTCATAAGCGCGGTGCGAGATTCGGAACCGCTGGATCAGATGGTACGAAAGTTCTGGGAGTTGGAGAAGACGCAAAATCCAAAACACACCCCAGAGCAAGAACTTTGCGAGACGTCGTTCGTTGAGAACGTTAGTAGATTACCCTCGGGTCAGTTACAAGTCGCAATGCCTTCTAAATCATCACCAAATTGCCTGGACCTGTCATTCGAGACAGCAAGGCGTCGGTTTCTATACTTAGAACGAAGATTGGCAAAGCAAGAAGACGTGCGAGCTATGTACATAACATTCATGAAGGAATACATCTCCTTAGGCCACATGACTCAAACCGACATTGTAAACCCGAGAGAGCCACATTACTTTATCTCTCATCTTCGACCAAATTACGTGTTGTGTACGATGGATCAAGCAAGACAACTACTCAGATATCTCTTAATGACATTCTGATGGTTGGTCCAACAATGCAACACGGCTGTTAACCGAAAGGTTGGTGGTTCGAGTCCACCCGGGGGCGCCAAAAATGTTGAAGTAAATGTGCAGCTTAGCACTTGCACCATAAATCGCGGACTTTTAGTTGTAGAAATAAATTGATCGCAAGCGAGCTTCGTGTTCGTCGTGACTATATTTATTAACAGTGTGACCGTTTCGTGGTCTCATTGAAATCTCAAAAAAACTTCATGCTTAGTGTTAATAACAATCGAGGTTACTTCATTGTAACTATAACTTTCAAGTTGGAATATAAGTAATAATTAATTATTATATAATACTTATAGAGAGTTGACTTAACACGTTTCGCTTAGTCTGCAAAAAAACAGTTTTTAAGCGACGCATTGAATAGGGATAGACAAAGAAACTTCTATTGCTGATTCTAATACTCTCATGATGCTCATGATAGAAACAAAAGGTTGCTTTTTGTTTTTGTTTACAAAAGTGTTTTTAAGAGCAGGCTCTAAAATGTAAGCGTCTATGTGCTTGTATAAATTTAGCAAATTACATGATGCACTAACTTTTTGTTGCTCTCGCTGCACCATAACAATAAAAAAAAAACACAAACGCAGTCTGGCCCTTTTGCCTCAGCAGAGCCACTACACACTTCACTTCATTCTGTCTTTGATGTGTGCAGTACTGAGTGAAAATTGGTATTTGAACTTTCGAATTATGCCACCTACTACTTCAAATGTGGGTGTTCTCATTTTAAAGAGTAAACTCATCTTTGCAGTTGGTATACTAGAGACTCGAATTTAGAGCGGGATGCGCTTAAAAGCATAGTTGCTTAGCAAGCGCTGTCATTTCTACGCTGAACAGTTGCCTTTCACAGAAACAATTTACCATTTAAGTTTACAAAATAGTGAAATAGACAAAACCAAGCTTACGACCTAAGTCATTGGCATTACACACAAATTTTTCAGTTGAACCAAGATTTAAATGCCACCATATATAACAAAACTTAAGTTCTCCTTTTGGTTTCAAGTTCATACAAAGATTTTTGATTGAGTTTTAGGGTTAATAGAAGAAAGAAATCATAAAACAAAAAAAACAAACAACAGCAGCAGCAACGAACTAACTAAAGTTTAAAGTACACAAATCAATTTATGTTCTCAACAATTTTTCATTTTAAGTTAACGTGCAACCAAATTTCGATACGATTTTTCTTTAATTTCAAACGTTATTACAATGAAAATTCAAACAAACCTTTGAGTTCTGAACAATAGTGCCGGTAATATTTAACTGATAAGTATAAATATATATATATATAAATAAGTGAACACCTAAAATTATGATATGCAACACAAAAATGGAGTGAAGTTAAGTCACATTTGCGCTCAGTTTTTTGTGTATGGTCCACACTAGAGAGTCTGAAGTTTATCTAGCCCTGCAAAGCCTCTCGACAGACACCTCCTCCCCACATATAAATAATATATATAACTTATTACTTATATAAGGACAAAACCAAAAACTAAAGGTAGTTGCTATTTTAAATATGTATTACCAAAAAAAAAAACCAAAAACAAAAACCAACTTCAAAAATATGCAAAAATATGTTTAAGCAGGAACCAACAACCAAGCAGCATTCGACAAAAACAAACAGTTCGTTCCACAGCCATCTGATAAAAATATTTGATATTTGTATGCTTTTTTACTTACACCCATACACACACACACACACACCCACACACACATAGAAAGAAAAACATATAGGGGAACTCTGACGCCGCCTTTAGGTTTAATTTTAATGCACACGAAAATTATCAAGAGAAAAACAAAACTTAAACGTAAAATCAAGCAAAAGTAAAAAAAAGAAACTGAGAGCAGACATCATATAAATTTATACTCATAGTTTAGCAGTTGTCGTAATTGATTTCTATTTTTCAACCAAAACGAAATGCATAATACTAGGACAACACACATACTCTTACATAGCAAACTAAACAACAACTAAGGAAAAAAAACAAAAAAACATAAATAATAACAAACCGAGAAAAAAAAATAGCAATTTTCCGCCAGCCAACAAAAATCGATAACAACAACAACAACAACAACTTAATGCCGTTCAATCAACAACAACTCAAAAAATCAAGAAGCAAACCTAACAAAAGATCAGTTTTCAAATTGTTAAACTATTTTTGTTTTATTTTTTAAGTTTTCAACATACATACACTATACATATACCTGGATTGTTCATATGGAAGCGTGTGGTATACGTTTCAAGATTCAAATCAATTTGAATTACCAGTGACTCATTTAATTCAGTTGCTCAAAATTTAGTTCAACAAAACGTCTAAAACTAAGACTATCAGCCCTGTGGTAGTTTTTGAAATGCTTCGAAAGGAATTGGTTAAAATCAAAATATTTTGAAATCAGAACGAGAAATGGGAAAGCAGGAATTATAAAGTATCTATAACAGGGCTGCAAGCCCAAAACATTTTTGTAGAGATCAGGTTCGACGGTTCGAACCAAATGTTCGAAAATTTGAGGTTCGTTCTTCGAACCTTGATTCGGCCCACGATTTACGCAAATATTCGATCTACAATAAAATACTAGATAAATATTTTACTAAGTAATGGAACTTTTGCGAACAATCAAACGAGCTTCAAATAAAGATTTTCTTAATATTCGCCAAAATGCTTAGGAACGAGCGTTTGACTAACGCTTATGAGTAGTTTGTTGTTGGGGAAACAGCGCACTGCGATCAATACTGATCTATTGTGCCCCCATACTTAGTTTACAACTCTCCTAGCAGCCCTATCTCCTGTACGAATGTCAGGATTTTCGTGGGTTCTAGGTTACCTATATTGTTGGGGGGTAAGCTATGTTCCCCAAATCTACTGAATCTGCGCCTCGCTAGAGCATCGCAGTGAGCTAGTATAGGTTCTGAGGACTCCTCCTTCTCTTTACAGTATCTACATAGTGGGGTGTTTGCTATTCCCAGCTTGTACAGGTGACCCCGCAGTCTACAGTGGCCCGTGTAGAGCCCTGTCAGGATCCTAAGGTGATTCTTTCCTTTTTGGATTAATTTCTGGAACCTTTTCAGGTTGTGGTCCACCATTAATGCTTTCGCTTGTCTCATGCCCCTGGTGTTTACCCAGGAGGCTCTTCAAAGCGTATTCTCTTCTTTTCTAAGGAGCTCCCTAATGGTGTGTTGGCCTATGCCACAGTAGGGTTCTGGTCCTACTATTGCAGTGGCTGCACCCTTGCGTGCCAGTTCGTCAGCCATTTCGTTTCCGGGGATGTTTTTGTGTCCCGGTATCCAGCGTAGGGACAGGTTGTTCCTGCTACCTAGTTGGTCCAATTTGTTCTTTGTCTCTAAGACTAGCTTAGAGGTGAACTTGTTGCTGCTAAGCGCATTGAGCGCTGCTTGGCTATCCGAAAGGATAGCATTTTCTCTATTATGGTAGTTTTTTCACATATTGAGGACTGCGCATCGGGAGATAGCACATATTTCGGCTTGAAATATACTTGCAAATTCTCCCATTGACTCAAACCTTTTCGTTCCAGGCCCTGCTACCCCAAGTCCAGCCCCTTGGGGTGTCAAGGACCCGTCTGTATACCACTGCACATATTTTGGCTTGAAATATACTTGCAAATTCTCCCATTGACTCAAACCTTTTCGTTCCAGGCCCTGCTACCCCAAGTCCAGCCCCTTGGGGTGTCAAGGACCCGTCTGTATACCACTGCACATATTTCGGCTTGAAATATACTTGCAAATTCTCCCATTGACTCAAACCTTTTCGTTCCAGGCGCTGCTACCCCAAGTCCAGCCCCTTGGGGTGTCAAGGACCCGTCTGTATACCACTGAATTTGAATTTCGTACTTGCTTTAATGTTCGATGCAGGACTATTTAATTTTTAATTTCGGATTGATGCATGAATTTTAGGATTGTGCCAAACCTTTCCTAGTTGTTTCAAGTAGAAACAAATACTACTCGTACTTGAAATTTTAGTCAAATTTTTTAAATTTTTTTTAACATTTCCGTAGTTGATTGTTATCCGCCTTCAATGGTCGGACATGGCATTGTCAAATCGATTGTATCGATACGAGATACAAAGAAGATACGAGAAGTTTTATATCAAAATGGGCAGAAGTTACCATTTCGCCACACTTAAAATTTGGCACGTTTGCAGCTAAGAGTTAACATTACGCTTAATAGTTTGTGTTACGCTTAACAGCACATTTGCCGATTCTATGTAAATAGGCCACCTCGGAACATCAAATAAAAAGTATTTTTCTTTAAGAACTTTTACACATCCAGTCACCGTCACCAGTTAATGGCGCCTGATGTAAAAAAATTAGCCATGAAAAAGCTACTCAAACTTTGCCGTTCGGATTTGGCATTAAACTGTAGGCCCTCTTTCTCATGTGGGAGCATTTTAAGCACATCCACTAAGAGATTGAGAGAAACTCAGCTTGGCCCCTTATGGATATAAAGCAGCAATGATCACCAGTACCCCCGGGCGGGGCGAAAACATTTCGCTATTTACACATATACGAGGCGAACCCATGCTGAAGCTGAGGCCAAGAGAGTAAACTGCCTTTGAGTCGCTGGCTAGCGTTCGAAGAAGCTGAGTAGCGGCGCTTTATTTTCACGAAGTGAACTTGTTGACATTTCAACATGAGCAGCATGCTTCTTCTTGAGCAGAGTTCTCCAGCCATAGCCCCTGGGGGCCTAATGCATTCGGTAATTCACACGTATAAAAGCCGAATGCTTGCCGAAGTCATTTCTAACTGAATGTCTGAAAGCCAGTCGCAATCAACATTACAAAACAATCCCTTCCTCTACAGTAAATTACCGAGCAACACTGCTAAAAAGAGTTTTCACATTCTCTGTCCTCTCTTCTTGGGGAACCCTGTTCTTGAGAGAACAAAAAGACGAACACGCGCATCGTAAGAGAGCAAGCTGCCGAGCGTGTATAGAACACACAGATTCTCTCTCTCTCTATACGTGTGTCGGCTGCAACGCCGGCAGGATTGTGAGTTCCTATCCCATGGGATAGGCTTTTGGCATTTTGGACACCCCACAGCTATAAAGTCTAGTACTTTAATTTTATGTAGAAAATATGTCAGTTTTGCTCAAAACAAAACTTTGCTGATCGAGCAGAGTGACCCATCCCCAGTTAGCTGAATAATACCAAAAACCACGTTGACGAAATATGTAAAGAAGTAAGGAAAGACCTTAACTATTTAACGATATTTAGGCTGGAATGATACATTCGATTTTTAGGGACAATTAATGTCGCAATTTTTTATTAATGGACAAAAGTCAATGAACTGAATCATCTTAGCCTCTTAAAAAACATTATTCGGCCAATTCACGCAAACTTTGATTCGTTTACACCTACGACTTTTCCTCATTGACGGAAACTTGTGACTAAAATTGTCCCTAAAATTGAAAGTGTCATTCCAGCCTTACGAGTTTTCGTCTAAAATCTCGAATTGCTTTTCCTGCCATAAAATTAAAATATTGGAAATCAATTTCAAAACTTTGTTGAGCGCCAACTTGGTCAATATCTTTTGCATTACATTTGTATCACTTTTTCAATGGAGCTTCATCGTCCTATTATGGAACTACACATCGGCAGTATGTTTAAAACAGGGTTGCCATATGTCAAAAAAAAAAACAGCTGTGCAAAGAATCTCTGAATCACTGAACATATGTTGCAACTGAACTGAGTGTTATGATCAACTAAACATTGAGTCACTATACAAAAATTCACAATTTTAAAAGAACTTGTTCACTTTAACGAGCAACTCCTCGCTTTTGATTTTCTGTTACAATGTGTAATTTTTATTGATAACTTTTGTGTGTTATATTTTATCGTAACTTTCCATATATGATCCAGGTATCTCTATTACTACTACTACATACATAATTCAAATAATAAACCAAACCAAAGCAACCAACATACCACAAAAAAAAAACATAACAATTTTTGCAATTTCTTACTTGGGGTAAACAAGTTTCGATATCAAATGAAACATCATTTACCAGCTCAAATAAAATTGTATTTTCGATTAGAGAAAATATTTCGAGAATGATATATTTCGGCTTAGATATATTACTACACATATTCATATATATATACATATATAGTAGACAGAAAACGATTTTCGACAATGCGCTGCATTTTGCAAGATTTGCAAGAATGCAAACGGATGAACTCTCTCTCGGCATAGACTTTGGCGTAAATTTCGGAACAAGAACTAAACGCAAACGAACCAAATTTGACAATTAAACAAAACTTAAAAGACGCGCTGCCAGTGGACCAAACGTTTTTTTCTTACGAGCAGAGCCAAACCAAAAAAAGAAAAACCAAAATTACGTTTTTAGGTATAAGTGTAAAATTAAATATTAAAACATATTTCGGTAATGTTCCTATATATACATATATATATATATACATAAATAAATATACATAAAATTAAACATTTTGGACACTCGGCAAAAATTCAGCATTTAACATTTTGGGCAAGAAAAAACGGCCTGGTAAAAACGTTTGGTGGACTGGCAAGAAAAAAAGAAAAAAAAACATTTGAAAATAAAATAAAATCCAAGGAAAATATTAATAATTTACAGGCAGAATTTTGTGAAAAACAAACAATTTCAATTAAATTCCCTTAGTTGTACTTTTCAACCACAAAAAAAAAAACAACAACAACGCGTTTAAAACCAAAACTTAAAAAAAAGAAAACGAAAAAAAAAAGATAAAGACAAACAAAATTGAAAAATCTCTCGGCCATGTTTGGATAATTCTCTCTCGGTGTAAAAGTTCAGGACAAACAAATTTACAAGGAAAACAAAAACAAACCAAAAAAAAACCAAAAACAACAAAAATGGAAGAAAAAACTTTCAAAATTTAAAGCAAAATTACAAAATTTTGGAAAACAAAATTTTCGTATGGAAAAATACCAAAAAAATACCTTAAATTGTAAGTAAAACCAGCAGACAGAGTAAACAACAACAACAACAACCATTTTGTGAGGAAAGACATTTTGAAAAACGTGTTGAAAAAATATCAAGAAAAAAGTACAAGCTTATTTTAAGCACCTTCGCGCCTTATCTTTAAGAACATAAAACCAAAAACAAACAAAAAATCGACAAAACCACAAAAAAAAACACATAAATTTAAAAAGCAAAACCCAAAACAATGTAAATTTAAATATGTAAAATCTCGGAAACTTTGGAAATATGAAATTTAAGTTTAGGTCTTAGTTTTTCAGTTATTGTTTTGTGGAAAATCTGCCTTAAATTATAATAATAAAAAAAAAATAAAACAACATGACAAGTCAAAACAAAACAGAGCCCAGAGACCTGGGTACTGGGCTCTCACCCATTGAAATGCAAAATTCAAAATCATCGTCAAAAGGTGTTAAATAGCAGCAGCAGATTTCAAAATTAAGCAAGAAAGGAAATCAAATTACAAAATTATACAAAACAGAAGCAAACAGAAACAGAGCCACAAAAACACTTTTCTGTTCCCCAAAAAAAAATCTTTGTAAATGTTTAGATATATGGAAGAAGAAAAAAACGAAACAAAAGATGTTTGTAAAAATTAAAACAAAAAAAAAACAACAAAAAATCTCCCCCCCAATATTATATATATATATTACTATAAACAACTATGGGTATAAATCCCTTTCCCCCTCCCCCACTTTTATATAAGTTGTATTAAGATTTTTCACTCGATTGCCTATGGGAAAATTTGTCAGAAAAAAAGAAAACACAAAAAAAAACCAACCGGCTTTCAGTTCGTTTCGAACATTTCTTAAGGGCTTTATGCTAAGTTCGTTTCGTTACAGCTCAAAGCAATTCAATAAATATGTAGCTTAGTTTTCAATATTTCCATACAACTTTTAATAGGAGACCGATTACCCGACCAAAGTGTTGACAGTTTCTCAAGCCTACAAAATAAAACCAAATTGCCTGGTTTTCAAAAAGTACGTGAAATGCCTTTTAAGTGCGGAAATCAAAAGTATGTCGGCCTCTCTGTGCTCCTTTTGAACCTGTCTCCAACTTAGATTGTTAGGTTGTTTATCCACTGCAAATATGATTATCCTAGTTGTTTGGTATAATATTGAATAGTAATACTGTTTCTCTTGTCATTTAGATTAGTATAAACCAGAATATGTCAAGAATAGCGAGGGCAAAAAAAGCTCTGACCTACTTCAAAGACCGCTGGCCAGCGTTTGCTGTCTGAGCCGAATCTTCGGCATGCGTACTGTCGGTGTGAATAGCGAAATGTGTTCGGCAACTGCGGTCCAGGCGTGCCAATCGCTGGTATAAACCTCTGATTCCCACAAATCAAACAGTATTCTTGGTTATTATGCGGACGAACCCCGAGCTAGGGTATCCAAAGAAATCTTATCAAAAACTAGGGTAATCAATAATAGATTTTTTACACTGGGCGCAGCATTGTCGAAGCTGCGGAAACCTGCAGAATGCGTTCACACCACAACCGCAGCTTCAAAAACAGATGTCAGCTACTACTACTTAGAACGGTTGCAAAGTATATCCAAAATAACTGGGGAAAAGATAATCATCTACGAGTTACCATCAATGAAGGCTGCGCTGGAGCTTGAATGTTTTGACATTTGAGTGAACACCCAGAATACGTATTTCCTATATAACACAAACTTCGCAGCTTCGACTTCGACTAAAGTAACGATCAGTTCTCATATTTTATGCTTCATCAAGGGTGGTTTACTAGAAGCCCGTGGTTAGTAAAGCATTTGAAAAATTCCTGCACCGTAAACTATCCACATAATATTTTGAGATTTTCGGAAAGTTTATTAACTTTTTGTTAAATGTTTTTTAACTTATTGGAATAGAAACTCTTTATATGAATTACGATTTCAGATCAACCATGCTGCTGAACAGGTTCATTATATACCAAAAATCCCAACTTAGGTAAAACAGATTATTAATCAAGCTTAATTCAAAAGATTCAAACCCCCATCAGCACCCTTTTGAGTTCAAATTTGAGTTTGGGAGCAGTTCAACAACCACCACAGTAAAAAACAAACACCCCGCTGCATGTGAGTTAATTGCGACGCAATTTATTATGCGTCTGACTGACGCCAGTATACGACTAAAATTTTTTTAGCAATGCGAACAAAGTTGTGCCCACCGCTGGTCGTCGAGCGACTACCTTAAGGTTGGTTAATTTAATCAACCATACCAAGAGACTTGACTTTGTTCTAGCGCTGTAGAGTTTTTCCAACTTACTCTTAAAGAACAGAAAACTGTCGAACGGTTACTCCGATTTTGTCTATATACTGATTGTCGTCTCTTTTTCTTAAGATATCTGTCGTCATACTGCATTCATTTCGTGAATGTAGCAAATCGAATTGTGACAATTTTCTAAATAATTTGAGAAATCTAACTGCCATATTTGGCAGTTGTAAAGATTTTGAAACGTTTTCTGCTTGGTTTAAGAAGGGCCAGGCACCATAACCCACATTTTCCTTCCCTGAATGCCCTGCTTTAAGTGAAATCTATGAACGTTGTCGCCATATCCGACTTAATATACATATGTACGTGAATATTAATCTTTCAGTCTTTCATTTCCAAAAATAATATCTGAATGTCCAAAAATTTTTATTAGAAATTAATGCTCGAAATTCGAAAGTGAGCCTTAAACCGAAACTGCGGTTTGGTTTGGTCCATAAGCAGATTTAAGAACTCCTTAAACTTCTGAATCGAACCAGTCCTAATTTTCAATCGGTTGGCATCCCAGACTTAAATCTTCATATAATCAAAATGTGGCCGTACAATTTTCACCGGCAGCTGGTTTCAACAGTTTGTATTGACATCTGCAGCGAAACAGTCTTATTGAAGGCATTAACATCCGTTGTAAAGCGAAAGACGCGATAGCTGTTGATCGTATATAGATAGTTCGGAAGAAAAAGTGTTGTAGAGTGTTGTAATCTGTTTTACCGAAGTAACAAATACTTTCTTAAATCAAAGACGAAATTACCCTAAAAATAAGAAACGGCAATTAAGCAAATATACTCTAAAATTTAGAAAAAAATAAATTTTAGAAAGTTTTTTCTAAAAAATTCATGTTTAGGTTAACTTTTCTAAAATTCAGATAAATTTTTCTTAAATATACAAATTTGTATCTAAATTTTAGGCCAATTTCGATTTAGGGCTTACTTTTCTAAAACATAGAAAAATAATTTTCTGAGTGCACAAACAAAATATGTATGGTGACCCCGAATTGGGTGATTTTTTAGCAACTTTCTTTTTGGTCACACTGATTTGGCAGCTCAGCTGTTTTCGTGTCACATGTTACTGTCAAACATGTTCAGTTTGGTCTATAATTCAACCATGAATAGACTAACAAACAAACAGCGCTGGCAAATCCTTGAATCAAAAACAGATCCACTTTTTTTTATCTAAAAGTTGTCTTCAGCGACGAAGCCCTTTCTTGGCTCAATGGGTACGTCAACAAACAGAAGTGCCGAATTTGGTCTGAAGAGCAGCCAGAGGCAGTTCAAAAGCTGCCAATGCACTGTTTGGTGCGGTTTGTGGGCCCGCGACATCATTGGACCGTCCTTTTTTTCAAAAATAATGAAAATCGCAACGTTACAGTTAATGGAGCAAATTTCCGTGCGATTGCGGACTTTTTTTTGCCCAAAATGGAAGAATTGGACTAGGTTGACTTATGGTTTCAACAAGACGGTGCCACATGCCACACAGTTCGCGAAACAATGGCCCAATTGAGAGGCGACTTTGGTGAACGCATTATTTTGCACTTGCTATCGATGACATAAAAAATTATACAAGAACTCAAAATGTTCAAAATTTGATACTCAAAAATAATGTTCAAAGTATTTTGAATATTTTTCTAATTTTCTTAATTGTATCTTAACGATATCCACAAATAAAATCACGTTTACACCAGACCCGGCCAGCCATATCTACCACAAGCCGAAGTCAGTCGTGTTTTTACGCAAACGCGAGCCGAACTCATGATTGTGTGAATCGGTGAACATTGAATTGCAAGTAAAACGGCTATAGTCTGGAGAGAGCTCTCTTGCTCACCAACACAAGCACACTATTTTGTCCTCTCCATTTGGCCGGCACTGGTTTACACCATTTATCTTTCAAGAAGATGGTGACCCCGACTAGTGCTAGACCAACTTCAGGTGGGCATATTATTTAGCTCTTGCTCTTATAAAAAAATTCAAAATTTTCGAAATTTGCCACTCAAAAATAAGGTTCAAGGTTTTTTGAATATTTTACAAACTTTTCTTAATTGTATTTTAAGGATATCCAAATTTTTTGACCATAGATTATAGAAATCACAAATCACAAGCCCCTCCCCCTTATATTTTTTGAAAAAGCAACCCATTTCGAGTCACTTAAAAGGCACTTCTCCTGCTAAAATCCAAAACAACGGGGTTCAGCCAGGCAACTCAAGGACATCCATAACCGTTTTAGCATAAAAAAAAACACCATAGCACTGAAGGCAATACCAAAATATTTAAATAAAAGGCAGCAAAGCAAAAGACAAGGCAAAGGACAAGTTTCGAATTGAAAATAACTTTCGGTAACATTTCGAACGTATAACAATCTTTCGGCAAAGTTTCGAACCAAACTTTCGATTTAGGCTTTTGTTGTTAATTTGTTATTTTGCTAACTAAAGCGTCGTCTCCAAAGCATATACAACACACTACCAGAACAAAAGTGATGAAAATAAAAAAAGAAAATTTTTGAAAATGGGGCCACAACGTCCGATCTAAAGTGCCTTCAAGTAATAAAGAAAAAGAAAAAGAAAAAACAAAAACTGTTAATTTTTTACTATAAATTATAAACGAAAAATTTGTATAAAGAAATTAAACAATGTAAAAAGGTATAAACTAAGCAAAAACAAATGAAAAATTAAAAAAAAAAAAACAAACAAAAACTAAAAGAGAAAAGGGCTCCAAATAGACCAGCAAGCAAAGTTAAATACCCAAAAACTGTGCCACAACCTTTGGTCGGAACTATAAACCGTGTCTCAGCGAAATTTCCCTAGGTTCAACATTAAAGGCAAAAAAAAAAGGCAAATCGAGTTGAGTAAATCTTAAACCCTAGGAAAGTTGGTAAGCCATATTATATATGTATGTATGTATTTAGTTTTAGAAATGAAAATAAAAACGCGGTTTGGATATACTTACTACTTATGAGGCATATAAGTACACACATATAAAGCTGAGTTGCTCATTCTAACATACACATACACACACACACACACACCCATATACGAGACTACATGCATAATTTAGATCTTAGGTGGAACATACGGAAAAATATTGAACTCAAAGTTAAGCTAAAGATTAAACATAAAGAAAAAAAAACAGAACTAAGAACGGCATACTTAAGAGGCGGCAAATTAGGTTAAGCTAAACTCAAACTAAAACACAAGATGAAGTCGAATATTTGCATCTATATATATATATATAAACCATATATATAGAAGCTACTATACTAACCAAAAACGAAACAAAACAAAAATGACGATGAAAAACCTAAAAAGACTTTCAAAACTGGAAACCAAATATATGAACGTCCCTTTTCAGCACGTTTTCCCGTTTACTACTTTTGTGCTTCTTTCCCTCCCCCCCACCCCCCCTCACATTTTCTGTTGAGTTGAACTTAGAAAAATTAGCAAAATTTAAAATTAAACACCCTTACACTATATGTATATAAGTATGTAAGATTCATTTTGAATGATGCAAATTTCGCAAATATTCGGATACGTTTTTCATTCATAAGAAACCAAAACTAAACAAAACCAAAAAAAAACAAAAGAAAAAAACAAAACATGAAAAAAGAAACCAAGGAAAGAAGAGCCACAACTGGTGTGTAAAAGGGTTTTCATTTTGTTGCTTAGAAACAAACATTTTCAATGTATCAAATCAGGAAGACAAACCGTAACCGTAGTTAATCTATTATGAATTTATACAAGAGTTTTCTCCACGTCCACGAAATACTATTACAATTGAAAATCAGATTCAAAAATACACAAAGTTTTGTGAAAATTTCTGCGCAAATCAGATTCGTGCATGTTCGTGTCAAACTTAAAATACACGGACGAACTCACAACAAGCTGCCTACAATTTCGATTACCAAACATGGGGTTTGTAAGGCAATTTATTAAAATTCCCAATGAATAAAAGTATCTAAAAAGAATTTCAAACAAATTTTACTTTTCCAAACAAGACCATTCTTTCAATTACAGTTACGGTTTGCTTTCCTAATATTAAACCATTTTTGGACCATAACAAATTTCGACACCAAGAAATATCTTTTGGCCAGGGCATCATTTTGGCTTTACTAGATGCCAAAATCAGCTAAAACAAAACAACAAATTCAGCTCTGAAAATTGATTTTGAGTTCGTTTTAAATAAATAAAAAACCAAATATAGAAAAAATTGAAAACAATTTTTATTTGAACCACAATAGACCGGAATTATTTCCAAGAAATAGTACAAACAATTTTAGAAATAACTTTTATAAATGTAATTATATAAACTAAGTGGTAAAACCGAAAGAAAAAAATGCGCCTAAAAACAACAACTTTGAATGGAAATTATAAACACTTTTGGATTCATTTAGAGCGCTGATAACTCATACAAAAATGAAAAATGAAAAAGGAAGAAAAGTTTTTCAACTCCAACCAGTATGCACATACAATTCTTTTATTTTCGTTTAGAATATCCACACACAATGAGTTACAAATCTATGATTTTCCAAATTCCAACTGGATAGACTGTAAAAGCATATACAACCCAACATTGTATGTGTCAAACATTCCTTTCAATTTGCTAAGTGAACAACTACCAAAAAAAAACAAAAACAAAAATAAAAAGTGGAAAGCTTAAATTATAAGTATATGTCATAGCAATAGACGATACCTCCCTCCCCTCCCTCAAGAAAAAAAGACCCCCCTTAAGAAAACAAAAAAACCAAACACACTTTACTATTTACCACAATATGCATACCAAAAACAAAAAAAAACCAAAACAACATATATGAATGTAATACGCAAAACGAGAGTTGAGGAATTCCTGCCAATTCCTCAACTATATATATACTAACTTTATATGATTAACTAATTCCAATTAGCCATGTCTCGGTTTCGGTTCCCGGTTCCGTTTTCATTTCATTTCAACTTTTGGTTATTTAGTTTGGTGTACAATTTTGGAATCTTCGAAAACGATTTTCTGGCCCCCCCACCCAAAATGGAAACACAACATAAAATTGTACATTTCGCACAAACAAAATTCCAAAGAAACAAAAACCAATAAAAGATGGAGGAAAATTCAGTATTTGGCATATAAGCAAAATATAATTACATCAAATTTATATTTATGCGTAAAGGAAAAGAAAATGGTAAAACAAGAACAAAAAAAAAATAAAAATAAAACACTAAACTACACAATATGACATTTTTAATCGAAAAAAACAAAAACAAAACAAAAATATAATAAAAACAAAACTTATTTTATTGAAAATTATGTAAAATTTACTAACGAAAAAAAAACACACAATAAAAGTATATTGTTTATTTTCATCTTTAAAAATAAAGTTTTAAAATCGTATAAAAATAGTAAAAAAAAAAAACGATGACATTATTTTCTGGGAGGAGAAGGGAACAGAAAGTTGAGCTGTTTGCTGATGAGCAGGAAACTAGACAGCAGACTTACTGGATTTTTTATGTTCACCGATTCAAACAGCCCTGTGTTCGGAGCGGATTCTGCCAATCTGGTATATCCAGTGATTGGAAAGGTACCCAATTTGCTAAGGTACATGGTAAATTTTAAAAAAAATATACCTAGGTAAAGTAAAAGGTAGCCGGATTTCCCAGTACCTAGGTAAAGGTACAAAAAAGGTACAAAGGTCATCAATTTATATTAGTAATAAATATAAACTGTACGAACTTAAATACAAATATGAGGTCTAAAAATGGAACATGTTAATTTCATATGATTTTATTTTATGTAAATGTTTCTCATATACCATCTCGCCTTTTTATATACACTGCTCGCCACTTGAATAGGACACCCTGTATGCTCTCTTTAAAACTGCTCGTAACTCGAAAACGAAATGGTAGAATAACGGTATTTTTTGCATATTATCTTTGTGCAAACATTCTTCGCTCTTTCTGGTATATTCCAAGTTTTGGAATGTAACCGTTATAAAGTTGTTTGGCACTTTATGTAAGCATTCGCAAAAATTCAATGGAATTTTTGCGCCACTTGAATAGAACATGCATTTAATTTGGTCGGTATCGTTGACACGTGCACACAAATTTTGGTTTACTTGAACTTTTTGCTTTAATTGAAGTGTATATAAAATTAAAAAAAATTAAAATGGGGCGTGGCACTTCGTTATCTGAGTCGGAGAAAGGAAAAATCCAAGCTTACAAGGATTCTGGCCTTTCTATTGCCGAAATAGCAAAAAAAGTCGACAGGAGCCGTCACGCCATAACAAATTTTTTAAATAATGAGGCTAATTATGGTAAAAACATGAAGGGCCGCACCCACAGTGTGCTTACCATCGCGGACAAGCGACTTATATTAAGAGAAGCTTCCAATTCGCACGACTCTTTGGCCAAGATAAGGGAAAAATGCAACGTTAAAGCAAGTTTGACAAGCAATAATGCTACACACCTGAAGAGACTAAAAATCAAGAAGAAGCCACCTCTTAACCCGGCTCGGAAGTTACAACGCCTTGATTTCGCGCGCGCACATGTCACCTGGACTTCGGAGTGGCAACGTGTTGTCTTTTCAGACGAAAAAAAGTTTAATTTGGAGGGCCCCGATGGCTACAGCTACTATTTTCATGATCTTCGAAAAGAACCACACCATCTTGATAAGTTGCACAGCAGAGCTAGGCAAAATGGTATAGTACTTATAAAAAAAACATTGCAATTATTTTTATACTTAAGTATTGATTCAAAAGATTTGCTATAATCGGCAAAATAAGTTAAGACTTTCAATGCAATATTAGTATTTTCATAACAATTCTCAGTTTCATCTAATTCCATTCCATTACTGGTATCGTAAAAGTCTTCGGAATCATTTGTATTTGAACTCTTATTGACAACTGTTTCCAAATTTTCCGTAATTTTTGTAACAAGCCAATCGTTAAAACACTTACAATTTTGTGGTGGTTTTTTGGAATCGACTTCAATTTTAAGCAAAGGTCTTTGAGTCGCTTGAAGTCTTTTCAAAAAATTAACATCGTTTAAAACCCCTTTTTTAAGAGGGCTCTATTTCCTCTCTCTCTTCTAAACTCTTCTAAAAACTCAAACTTCGCGTGTTTCCTTAAAAAATTTACACTTTAATTGCTTTTCAGAAGTTGGAAACATTTTCTGTAACTGTTTAACCTTTGGATATCTCTAAGTCCGTACTTGCTATGAACTTCAGCTAATATAGTAGCAATTATTTCATGTGTGTGGGACAATCGCACACGCTTATATGCGAGTAAGAGAGAACCGGCGATATTTTTCTTATACAGCCAAGCTCCCATTTTCATTTGTGTAAACATCTTGCGATTTAAAACCGTTTTTCAGAACAAAAATTGTCTAAAAATCGCAAAATGTTTGCGAAAGTAAAAATGGAAGCTCGGCTGATTGTACGCCTACCTCGTATCTAGCATGAATCGGAATAATTACGGCTGTAATGTAATCGCGGCGAAAAAATCACGTGCGAAAAGTACCTATTGACAAGGAAAATAAAAATTAAGACCTAGGTAAGGTAAAAGGTACTCTAATTTGAAAATACCGAGGTTACCTTACCTTACTAGTTACACAAAATATGTATATTGGTATGTATCTAGATATTTGTACTTGGGTACTTTTAAACACTGGGTATATCTATAGCATAGGTGCCCAGAATAAGCTTATGGCCTAGCGAACACCAATACAAAGGACACCAATACTTCAAAAATCAAAATTTTACAAATATTTGGAAGCTAGGTACAATTGTATAAGCGTAAACGGGCGTATCATCAAATTTTGAATTCTAATTCTTGGAATATTATCAATAACTGCCGTTAACTTTGACATACATATAGTCCTATATGGATGAACATGGGCTTTATGGATTAGTTTTAACCTGTACTATACTTCAAAAATAAAATTTTCCAAAAATTGGAAACCAGAAGAATCTCAAAAAACATAAAGAGAACCCTGATTTTTGCTTGTGTGTGTTTTCTCATTGCTGTCTGATACACACGATTCGTGTGTTTGAAAAACTGTCAGCAAAATAGCAATAGCACTGAAATTTATGCCTTTGGCTGTGCTGTACTTTGACGAAATCGTAGATCGATCACATGGAAAGCAAAAGCGCCAAATTCAAAACCCGAAGCTGTGGCTATTGCCTTGCTGTGAGAAATTGGAAAGCATAGCAATCAGGGAATCAAACCGGAGCCAGAACCGGAACCGTATACCGAAAAGAACCGATTAAAACTCAGAACCAGAACCGGAACTGGAACCCATATTATTAATTTTTTGTATACCGGTATTCGAGAACCGTTATTCTTGGTACCGAAAAGAACCTTAACATTGTACCTGTACAGTTTCGGTTCTGAGCGTAACAATTAGACTGCACATCGAGTACTTGATTTTGAGAAAGTTAAACTGGCATTTTATCGGACCCACATTATAATACCACAAAATTACCTGGGTTACTATTTTGGCGGATATTTATTTAAGAATTTTATCCATGTCTGTTCAAGTCCAACTAAGTGTACAAAATTAGCTCTGACACTTTATCTGAAAGTGGAAACGAAATCGAGTCATATTTTTCGCACTTGCAGCAGCATTATCATACCTCAAAACAATCGATTTTGTATTCTCTATGGAAAATACATCTTTTTGTTTTTATTCAATCCAATTCGAAAATATAACTTCTGAACAGTAAGCCGAAGGATCTGTAACGATATCGTCTGTAGGACAACTCAGATATGTCGCTCTTGTTGGATCATGAAAATGAACCTGTAAAATGAAATAACATATTTTCAGAGAATAAATTATATCAATATGAAAATTGTACACAATCAGCGGTGTCACAGAAACCTCTAGAGATTTCATCTTCGGTTGGTTTGCAAATAGCTCGAAAAATTCGTCGGTGTCACAGAACTTCAAGAGATTTCATTTTCTTATTTGAAAATCTAGTTAGAACAGAAGCTGTTCCAATTGAACTATCATCTGTAAAAACAGGGCTGCATCTCTCGCAAAAAAAATTTCCCTTTTTTTAGTTAAGGGGTAATTTGATGTTCAAGTGATATTTATGGATTGTGTTACATGTTTTATGATGCATTTTTAAATTATAATTCATTTCATATTCTCCAAAACTAAAATGCGAAATTTAAAAATATGTTCGCGCCACTCATGTGTAACTTGACAGCCCTTAGGCAGCTGGCTCTTACATAGATGGCGACAATGCTGCAGATGGCGCCACTTGAGGTGGCTGTGTGGCAGCCCTGGCCACCTCTGGTCACACAATTCATCGAACACCATCCCTAACGCGATAGCAGAACGACAAGACACGCGCCATCCCTGGCGCTCAGTTTCTGGCTTGGCTTCAGCCACGCGCGGCACGCGCCAGCATCGCTCCGTTCGACTTGACGATAATGGTTAGCTTATGTGATATTCAATAAAGTTAGTTACACATTAAACCCTCGTAGCTAAAGCTGCTTTTGACAAATACGAATTACTTTGGTTGGTTTTGCAAATAATTATTAAAACGCAAATTGCAATGTTTAAACTAATCAACTAATTTATTCATTTGATGCAACATATCCAGAAAAATAATGTTGTTTACATTTCCAAAACTAATTTTACTTGTCAAAATTGTTTGGGTGGTGAATTTTGCTAAATCTCCTGACAAAACACGAGAGATTTGAAACCAACGGAATGAAATTTCTGTGACACCGAGAATTGTTTTTCGGTTGGAATTTGCGGTTAAAAGACGAAGAGATTTCTGTGACACCGCTGAATATGGCGAATATTTCTGCATCATTCACTCAAAAGTCGTGAAAGTCTTAAAGTAAATGAACGACAAGTATTTATATGAAAAGAATTGAGACAATACAAATAGTTCAATATCTTCACAAATCAGTTTAGTGGCATTAAACAAGGTTTTCTGAGCTTAAATCGATAACAAAGATAGAAGTCGACAAAGTTTTCGGAATTGTAGGAGCTATCAAAAGATCTTCCTGTTGTTCCAACTACCAAAATAATGTTAAAACCAAAACAGAACCTTTTACCGAAACACAAATTTCGGTACGTACCAGAACCGGAACCGAAATACGAATCGGTTTGATTCCCTGATTTAAAGTAAAAGTGCACTTTAATATACAGGCATGTTCTCAATTCCAAAGGGTAACTCTTTAGCAGCTTTCGGATTTGATTAAAAAAAAAATACATCACACCCTTTCAGAATTTTATTGGTCTCGACGCTATCAACTTTTTTGAGTTCAAAAATGTGTCACAGTGTTATCCAAGAGCTTGCGACATTTGCTGGCCTGTTTGCCAGCCGAATCCAAGAGATCTTGCTCTGACCCAAGGTACCTGTGTCCAGGTAATCGAAGTAACTAGGAAAAGCAATTTTGTCATAAGTGTTAATCCAAATTAAACTCTAATTGTTCACTCACCTGAGAGCCACAGCACTTCGGGCGGTAGGAATTCCTGCAGACACCGCTTATAGGTCTGACTGCCCGAGGAGAGCTTTTCCTGGAAGATGCGAGAGTAACGGACTTTATTTGTATTCAATGCATTTACACGATTAATATCGATAGTTTTTCCCACCGTATTCCCATCCAAATTTGGTATTTTTGCTGTTCCCCGCTACGGTCACACTAGTTTCGCACATTACGCAAATGTTTATTAGAAAAATGTCGCTATTCACCTCATTTGCCAGGTAAATAGCTTAAAAATCTTCTTGTTTCGTCAAACCTTACTCCAAATCTCGTCTTACTGCAGATTAAGTCTTCAAAATAGCGCCATAGCCGCACGTTTCGTGCACACAACGCCAGTTCTGTGCGCCGAACCGTTGAAGAAGAAGAAGAAGCTAGATCCACAAATCATCAAACAGCGTGAAGACCGCAAAAAAAAGAAGATTGAGAAGCAAATACGCAGGCTGGAAAAGAATGCAAGACAGCTGAAGCCGGTGGATGAGCTGGAGGTGCCGCTGGAGCTGATTGATGAAACGGAGTAAGCACCAGCTGCCAGTCATACTTCTTTGGAGTTCTGTTAACTAATCCCCAACCCTGCTTTCAGCAAACGTCAGCGTAAGCTAGCACCTTTGGGTAGTGCCGAGCTGGAGCAACGTGCATTGTTGAAGAAACAATGGGCCCGCCATAAACATGGCGAAAAGTTGGCCAATTTCCAAATTATTGATCGATTGCTGCAGGCCCAGAACAAGGCTTTGGAGGAGCTGCGACAAGAGTCTGAGGAATTGTATCAGGCAGCTATTGAGGTGGATCCAAAGTTGTTGCGTGTGTCACTGAAGGGACCCGTTGCCACGCCCGCTATCAAAAATTATGCCAGTCCAGATGGCGACTATTTACACCAGACCATGAAATGGGAATAATGTGGGGGGTGGGAAGGTGTGTGCACGCGTTAAGGTGTCGTATAATTAAGGTCAAAGATTGCTACATTGTTTATATGAAAATATAGAAAATTAATTAATTGCCAACAGCAATGTAAAAAAGCCCTGATAAGAATTTCACGAAAAAAAATGTAACAAATTCTGATGAATTATTGCACAGATTACAATCAAAATGTTTGGACCAGTTGCAGTTTGGATGCTCCTCAGCTCGGTCCACGGATTGTAAGTAAACATCGATTTATAAACCATTACAAAAATATTATATAAACCCTATTTCTATTAGGCCCTTTACAGCAACGCCTTGCAGTTTAACTGGGTCGAGGAGCATACCAAATGAATGTGCCGAAAGTTATCATCAAATTGGTAATGGAACTTGCATTCGATATTATTGCAAAATTCGTATACGTCAGAATTGTGTAGAGAATCAAAAGGAAGATGTATGCTTAGATGGTTTAAAATGTAGTTGCGGCAAATGCATGGGTTGCACAATTGATTTAAAGGAGTGCTATCAAGAACTGTGTCCCGAACACAAACATTTTTACTAATGAACTGCAGGGGAATGCTTCAATTCCTTCATCTTAGTCCAATTAACCAATTTAGCCTCATTTTACATCAACAATTTCACTGCGTTTGAGTTGCATACTTTATTTTTAATCGGGAACAAGAATAAAGCAGTTGAAAAATGCAATTTAGCGGTGAACTTTTGCTTCCCTTTTTTTTTTTTAAATAAATAAAATGTTAGAGATGAACTCTCCACACTGCTGGGATTAAGCTGGAGTACTACTGGCATTAGTTTTGGCTGCGGCCTGCCGCTTTTTCACGCCCCAATTATAAACACGTGCCATATTCACTTCGGTTGTGGTTATTTGATCTCTGCAAATCATAGGAAAAGTGAGAATTTGTCTTTAACATAAACTTTCGTACTTACCTTAAAAAGTCTTGGTCATGCTCCACGGACTTTAGATTGCCCACAGCTGATGTGATATTTTGCTTTAAAAGGGACTCGGCCTCATCTAGCGGATATTCTAGCATTACGCTGGCTCCCAGCCACAGATAAACAGTTTTCGTGGGCGGCACCAAAGTCTTAATGAACACCTGGTCACTGAGCAGGAACTGTGTCTCGCGCTCTTCATCCTCTTTGCGCAGCACATTCACCATTTCCAGTGAACGCTCCAAATCGGGTATTTGGGATTTCAGCTTGCGACGACGTGCCTCCAGATTGTAGGCCATGAATCGATATTTGCCATGCTGCTCATCGAGACGCTGTAGGACCTTCTCACAGTTCTCATTCTCCGGCTGGGTCATAAATGTATCAATCTCCTCCTGCAATAATTAAGCTGGCGATGATTAATTCATGTTTCCAGGCACAGCTGCTGCTGCAGCAGCCGCCGCCTAGCAGTCTTGCTAGGTTAGAAACGACAAGGCAGAGGCAGCGACAGCGACGCCAGCAGCTGCCGTTTACTTACCAGAAATACTGCTTCTGGTATGCCAGCAAAGGTTTTTTGATTTTCCGGCAGCTTAGGCATTTCCACAGAGTCCATAATGCCAGTCATTGTGTTGGATTTTCTAATATTTAAACGCTGAAATTAACAATTTAATCACCAGCAGGTTGTAGCAGCAAAAGTCGATAGCTAATTGTGAGTAATCGATTGCAAAAGGCCAGTCGATTGTTCGATATAACGAAACGTTTGGTGTTTACACGGTGCAGTCTCACAGTGCGTAAAGTTTTGGATAATACTGGGTCCTGTTCCGAATTCTAAGGCAATTTTCGTGTAAACGTTTGTATTTTGAATTCAAGCTAAATTTATATGTTATGCTGGCTGAACACTGCGTCACACCGTGACTCTATTTTCTGTGACAGTTTGTGACACTATTCAAAATTGTTCACATTGGCGTAACAGAAAGTATGAAACACCAAGTGATTTCTGTGACAAAGCATTTTCCGTTCACATTGCGCTGGGACAAATGTGGCTCTCTGTGACGCAATGTAACCCCTGCATAAGTGACAAGTAAATCTGTGGTTACTAGAAGACCTTTCCGAAGACCTTTTCACTCGAATTGAATTTTCTTGGGATTGAGCAGTCGGTTTCAGCTGCTCAAACAATTAAGAGTTTTGATATATATGATCTACTAACCGTAAGCATTAGTAACCGTTGTCACTTTCTATACAATGTTATTAAATTCGACTGTAAAATACTAACGTTTACCCGAAAATCGATTCGAAATTAGGAACAGGACCGACTATGTTCAGTATAAATATTCTCAGTGGCAAACATTCAATAACATACTCGAAATGTAAAAGTTAACGTATAGAAAACGTTGCTTTGTTTTGCAATTGTAAATCAAAGTTTGACTTCCACATGACAAATAAGCATCCCTCTTAGTTATACCCGGTTTTCGGCATCACTATTGTTACATTTTAACATTATTTATCAAAGAAACGAAAATTTGGTGCTTATCTTGATTATAAGTGTTAAATAAACCTCTGTTCTCTAACTTCTTCCCCCATGGCAAAGCCTTTGACACAATAGGCTGTTCTTATTGCTGACACCTGTCTATTCGATGGCATATCGACAGTAAATCTAGTCTCTTAGCTGTAAAAACCTCAATGTTGTGGTACTTACTTGACGATTCGTCTTGAATGTTCACGCGAAGTCGTTTTCACTCATAAATTTGTTTGATAAGATCCATTCTGCGACTGCTGAATTCAATGAACAGCAATTCTGCCCAAAAATTAATAATGTGCATCACATTTTTTTCGCCATCAAAACGTATTATCATTCCAGATTATTCACTTCGCCTTAGATGCACGAATCAATTGTGCTGCCCTGATTCGCCAACTCTATCGCATAGCGAAATGACGCAAAATGAACTTCGTGTCAGTGCACTATAGAAAATTTTCCCATTTCTGAGGCATAAACAATTTTTCCAAGAAGGCTTAAAATGTTTCCAAATGTGTACCAAAAACTGTTTAAGTCGGACAAGTTGTAGGAGTATCCCCTGCCCACCAGATCGAAAAAAGTTACCAGAAATGTAATCGGAGCACCTCAAAACCTAAGAAACGGGACCTCACTTTATTTTTTCCGATTATACCCCATCTCCCTCCTCCATTAGTCAGCCCCTCCCCACCAATCGGAAAAACTTTGCCAGAAATTAAGTCGGGGCACCCAAAAACCTATGAAACGATACCCAATTTGGTTTTTTCCGCTTTTATCCCTTCTCCCTGCCCCCTTAAGTCAGCCAGCTCCCCTCCGATCGGAAAAATAATGTCAGAAGTGGAATCAGAGCACCCGAAAACCCGCGAATACTGGGTACTACTACAAAGACGTAGTAACGATGTATTAATTACTGCCTGTTAGTTATCGATTCTGTCCCAGTGTGCAATGGTTTTTAAAACTTAAAAGCATATTTTCCTGCTTCGATTTTGATTTGCTAAATAACAATAGTTTTGAACATTTATCTTATATACTTATAACAAAGTCATGTATTTTACACCACTTATATCTCAACGACGGCTGAACGGATTTCTAAGATCTTTGATATGCTGAAATAACAGAATAGCAATTAAAAACTCACAAGAGAAAATCGGTTCTCAAAATTGTTTAATATGCTTAAATTATCAAGATGTAATAGTTGGTAATGGTCGACATTTTAGTTTGTTTGCAAGAATCGTAGGGTATTAACAGCGTGTTCTTTCCCATCCTTGATCGTCTTTAGGCTAGTCTAGAGTCACGCTGGGTTTTATCAAGCCCCCGGAGAATCTTTAGGCTATTAGTAAGACACGTTGGGTATTAACCGCGTATCCTGTCACATTCTTGAGTACCGTCAGGCCGACAGCTAGTCACGTAGGGCACTAACCGAGTGATAGGCCCTATCCTCGATATCGTTGAGTTAGGAAGGAGTCGAGTTGGATACTAACCGCGTATTCAAGGAGTCATAGTGTTCTGACCAGAGTAGTGTCCCCTCCCTTAGTAGTCCGTAGGGTACACACATGATTGATCCCCTTCCAGTCAGACAGGGAGTCATAGTGCTCTGAGCAGATTAGGCCTATCGGTCCGAAAAGTCGAGAAATGGTCATGAAGACGGATAAATAGAAGGTCTACACCGAACTCAAAATTTGTAAAATTCATATATGAGCTTAGATTGTCATGAAGACGGGAAAACAGACAAGTAAATAGGAGGTGTAGATCAAACGGTATAGAAAATCGTGAAATTTTGAAAAATGTATAATGTATTTTGATTATTACGAAAACGGGTAAATAGACAGATGTATAGGTGGTAAAGATCTAAAGGTCTACAATATCGCGAAATTTGCTAAGTTTTAAATTGAGTTTAGATTATCACGAAGATTTGATAGGTGGCCATTGTAATGTAAGCTTCACTTCTTCGTTTTGTGTTTCAAATACTAAAGGGGCGTAGCAACGCGATCCAGTACAGCTATTTTATTATAGAACTTCAAAGTGAAACAAGGCTGCAAACCGGTTCGGAACTGAACCCTTAGAACCGCGTTCGGGTTTTTTTGGGTCCGACGAACCGGACCATAAACCGAACACCTTATATTTTTGAATCCTCGAATCTGAACCCGAATCGGATCACTTTTTCGAAAAATTAGGTTCGGTTCACAAAATTAAGTAGTTTTTCCAATGACACATGCAGGGAAATATAAAAATTCCTTGTAGTCTGACTGCTCCTTTTGTCGATAATGGAGCGAATATGGTTCGAATAGGAGAACTTTTAAATGACAACTGTCTGCATTAATTTTTGCAGAAAAAGGAATGCAAATATGAAGAATGTAATGTAATATGAATCAAAACATTTCTTGATTTGGACGATTACCAAGTTCCCTCAATGGATTCCCTAAAGGACTCTATAATTACTGTTCGTTGTGCTGCATACACTCTAAATTTAGTAGTAAACGATTTTTTTTAAGAAAGTTCAGTTTGACATTAGTAGAGTTTCCACAATTTGTAAGAAACTCCTAACTCGCTATGTAAAATCTATTTCATTAAGGCCTATTCTCAGATGAGATTAACACTAAGTTCGGAACTATATTTCATATAAATAGGACTGCCGTTCAAAAGCAATCAGATTTCAAACTGTTCAAAATTGTTTCTATTTATATGAAATAGTGCCGAACTAAATTTTAATCTCATCTGAGAATAGGCCTTTTCTACCAAGTGATTTTTATTACGCTTGCTTTTCAATTCGAGCAATTGTTCTAAAACCTTAGGCAAAACATTCTTTATTATCTCCATAAACGTTCTTCTATTATGAGCTCAGTACCAATATGGGCTGCTTCTGTGTTCTTTTACCCGAGATTTCGAACTTTGTTAACTTCTGACCAAAAATAAGTTACAAAGAAGCACATCACAGACTTGCGCTGAAGCTCCAAAAAGAAATTCTTAATGAGTTTTTCAAATTCTACTTTAAATGACTCAACTTCTGATTGTAAAGAAGAGAAGTTTATGAAAGCAATAAACATATATCAAATGTGTAACAATATGGGCTGCAGTGTTCTTAGAATTGAAATTTGAAACTTAGTTAGCTTCTGACCAAAAAAAAGTTGCAAAGCAGCACATTACAGACAACGAGGGTTTTCAAAATTCATCTTTAAATAACTCAACGTCTGATAGCGAAGAATAGAAGTTTAGGAAAGCAATAGAGAGCAATATACAATTATCAGATATAGAATCAGTAAATGAAGTTTTAGATTCCTTCGAAAGTTGTCAAAGAGAACACACATCAACAAATGTTTTATATTTGTAATTTATTTGGCGACCTTTCTAATGTTTAATTAGTGTGAGTTGGCTGGCTCTAGGTCCGAAAAAGTTGCGTTTGTTCACAACTTGTAAACAACTTATGCATTGTACCACCAAAAAGAGCTGGTTGCCTATACAGAACTGTTTCATCGTTATCCCTAACGACTCTTCAGTAGGCTTTTTGCTGAAGGTTTGGTTTTTTGGAAAGGTTAAAATAATGAGGACTTTAAAAATATTGCCTTAACTATAATTGCTGTCAGCAACTCGGGTATTAGTTGAACGAACTTGGTATAGATGAACAGAAGACAGAAGATATAATCCTTATTAACTTAAACTAAGCAGTTCTCAAAAGTTGTAAGTGTCAGCTAATGAATTTTGATAATTAAAATTATTTTATAAAGAGTAAAATATTTTTATAAATAAAATTATAGTATAAAATTATTTTTAAAAATTAGTAATAATTCAAATTGCATTATTGAAATAAAAAATATTAATAAATCGAAATTATTCTTCTATGTTCAAGAGAAGCGAGGTTCGAACCAAAACCTTGGGTTCAGGGACCGGTCCGCATACCAAACCTTAGACTTTATAGCGGGTTCGCACCCCCGGACCGAACCTTCTGCAAAATTTTAGAGGTTTGCAGCCTTGAAGCGAAACTCCGAATAGTTTAAGAGATATGGAGTTGCAAATCCCAATCAGGAGCTGAAATTCAAATTGTAATAAAAAGAAAACGGCAGCTAAACTGACCAAAAACAGCTTTTTTTTACTACCATCATACCCTTTCAGAATTTTTTGGTCTCGACTCGATCAACTTTTTAGTGTTGCACAGTGTTATTTTTCGTTGTTGTCGATGAACGCAGTTCTTTGTATGGCGATAAAGCACCATTAAAAACCACTGTATATCGCTGGTATAGTGAATTCAATCGTAATAGTAGTTCGCTCAGCGAAGAATTCCGTGAAGGTCGTCCAAAATCCGTTATTATGCCAGAAATCGTCGATACCGTGAGATTAATGCATCGCTAAACATTAGTTCCACCAACAAATGTAAGATTTTGCATGAACACCTTGCCGTAAAAAAGGTTTTTTCGCGTTGGATTCTGCATAATTTGGCCATCACTTAAAAATGACATCAAAAAATTGATTCTTTCAACTCACTGTAAAAAACACAAATAGCGCTCGTACATGAAAACGTTGAGACCGTTTGTCAAACTATTTTTTGGTATTACCAGATTTTAGCTATTGATATTAGTGTGACCAGCTCCCGAAATATAAATAGTACCCCAAGTATATGCTGTGGTATATATTTTATATATATTTATGTATATGTTATGGTCATCGGATACGGACTGTTTCGACCACGGTAGCCACACTTGGTGTTTTTGCACCAAAAATTGTGTTTATTTTTCCTGTTGGTGCACTGGCACTTTTTTATTGGAATTGGCTCTTTTGCATTAAGCCCGAATATGACTTATAAATTAAAAGAGTTCCAAAAATTATGCGACGTAAAACCAGTTATAATTTTGGGAATAGCCGTGATAAGACGAGCTTGTTTGAGCAGTAAGATGCTCCCCGACTACTCAGGTTTACCATGGAGAATGAGTACTATTGGCGCTGCCGCTTAATTTGGCTGGTGCTTAACGATAGTGCCCAAAAAGATACTTTATAATTTCAGTAGGAAATCACATAATTTTCCCAAATGTATCCGGAGAGCGTAAGTGAGAGGAGAGAGAGAGCAGCTGACTAATTTCTGACAGGAACTGTGTCGACTGATCAATTTTTAGGTCTAGATATTCTAGTCTATGGGTTTACAAAAAAGGCCAACATTTGCAACAGAGAAGATATATCGTATTTTAACTAATACCATGTATCATATTTTCACTTTTTCGATACAATCGCGCTTTTGAAAGGTATGGACCATAACTATTAATCATATATGCAAAATGGTATATCTTCCTTTAAGAAAATCGTTGAATTGTTTGGGATAATATTTTTAGTCCTTAGAATAGCACTATAGTACTATACCATATTATCAAAGAGAGTCAAAACGAGCCTAAAAGGAATCAAAATTTGGATTCTAAGCATTTTTATGACCAAATTATCTAAAATTAAGACGAGATGGACCATTTTCGAAAACAGATTCGTGTTCAGCAAACGAAAATCATATCTATATCTATACATACATATATCTGATTCTAATCACCACCCACTTTTCAATGAACTGGACATTGTTGTTTAGTGTGATTCTCAAAACCTTTGTTACACACTCATAGATATAATTCAGAACTTAGTTGCTTGGACTAACAACATATGGATATCAAGTGTATAGGGAAATCCACCATTTTAAGAGTAAAGGAAACGGTGCGTAAGTTTTACTTGGAGCTGGTTCGGCAAATTCGTGCAAACTCGAATTTGATTCAGTTTCAAAAATAATGCTTTGCAAGGGGCTGTGTACGATTACCGATCCCTATTATGTGTGGTCTGTTAAATACTCTGAAATATAGAGAAGTAGCTGATCTTAGAGTGTGATTTTGGTATGTAAACCATAAGGCAATAAGGAATAAAAGCAAAAGTGTGTTTTCCGTTTTTTTAGGAAGCAATTATCACATTTAAGTGCCGATTTCACAGCTTCTACAAAGCACTAACTATCACATAAACTAACAAGTAACAGAGTAAATTCTAAGTTTATCTGGCAAATAGTAGATATATAGGAGATGAGAAGTCGTCCCTTAATGAGTATGTGAAAAAAGTGTTTGGTCTTAAGTGGAAATTTTTTACAGATTGAAAGAGTTATTTCATTAAGTATACTGATATGTCTTTTTGATAAGATCAAGTTGTTGTTTTACCTATTCAGACTTCTCAAGACTTATGTTGTTTAGTTTTACCGTTTTATCTAACACAATATAGTATTAAAACCGAGTAAGCCATTGGTATTAGAATCTCAAATTTAACATAACTCGAGTTATGCTGTTATGCCTTATTGCCATAGAAATTAATTAATATTATATATGAAATATTTTTTGGGTTTATTTATACGGTTAAAAATACTGAAGAAATGAAATGGATGTATAATTTAACGATTTTGTGAAAGAGATATTTTTTATTTTATTAAATGCAAATACAACATGAATAAGGGAATTCAATTTTTTTGGCTCTTTTTTGAATTGTTTTTGGTGTAGGCTAATTTTGTCAAGTGGCAACCGTGGTTTCGACAAATGTGCAGCGTATGACATAGCTTTCAAAACTAACAGACAGAGTCAACTCCTAAGTCAACTCAGTTTATTATCCTGATCAAAAACATAGAAACTTTTTGTGATCGAAGATACTTCTATGCAAACATTTGGAAAATTTAAGTGCACCTTCAGCAAGGGCATAAGATCTGTCATACACCTAGTTTCAATGCAATGAGTAACAATAAGTGAAATACTGAAATTTTTCAGCTATGTTTAAAACGAATAAGTTTCTTCAACATTTTTGCAAATAGGTTTGGAAAGAGAACCACATTCTGCTCTTTTATCACATTATTTCTTCAGAGTTAACACTTCATAATAAATTATTTTAAAAAGTTTTCACACATTCAATGACAGTGACTCAATTTTCTCAACCATCGCCGCCTTTGCGACTGACTTGGCCAGCTTGACCCCAAAATGATTATCCAATATGAAACGCAATTGCGATACCGTACAATTAAGCAAATGCTTATCCTTGATCAACTGCTCCACAAAGTCATAGCTTTTAATTTGATCTTCATCAATTTTGGCCATCTTTGGTGCACTGGCTCCTGTGCCATCTGTAGATTTCGCTGCCGCTGTTCGTTTCTTGGCCGGCTCAGTTTCATTTCCAAAGATCTCCTCATAGGCGGGCAGAAACTTGGCTATGCGTTCATCCTGCACCGCAGGATCTGGCAATTGAGTGAGACCCTCATCATCCGTTTTTATGTCCAAAGACAGCGCAAGCAAATTCGATTGCAGCACCTCCAGATTGGGATCATTGATGAGATTTGGCTGATATTCGACTCGCAGCTTTTTGATGATTTTCTCAAACAAATCGACGCCCTCATCGCTGGCCGTATTGCCGGTGCTGTTCCAGTCGCACATGTCGATGTGACGTATGTGCTTGGCCTCCGGCAGATAAACAATCTTGAAGCCATCGCCCGAGAGCAGGGAGCGATAGTTATTGTCCTCTGACTTCTGGGCCGCCTCCACGGGCACCAAGGCCACATAGCGGGGCACTGATTTCTTTTTGCACATGAACAAACAGATGGCTATTTTCTCACGCTCCAGGCAGCGTTGCCAAAGGGCACGAAACAAACGCTTGGAGCCAATAATATTCTGATCATCGGGATACATAAAGTTCGAGGGTTTGCTGTAAATCACCTCCGGCAGGGATGAACGATGCTTGAAGCCCAGTAACATCATGCCGGGTGGATGCAAATTGCGCACTCGATTCAGCTGTTCGGTCGAGACGCGCACGGTCTGTTCGCCCAGTTTGCACTCGTGCCAGCCACCCGTGCTCTTGATCTGATACTCGTGCGTAATCTCTTGCGTCTCTTCATCCTGCTGACGCACCATAATCAGGCGCTTCTTACGCAACACGCTGTTATCCCGACGCATAATATGTACTTTGTGTGGATAGGAACGTCGCTGGAAGTAGTTGTAGTACTGCACGGAAATGGAAAGATTGGGGCCCAGCGAGAGCGTAAAATGACCCAGACAGCGGCGCAAGAAGTCCTGTTTAAGTTTACGATCAGCCAAGATTTCTCTTAGCAACTGGGCATCGGGCACTTGAAAAGCATCTAATTCAATGGCTGCGAAGAAGCAAAGAAAATCAGTTAAAGAGTCCTCCAGGAAATGTTGAAACGAATTGTAAGCAAATCCAAAACCGCTGACCAATAGCCACTTCACTTGGAGGCGGGTGAATGATTTGCTTTGCAATTTTACTCTACGAAGGACTTAAAACCTCAATGGCTATCACTTCATGCCATCCAGGGGAACAGTCTTCGCATTTAAGTGCATGTGGCCACTCACCTCGTGACAGCGTGATGAACTCCTTGTAAAACGGCTCATAGTCAAAGTCATCGATCATGGGAATGACATGAAACTCAAACTCTTTGCCCTCCAGATCACTGGCCTTTTGCAGAGCCGACTGAAACTCATTGCTAGCCGTGGGATGTGGCGTCTCTTTATCCGTTATATACACAATTTTGGCATTGTTCAATTTTTTGCCACACTTCTCCAGCAGTTCAATGCACAATCGTATCATGGAGGCGAAACTTCCATGCTCCATTAACCCGTAATCCGTTTCAAACAGCTCCTCAGCCGACACCATGAACTGTAGATAATGTTCCACAATGGCTTTGGTCAGCTGTCGCAGGGGCAGAAAAACGGCGCAATTGGAGGGCACCACAATATTCTCCAGGCAATTGGTTTCGAGTGGCAAAGGACTGTGCTTGGTATTGGCAAACACCAGACCCATCAAATCCTTGTCATTAACCATCATGCCTGAGATAAAAGCACTGCGAATGAGTTTGAGAGCCTCCATGAGACGTTCGAGGCCGGCCACCTGAAGATTGGCATCCACCACAAAGAGTATGGCCTCGCGTCCATGGTAGTCACGTTTCATGGCAACATTCTCCTCATCCTCCGAATCGTCGGTTAGTTGGACATCAATATCCGGATTCCAGGTGGACATCTTGCTGCGGAATTTCACAATCAACACAAAAAAAAAGCGCAAAATGCGACCGACGGCAAACTATCGATAGGGAAATGTTATCGGATACAGAGATGGCAATTTAGCTCTTTCTGGCTTTTAGCTAGTTTATTGTGGATGGTTGGGTGACAGTGGTGCACTAAAGCAATTTTTTTTTATTCAATAAAAATGATTAAGAAAATAATGTAACACCCATGGGATAGCCAAAAATTCTTACCAAGAAAACTTGTATTTATGATAAAACAAATTTTGTATTTCATATATCATCTCCAAAAAATGAACATAATTCAAAACATTTTTTTTTGTGGGATCGCACAGACCCCCCTTAATTGCCATAAAAATTTCATGGATCCGGTCTGTGTGCTTCGGAAATCGCTTGATGAATCGGAATTAAGCCAAATATCCCAAATAGTGATCATATTTTGGGGTCAAATTAGCAGAAGTGCCGTTTTAGCTATTTAGTTGCTGGATGCAGCAATTTTTAAAAGTGGAAATGCAATAGCAATTTTCGAAAATGCTATTAGCTACAAAGCTGGACATTTTTAAATTGTGTTCAGCTTTATTTAGTTATTTCGGTACTATGTAATACCAAAGAGATCCGTTGGAATTCTGATCATTCCTTGCTATGGGACTTCCCCTTAGTACAACACTTCAGAAGTGATGGTTTATGGCATAATAATTAGAAATATTGTTAAACTCGTCTAATTCGAACGTCCATTACCCAATTTTTCTGTGACTAGGAATTAATTGTAAGAATTTTTCATATGCTTTATCCATTTAACATTCTTTCATGAAATGGACTATGTAGATATAAGTCCAACTTGGACTTGTCGTCAAAATATTTGAGCTTATTTGTATCGGAAGCCAAAAATACGCTGAGAATGCGTTTATGCGCTGATATGGACGAAATCACAACTTTATCTTCAGTTTATCTCAGTACTGAAATCGGCAGGTGTTTGCTTAGAATCCATCTATTTAAAGTTGTGTTCCGATTTAGGTTCCGCTCGGACTTCATAAAAAACGCGGAGATTCTTACGTGCCTTATACCCTTGTTCCACTGGCAATCTTTCAACATCATTCTCAATAAGTGCATGGTTTCTTGTCCCACCGGCGAATGTTGTTTGTGGTCACACTAACGAAAGCAAAGAGCAGCTGATTGAATTGATTTACTTGCAATTGAAAATCAAAGTTCGCCTTCCACAGTCAAGCAGATTGCTCTCCTGGTAGTCCCACCACAATATATCAAGTTTTCGGGATTCATTCATAAGAAATATTACGGCTCTCAATTAAGGTGCTCCATATACTTCTCCCATTGTGCTAACCCACTCCCATTGAACTAAGACCCTATCCACCCATTGACACAGTCGCTGCTCCTATTGCTGGCACTTTAAAATTTAGGGGTCCATACACTTCTCCCCCTCACTGAGCTAGAACACTCTCCGCCCATGGCAACGCCATTGACAGAGCAGCTGTTCCTATTGGTGACGAATGGCAACTACGATAGCATATCGATAGAAAATCTAGCCTTTTAGCGGGAAATAGCTATATGTCGTGACAGTAGCTGGATCATCAATGACAGTGACTTGATCATCCGTTGCGGATGATCTACCGAATGGACATTCATCTCTTATGAGGAAATACACAGAATGAATGAGGTCATTTAGAACATCCAGCGGATGACCTCTAGAATGTGCCAGTGGAACAAGGGTATAAGACCCTGTTTTAAATATTCTTTAACTAAATAACTTATAGAGTCGACTGTTACTGTTTAGTCCAGAAAACACTTATTTTTCTTATGTTTTGACGCTAAACCCTCTTATCTACTTATTTTTAACTATTTCTAGCACTTATAATTAAATAACAATTAAATAATAATATCAAATAATTCTTTTTCACAAATTTAGCTACTTTTGGAACTCATTTTCTGGCAACAATCATAATGAGGTAATTCGGTGACACCACATCCCTATAGCAGTAAAAGCCTTCCAGCAAACGGACATGATTGTTGTCCCGACAGCAAAGTGATTTTTTTATAATTTCCAGAAGTGAATCGTAAAAAATTTTCCGTACTGTTTATCGACTCTTCCGAATAGTCACTGCCCTTCGACTGCTCACAATTGAACTTTCCTTTTCTGACTTTGTCTTCGTCGATCTCAAAAATTTTTTTAAAATCCGCTATAAAAGGAGTGGAATCCGAAATGGATCAATCTGTATATATTTCACGGAGGAAGTCTAACCCATCCCATCTGCTCCTCCAGAAATTCGATCTTAACTTTAATCCGGACCACATTCCACAAGACGAATCGACCAATTTGCAAAATGCTCAGCCTTGAATCAGCGAAAATGTGTCCTTTCGAACACTTTCAACTAACTCATCGAAAATAACAGTCTGCACCGCACTTTTCACAACTTTTTGACTGTAACAGACATTTGTGCTTCACCAAAAACTTGAATTTTTCGGTTTCGCCAAAAGGTAAAATGTGAGACACAGCAAATTTGCATCCGTTGCAATCCATGTTCAACCAAAGTATAATTTAAAACGCTAAAAAAAATTTTATTTTTAATATTTTTTTATCAAATGATGAATAGAATATGCTGCATATTTCGAAACAGCTGCATGCTTTTTTGCATGATAATTCTACAACGAAGGAAATTTTTTTATAATATTGATGAACTAGACAATTACCCAACATAGCAACACCTTTTCGGTTCCACTGTGCGCCAATGCAGCTATAACGACTTTTAGCTTTTTTTTTGCAAGCTCAACTTTTCAATTAATTATCGATAGACAATTGGCGGCTATATCGGCGGCGGATCGGAAGTAACTCGGCACATCTCTCAAAGATTATCACATGTAGAGCCGTGCCGGCTGGAAAGGAATCATTAAGCAATTAAAACATGTCACTGCAATTTCAAAACGACTGTGGCGATTCTGTCAAACTGGCCATCATAGAGGAGTTGCAGAATTTGCTCAGTCCTGACACAAATGTGCTTCAGCATGCTGAAAAGCGCACCAAGCAGCTGGAATACACGGAAGGTACGTTTGCATCTGCTTAAATTGGGGGGGGCCCTTAAACCAGTATCACTTGGATTTCAGGCTATGGCGTCTATTTGTCCGAGATAATCATGAATCAGTCGCATGAGCTGCCGCTGCGACAGATTGCCATCATCATGTTGACGCGCTATGTGGAGAGTCATTGGACCGAACTGGATGAGGAAGATGGTGGTGACAAGGAACACAATGGTTGTCTGGCCACTGAGCAAGCGAAGCGTACCATACGCAACATATTGCCCAATGGCCTGTACGATCCCAATTCTAAAATACGCTCCTCAGTGGCTCATACCATCTCGACGATAGCAGCCACCGATTATCCGCAGGGTTGGGCGGAGCTGTTCGATATCATAGTCAAGTGTTTGGGTGGCAATGAGGATTCCATTCATGGGGCCATGCAGGTGCTACAGGACTTTACCTATGATGTGGCGCAAATCAAAGAGCTGGGTCCGGTGGTGATACCAGAGGTGTACCGCATCTTTGACTCGGAGCAGAATTACTCCATCAAGACACGGGTGTCGGCCATACGCATACTGAAGCCTCTGTTTACCTCGATAGGGGCTTTGATTACCAACAAACAGGAGCAGAGCACCATGATGAGCTCCATCTTGAACAATTTCATGGACAAATTGATGCACTATTTGAGCATGAACAGCGGGGTGGGATCGAATTTTCTGCTCCGTTCGGAGATAATCAAGGGTAAGAGAGATTAAAATACTGATTGGACCATCATAATCAACTTGTTTGCTTGTTGCAGTCTTCACCCATTTGGTCACTGAGATGCCCAAGTATATTAATCCCTTTATGGATCGCATTTTGCCCATAATTTGGCAGCTGCTTACACAGATAGCTGAGACCTATGTCAAGGTGTCAGTTAATCAGACGGAGACCAATCCTTTGGCCAGCGGTGACAGCGAGGATGACGATGAGCAAACCAATTTCCAAACTTTAATCATCCAAATTTTAGAGTTTATCAATTGCATAGTGACCTGTGGCAAATTGCGTGGCAGCATTAAGAATGTGCTAACCGATTTGATTTACATCACCATTGTGTACATTCAGCTGAGCGAGGAGCAGATCGAAGATTGGCAAGAGGATCCCGAGAAGTTTGTGGACGATGAGGATGATGGTGGGGTGGAGTTGACGGTGCGCATGTGCGGACGCGATGTATTGCTGGTAAGTGGTGGCATTCAAGCATTTATATAGTGTCACTTTAATGTTCCATTGTCCCCTAATTAGGCCATCAATGATGAGTTTGGGGTCAAGGCCATTCAACCGCTTCAAGAGGCCCTGGGACGTCACTTTAGTGTGGCCGAGGCCGAAAAGGCTGCCAATAATCCCAACTGGTGGAAGATTCAGGAGGCTTGCATGGATGCCGTTCATGGATTTCGTGACATAATACTCGAAGGTGATTCGAAATTTGATTTACTCAATTACCTGACCATTGTGCGGAATCTATTGGTGCATCAGGAGTCACCACATTTGGTGGGTCGTGCCCTCTGGACCCTAAGCACTTATTCCAAATCGGATTTGTATAATCCACAAATGTTGGCTGAAATACTGGATGTTACGCTATGCAGTCTGTCGCCGGAGAAGTCGCATATATTAAGGATTAGCGCTGTGCGTACACTCCATGGCTTCTTGCAGGCCAATGAGACGGTGGAGGGTGAGAAACGTACTTTGTTGGTGTCCAAGTTGCCCGGATTTCTGGACGGCATAATGGCTTTGGTTCCTGGTTGCAAAGCCACTGTGCTGGCTCTGCTCATGGAGGCACTCACCATAATGGTCAAGGTGAGTTAGAGTTGAGGCTCTAAATTGAAAGTGATTCGCTAATCCTGTTTGCTCTCTCTCTCACAGTTTGATGGCGATTTTGCTTATGCGGCCCATGGCAAGGTTACACCCTTGGCCATTGCAGTGTTCCTTAAATACGCTGAGGATCCTTTTGTTTTGGAGAATGTTCAGGATCTGATCAAGGCTTTGTGCCAGCGAAAGCAGTGCTTGGGTCCATTGCAGGAGAAATTCATACCCACCATTGTTAGCATACTGGCCCTGCCTGGCAAGCAGTCCACAGAGAAACAGGACATAGCTCTGGATGTACTCAACACCATAGTCCGGTATACAGAGCCACCGCTGACCAGTGCTCTGCTGGACTCTGCATTTCCGGCCTTGTTGAACTGCGTGCTGCACACAGATGATCATGCTGTCATGGTGGCTGGTGGTGAATGCCTGCGTAGCTTTATTAATGTTTCACCCGAACAGATTTGTAGCTATAAAAACGGTGAGGGTGTCAATTGCATCATGCAGGTGGTGGCCAGCGTTTTGCTGAATCCCATGGACAGTGAGATGACGGCCTCGGGACAGATTGGTCGCCTCGTCATCACCATTATCACCAAAATGGGCAACATGTTGGGTCAGAATGTAGATATGCTACTCAAAGCGGTGATCAGTAAGATGCAGAATCTGGAGTGTCTGAAGGTCATCATGAATTTGGTGTTGATTTTTGCCCATCTGTTTCTAACCCAAATGGATGCAGTGCTCAATTTTCTGTCCACTGTTCCTGGGCCAAATGGTGAGCCGGCCCTGCAATTTGTTCTGACCAATTGGCTCTCGCGTCAGAACTCCTTCTTTGGCATGTACGAACGCAAGGTGAGCAATTGAATACCGTTAATCAATGTAATGTATTCACACATTCTTCTCTTGGCCAGGTGACCACCATGGCTTTGTGTAAGCTCTTCGAATACGGCGTGGCCACTCAGGACAATCGCCTCACCACCATCACCTACAAGGAGCTAGTCGATAACACCAACGATGACCGTCCACGTACCCGCTCGGTGGCCGCTGCCAATCAAAAATGGGTCACCATACCGGCTTTGGTTAAGATCTTCAAGGTACTCATCTCCGAGTATCGTCATTTCCAAGAGGGAAAAACGGATGAACCTCTTACCGATTCCGAGGACGAAGGCACTGAGGTGGATACGGATGCGCCCGGCAATGCGGCCAAGCCTCGTTTCATTTCCGATTTGTGCTTTGATTTTGATGAAGATAATGCCGAGGATGAGCAACTGTTGCAGGAATTGCTCAAGGAGTCCAACTACCCGGGCGATATTGGCGATAATTTGCACAAATTCCTGACCAATTTCACCCAAAACGAACATTTTCCCACATTCTATGAGCATTTGAACGAGGCCGAACGTCTCACATTGGTTACCAAGGTGCAGCAGCAGCAGAAATAGAAATTGTTTACATGTTGCACACATGTTATACACACACACACACACACACACACACACAGAACCCATTTGTGTTAATCGTATTACATTGTTAGTAAACATTTATTAATTATATATTTTTATAACATCAAACATGAGACCATCGAAATGTACGAAACTATGGGGAAATCTATATCAAGATAGAAATCCTACCTTGAATAACATAAAATGTTAATCTTAAACCAGTTTGGGTTCAGAAAAGGGTACTCTTTATTCGTGCTAACGTCAATATACAGGGAATTCTTGAGAGCAAGTAAAAAACTTAATCTGTCTGTGAACGGAAAATAAGACGACAGTATGGAATAGAAATAGCCCGTCTTCGTGGTTTGAAACAAACATATTTTCCATGATGGTAGAAGAGGAAAGTTGCCAAGAAACGAAAGCTGAAAACTGTGAAAATGTACAAACATTTTGATTTGACATTTAAATGGAATTTTGAAATAAAACTTAGCGATGGGGGAATAAGTGTAAGCCCATGTATGTACTACTTACGTACTTCAAAAAACAATACGATATTTCAACCATCTCTTTGATTTTCAAAGCTAGAACTGAGCTGAGTCATGGGAGATGCGAGGTTAATGAGCTGTGCAGTCTCTGTAATATGAAAGTAAGCAAGAGATTGCTCAATACCGTAGGAGAATTTCATTTGCTGAAAATGCCATCTTGTAGTCGGTTGGGAAAAATAGTTACTGGATGCTTTTAACAACAATTCAATAATCTAAGCGATAGTTTTTTAGAATAGCAATAACTTATTTTGATAACACTACGTCATAGCCAAAAATGACATCTTACGAAATGATAGATTTGGGGCACCAGATCACAAAAAAAACAGCAGACTTAATGAATGAAATTGATACCGTTCGACGGAGGTTATCCAGCTGAATATACACTGCCCGACAACCGATTAGCACACTCTCTAACCTATCAGTTTAGAGGCAAATAACGCAGAACTCTGAATAAGTTTTAATGCGCATTATTTTTTTCTTTTATTTTTCATCATTTTTACTCATTCTGAGAATAACTGAGTTCTGAAAGTGCACCGTTATTTTGTTTTGCTATTTTCTTTGAAGTGCGACAAAAATGTATGCATATTTTTTGCGACAGTCGATTAGCACATTTTTGCTTTAGTGTCAATTTTTGCGTGTAAGTTGTCGTCTTTGGCTGATTAAAATTATTATTTGTTTATTGTGACCAATTATCAATTTAAAAAATAATAATGGGAAAAGCAAAATCGTTGAATGAGTCTGAAAAAGCCAAAATAAAGGCTTACAGGGAGTGCGGTCACTCGATTCTTCAAATATCAAAAAATATTAAACGCAGCCGTAAAGTTATTACCTCATATTTAAGCAATGAGGATACCTATGGGAAAAACATGAAAGGTCGGCCCTCATCAGTAATAACAGCAGCTGACAAGCGAATTATATTAGGGCACGCATCTAATTCTCACGACTCAGCCGCTAAAATAAAAGAAAAAACTGGTGTTAAAGCATGCGTTCGGACTGTACAAAGAGTAATATCGAATGCTGAACATATAAAGCGTCTGAAACTAAAAAAAAAACCACCACTAAACCAACTTCGAAAGATGCAACGGTTCGATTTCTGTCGATCGAATATGTCCTGGACCAAGGAGTGGGAGCGTGTAGTCTTTTCAGACGAAAAACAGTTAAATTTGGAGGGTCCTGATGGAAATGCCTACTACTTTCATGATCTCAGAAAGGAAGAGCATACTTTAGATCGATTGCACAGGCGTGCCGGTGGTGTCATGGTGTGGGGAGCCATTACTTACTATGGCACCATAGAACTGCAATTTCTAACCAGCCGTATGAATGCCATTGCGTACAATGGTGTACTGAAAACGGCTTTCCCTGCAATCAAGGATATTTTTGGACTCTTGGAATGGAAGTTCCAGTAGGATAACGCACCTATCCACACAGCTAGGATTGTAAAGTCCTGGATTGTGGGTCAAAACGTGGAATTGCTAACTTGGCCGCCTTAATCGCCCGATCTGAACATTATAGAAAATGTTTGGGGATGGTTAGCACGCAAGGTGTACGAGTCAGGCAGGCAATATTCAACTGTAGCTTAACTCGTTGAAGGAATAAAAGAATCCTGGGAGGCTATTTCACTCAATTACATTTAAAAATTATATGACTCCTTACCCAAGCGGATGTACGAAGTCATACTTAACCGTGGAGGCTCAACATATTATTAATTATTTTACAAATATAAACGAAAAAATTGAAATTAATGTTAAAAAATTATTTGAATGAAATTTGAATCCATTTTCTTTTGTTATTTAAAGTTTTCAAGCGACTGTGCTAATCAAATGTCGCAAAAATAAAAGTTAGTTTTTTTTGTTAAGTTTGTTTAAATTCATTTAAAATATTATTAATAAAGTTAATAAACTATCTATCATTTATTCTCGTGTATAATCTTATATTCTTTTAATGGCAAAAAAAATTCATCTTAAAAGCTTTATTCGTTTTCCAGATATTAAGCTCCTAAGACTCGGACCATAGGGTGTGCTAATCGGTTGTCGGGCAGTGTAAGTCAAATATCAAAATTTCGGAACGAATAAGAAATTGCATCGTTTCGAGGCGCCAATGTGTTCAAGCAGACGAGGCAACAAGTGTAATTGCCCCGCTTCGAAGTGTGTTACAACAGCAACATCCATTCGTATCGGCATACACGCAGACGGCGCAACAGGTGTAGTGTGTGTATCGCTTGTCGACTCGAGCCTACTTGATAAGGGTGTTTTTTGTTGTTGGACTGCTCCCAAATTCAAATTTCGTGACCACCGCTTCACTAAATGATCGATAATGCGTTGGTTTGCAAAATTCTGATCCGAATATTTTGAGGTTAAACACGCACCAAGCACTGGCACACCATTGGAGGCTGACTAATGAAAATCGCCGTTCGCTTTCGGAAAAGCTGGACTTAAATACATTAACAAGCTTATATTTGGATATCTTTTCTTGACAATCCACTTAAAAAACTTAAAACATCATCGTACGAATATTGTATTCGCGAGCTTAATCATTGTAAACAAATCTTGCTAAAATGTCAATATATTGAACCTTTTCCAGTTGGTGAAGTTTCCTTGGACCATGTCGCTGAAAATTAAATTAGATCCAAGCCATAAGAAATTGATTAAGAAATTAAACAAGCCATACCAGAATAATAACTTAAAATAATGTAATAATTATAACTTTCAATCTTTTAAATATGCTTATCGTGTGTTTCCTTTGGCTCTCGACGGCTGCCACATTATGTGCCGGACTTTTTGGTAAGGGAATCAAGGATGCAACCATTGAAGCTGTCCCTTGGCAAGTTTCTGTCCTGCTAAACGATGATCATATATGTGGTGGAGTTATCATAAGAAAAAGAATCATTCTTACTGCCGCCAAATGTGTTCAAGACTCTGGAAAGTTAACCGTGCGTGCTGGCAGCAGCATGCGCAACTCTGGTGGTATAGTGTTCCTGGTACTAAGATTTAAATCTCACCCGAAGTATGCGCAACTCTGGTATAATATTGCTTTGCTTTCTCTGACATATCCAATCGATTTGAGTCTGTCAATGAAACCAATCCAGATCGCCACTTCCAACCTGGACGCTGGTACCAAGGCAGAGGTGTCAGGTTGGGGAGAGATGGGCTTTTATCTGCCTGATGCTAATCAACTACAGCAGAGTAAAATAGCAATTGGTTCTCTTGAGATTTGTGCCAAAAAGTTGGCTCTTGATTCGCCGCCCAATAATACAATAATATGTGCTGATATGGATCAGCAAGACAACGATATATGTCCGGGTGATTATGGTGGTCCCCTCACCTATGAACAAAAACTATATGGTATAATGAATACTGGTCATGGTTGTGGTTATACTAGACTTCCCTCAGTGTTTACCAATGTGGCTGCTCTGAAATTCTGGATTGAGAAAACAGCCGATCGTCTAGAGGATGTGGAGTGATCTTTGTGAAAAGGAGTCTGTTGATAATAAAGATGCTAAAATAGAAGAAGAACTACTCATGGGACTTATCATTCGTTAATATTTCTTAACTTTCAGTTAATTATAGTTTGCGACATCACCACACGAGTCTGTTTTATAATATACATTCAACATTGGAATTCCTATGTTTTTGACCTGGTATGTTTTTTTGAAGTGTGAACAGCAAAACAAGTCCGCTGATGAGAGAATTTGGTTATTCTCGAAACAGCGATCGTTGTACATACCCAATTGCTATTCCAAAATGTTGTAATTAATATCTGTTGATTTGTGTATATTATATAGAACTATACTCAACCAAAGACCTTGAGCCAGCCAGATGTAAAACTTTGACTGAAATCAAAACAGGTCACTAAACCCCATATGCATACCTTGTTTCAGCGAAACTGTATGCTCAGTAGCAGCAGAAGGCAGCGATCTTTCTTTTGCTCACAACTTGACTAATGTTTAATAATTCGATCTTTGCAGATTCTTCGGTGGATTGATAAATATTTCACTTACTTCCACAGTGGCATAACTGAAAAAAATACGATTTTTGACTTCATGATTCAGAAATGTTCGCTGTATCGTGTTCTATACTGTGTAAAATTTTCATATCGATATCTTTCATACTTTTCATGTGAGATGAGAACATGTGGCTATTTCGTTTGTCCACACTGTCCTTCACAATTTCATAACTTCGCCTTCATAAATTCTAGGGCACAGACGATGATAGCGCGCTGTCGAGCCATTTTCACAAAGATGAATTTGCGTTAATTTACTAGTTGAAATTTTTCTGTAGAAAAAACAAATCTTCGAATTATTTTCTAAGAAAATTATGTATATAAAGACAGATGGCACATCCGCTTTTTGATATTTGACAATATTTTGAAACTAACACTCGTTATCTCAATTCAAAATTTCACCTCTGACCGCAAAAAAAATTTGAGCGTTCTAGTCTACAAATAACGTAGAATCTAGAGATGTACCCGTGAATTTGAAAGTGTCATGGTTTGTCACGACAAGATCGTGAGCAAACAAAGAGTTTCCTGTTTCGTGAGTGAGTTAAAGTCAATCATCGTGAATATAAGTCATGCAGTATTCCCAAAATTTTTTTTATTATTTATTTTTGATTAATAAGTATCATCACAAGAAAGTGTGCAAGGAGTTGTAAGGTATTTATTTGATAAAAAGTTACGGGCAGACTCAAAATGAGGACTACTTCCACAAACCTCGAACATTTTGTTTGCCTTTGCCAATTGCAGCAAATCTGCTTTAAAATGTAATTAAGTACTTTAAGAATGGAAATGAAAGTACATATATTGGTGAAACCTCAAAACAAATGGAGTGATGTGTGGGAAAAAAATCGCAGTTCTGGAAATCGGGCAAGACCCAAAGCAAAATTTTCATGCAAAGAAGTGTTGTCATGTTCCTCTCAGCGTGGCATAGGTAGGTTATTGCTATACCGGTGCATTTCACCTGGATCAAGTGAAATCGGACTTACATAAACAAATTAAACGAGAAAGCAAAGCTAACTTCGTCTGTGCCGTAGTTTTAATACAGTTGAAAAAGCTCACTTCAACGGTCAGATCAGTTTAAAAACATATAATATTAATAAAGACCGAGCTTAAGAGCGCTAGCATTGACAAATAAAAAAAGTTTTCTCACTAAAACTCATTTTCCGAACGATCGCAACCCCGACTTATTTTCCTATGATTTTAGTATCTATCATAAGTTGGGTACGAAAAATTTGATTCATGTATCTACTTGCACGTACCCGGCGTGGGTTGCTACGCCTCCTTTAGTATTTCAAACACAAAACGAAGAAGTGAAGCTTACATTACAATTGCCATCTATAAAATGTTGATGATAATCTAAACTCATTATAAAATGTTACGAATTTAGCGAATTGGTGGACCTTTCCATCTTCACCATTTATATTTTTCAATTTTGTAATTCCCGCCAATTTTTGTTTAACTTTTAATCTTTACCATCCGTCTATTTATCCGTCTTAAGGCCTGTTCTGAGAAGCGCGGAAAATAAATTTTTATGACGCACTCCATATAAAAAAAACAGTGGCAGAAACTTTCCGAGGTGGAATTTCGTTTCTGTATTCTGAGACGCGCTAAATAAATAGACAATTGGCCAATCGATAGTTGGCGTATCGATAGCGGTGTGAGTCGTGAGTGGATTGAATGAACTGCTGATGCCATGGCGGAAATATAAGCAGCTCATTTTTTTGACGTCAAAATCGACAATGCACGGGAAACATGAACCCGAACAGGCCTTAAAGGCCTGTTCTGAGAAGCGCGGAAAATTTAGCTCGCTAAATTGCACATAATAAATTTAGCATCCACATAAATTATTAGTGAGCCCATATATAAGTCAAAGAGACCAAATACAGAAACGGCCACACTGGTAGTCAGCTGTTTTGTTTTGTTTACAAACAAAAGTTGAGTGTTTTTTTTCAAAAATAGTTTAATTAAGCTGCGCAACAGGAACACAGATATGTATGTTGATGGAGGTAGCGGCATCAAATTCCGGTTCAAGGCGTTGGGCGAGGATCAAATTATTGCCCGTTTGAGACACACTTGGAGTAGGTGCAGATCGAGGAGGAGGCCTACAAGTCTATTTTACGGATATTGGGAGATGATATGTGTCCTGCCATCGTCTTAATGGGGTCGAGCATGTCGTCAACAAGGCTGATCTGTTTGAGATGTCGGGCATAATCCCGGACTACTACTTGAAGAATTATTTGGAAGTCTGCCGTTCGGGCAACTGTAATCGTTTGGAGAAGTTTGTACAAGAGATTGGGTCATCGGCCTACAGTGTGGGTCAGCTGAAGCAGTTTGTGGAGTACATAGTGCTTCATGCGGCCCTGACGAATGCCCAGATATGCGACAACATGGGGGGTAGTAGCACTTTTGAAGCTTGATTCAAAGTTGGTTGAATATGCATTTCTTTGTAGGAATGCTACTATCGTCTCCAGGACGGCGGCTCGGAGTATCTGCAAATCATGGATTTGGGCTGTGCCATCATTTTGGCTCTCATGTGAAACGCAATGCTAAAGATTGGAAAATATATTTTTAGTTTTCATACAAAATTATTGTTTTATTTGCCGTAAATTCAAAATCCTGCTCCTGGCGTTCACGTTTGACAGCCACGCCCACACCGCTGGAGCTAGCAATGCTGCCCTCAGCAGTCGCATCGCTATCCAACTCTATTTTTAGCTGGTCCGCGGTGGTGGTAAACTTGATGACCGGGTTGGGATGTCACCACCTGTTTGTTTGGCATCCACCGAGTGCGGACTCTAGCGTCCGTTGGCATAGGAGACGATTTTAGGGGTATGGCACTCCAGTGCGGATTTCGTAACTTTCTTGGGCTGATTTGTGGCCCTTAGCTTATAGTTTCCTCGCGATTGAATCTCTCGGTGCGTTTTCTTTTGGGTTCATGTTTCCCGCGCATTGTCGATTTTGACGTCAAAAAAATGAGCTGCTTATATTTCCGCCATGGCATCAGCTGTTCATTCAATCCACTCACGACCCACACCGCTATCGATACGTCAACTATCGATAGGCCAATTGTCTATTTATTTAGCGCGTCTCAGAATACAGAAACGAAATTCCACCGCGGAAAGTTTCCGCCACTGTTTTTTTTATATGGAGTGCGTCATAAAAATTTATTTTCCGCGCTTCTCAGAACAGACCTTTATGATAATCTAAAATCAATATGACATGTTTTAAATGTCGAGTTTTTTTTGGACGTTTGATCTACACCTCCTATTTACCTGTCTTCATGAAAATCTAAACTCATATAAGAATTTTGCAAATTTCGCTATTTTTTTTTTTGTAACCGATTGGACTACACCTCCTATTTACCCGTCTTTAAATCTTTACGATAATCTAGAGTCTAGACTCATAACATTTTTCACAGAAGATTTTTGGACCGTTTAATTTACACCGCCTATTTACCCCCGGTAATCTAATTTTGCAAATTTTCGCTATTTTTTTTGACCAATTGACCTTCTCATCCTACTTACCCGTCGACAACTACAAGTTTCGCGATCTTTTGGACCATTTAAATATATTTTAAAGGGTATTCTGCAATTCGGGGCGGAGACAAATCAAACAAATCAGAGATCAATAAAATCGTTCCAGCCGTTCTTGAGTTATAAATGGTGTGACTAAACCGACTTTGTTGTATTTTATAGATGATAAGATAAGGGCGTCAAGCCAAAGGCTTCAGACATATCCTTTGCATAACTAAGAGCGCCGACCCTTCATTACCTTGGCTTTTTCAAGCCAAAGCTCGTATTTTATGGAAGCTTAATGATATATTAAGGCCATTGCTAAAAGCCTAAGAAGCAAAGCAAGGAAAATAACACCATCGCTATCAGTGGAGAGTGATTTATCATGCGAGCCACTCAGGAAAGTTATAGCGTCTGTTCTAAAAACACTTTCCTAAGTGGTTCGCATAATAAACTCTCAGATGTAGTGTAATAGAGGTCTAAGCAGAACGCGTTTCCTAAGTTTACGAAATCGTAATGTGAAAAGATTACGCAAAAATATTAATTTAACGTATCATCAATACATATTCTTTACGAATTTGCCGCCCGGGACGGACCGCCTATTTCCAGAACGCACGAAAATAAATTTTAACGTCAAACTTCACATGAATAGAAACACCTTTGAAATGTTTTGAATTACACGGAAGTCTTATTTGAATGAAGTATTGTGCCGAAATAAATTTTTAGTTCATCTGGAATCCAGCCTTAAAAGATTAAATAATTGTTTTTTAAGTGTTCACCTTGAAATAATAAGGAGCTTATTATACACTTGAAAAGTGTATTATAATTTTGCCCAGGAGTTTGCAATGCATAGAAGGAATCATCTCCGAACAAATAAAGTATATATGTATATTCTTGATCAGCATGACGAGCTGAGTCGATTGAGCTTTGTCCGTCTGTCTGTTTTTACGCGAACTAGTCCCTCAGTTTTGAAGCTATCGAGCTGAAATTTAGCACAGGGTCTTCTTTTAGCTGCACGCTGCTAATATGTCGGAATCGCCCGGATCGGATGATTACTTCTTGTAGCTGCCATAGAAATGATCGTTCGAAAAATGGATTTTTGTGAGAAAACCTTTTTTGTTTTCAATGTTAGCGTTCTTAAACTCGGTCATTATTAAAATTGTGAATGTTTTCAAACTGATCTGCGAAGTTTGGTTGAAATCGCAAATCTTTGGAGCGAGCTTTTTCAAGTGTATTACAATTTCGGCACAGACGAAGTTAGCTTTGGTTTCTCGTTTTAATTATTTCAATTTTTAAGGAAATGCATTTTTATCGTGAGTGTTCATTCGTGTCGCCTCGTTAAATCGTGCATGAATCGTGAGTGACGCGAAATGCTCTAAAAATTATGTGCGTGAATATTGCTTAAAGATATTTTTAGTTCGTGAATATTTCGTGACGTGAAAGAAAATTCGATTACGCGCGCACCTCTAACAAAACATTTTGTAAATAACATTCCTTATCTCAAAAATTTCAGCTCAGACTCCAAATAATTTGGGCGTTCCAGTCTACAGAAGACGCAGATTCATCTTATCAGTAGCTCAGCCGCTGCGTTTAGCTCTAATGCTGAATGTTCTTTTAGGTTTCATTTAGTTTCGTTTCATTGTTAAACCCATCCAGACGTGAAAGACGGAAAACAAAATTAAGATCAGTGGTAATCTATGGCCTCTGTATGCTGATAAATCTGGCTGAATCCTCTAATGCAGAATTAAAATATACGGATGAAAATGTAAGTAGCTTGCAATTAGTAAATCAGTGAAATGGGATGAAAGGAAAAATTTAATTTAGTTTTTGCTTTTTTTGTATTGGCAGTTTTGCGGACTCTCTGTGAATGTGGATGATACTTGTGGAGCATATACCTTTAAAGCATGCCACCACTTGAACACTTATGTTGCTCAATTACACAAAAAAATTGAAATACTGGAGGCCAACTTATTCAAAGGCGTTTTGATGCTAGACTTGACTTTTAACAAAACTGGTATAACTATAGCATAGGTTTTGGAAGTCTGGGTTCAGATTATGACTGCAGAAACTACATTGGTTAACTAACCACTCATATTCAACATTTCGATGGTACAATTCAGTTTGACCATTGTAAGAACTTTAAGGTAGACAGCAAGTTGGAAGGATTTGTTCTCTCTGCGGGGGATTCTACTGGTTCAAGAGATTAAGGCGGCATGTCAGCTCATAATGGTCTCAAGTTTTTAAGAAAAGATCGTGATAATGATTTATGGGAAAGAGTAATCTAGGAGGATTAGTCTTTCCCATAAATCGTTATCACGATCTTTTGTTGAAAACTTGCAACCATTATGATCCAACATGCCCCCATAATCTCTTGAACCAGTACAATCCCCCACAGAGAGAATAAACCCTTCCAACTCGCTGCCTACCTTAAAGTTCTTACAACGTTCAAACTGAATTGTACCATTGAAATGTTGAATATGTGCGCATCATGGTGGCTGGTGTAATTATAACTGTAAAAGAGTGTAAGTAACCAAATATGTGAAAAATGTACCATATAAATAAATTTAATCATATTTTCAGTCATCACAATGGAAATTATTACTCACAAGGAGGTGAACACATTAATGGCTATACAAATTTGAAATCAGTGCAAATGCTGATCCGACCAAAACCTCCAAAATCTTAGAATTATAATCTTAAATTTTATTAAACACTTAAGATTTTATTATATATTCCGAATACCTTGGTCCATAAATTCCAAATAAATTGTCAAAGTTTGTTTAAATTGTAGATTTTTGAGAAAAAGCGCTTCAAAGTTTTGTGGGCGTTTGATAAGTAAGTAAAGTGCTAGGTAGATGTATTTAAATCATCCTTTGAAAATTTGGTTTTTTTTAAGGAAACCTTTTTCAATTTTGCACAAATTAATATTTTCTATATGCGTTACTGGAAGAGTAAAAAGATTTAGATGTAGAAGTAAGCATCTGATTCACTTTAAGGCTTAAATATAATCTTAATCAGCATCAACAGTATGTGTGTGATTGATTGCGTGATTTTTATAAAAATAATACAGGAAATCTAACTTTGGCACGATCGAAGTTTATATACACTGCTCGCCACTTGAATAGGACACCCTGTATGCTCTCTTTAAAACTGCTAGTACCTCGAAAACGAAATGGTAGAATAACGGTATTTTTTGCATATTATCTTTGTGCAAGCATTCTTCGCTCTTTCTGGTATATTCCAAGTTTTGGGATAGAACCGTTATAAAGTTGTTTGCACTTTATGTGAGCATTCGCAAAAATTCAATGGAATTTTTGCGCCACTTGAATAGAACATGCATTTTATTTGGTCGGTATCGTTGACACGTCCACACAAATTTTGGTTAACTTAAACTTTTTGCTTTAATTGAAGTGCATATAAAATTTTAAAAAATTAAAATGGGGCGTGGCACTTCATTATCTGAGTCGGAGAAAGGAAAAATCCAAGCTTACAAGGATTCTGGCCTTTCTATTGCCAAAATAGCAAAAAAAAAAAGTCGACAGGAGCCGTCACGTCATAACAAATTTTTTAAATAATGAGGCTTATTATGGTTAAAACATGAAGGGCCGCACCCACAGTGTGCTTACCATCGCGGACAAGCGACTTATATTAAGAGAAGCTTCCAATTCGCACGACTCTTTGGCCAAGATAACGGAAAAATGCAACGTTAAAGCAAGTTTGACAACCATGCGACGTGTTATTAATAATGCTACACACCTGAAGAGACTAAAAATTAAGAAGAAGCCACCTCTTAACCCGGCTCGGAAGTTACAACGCCTTGATTTCGCGCGCGCACATGTCACCTGGACTTCGGAGTGGCAACGTGTTGTCTTTTCGGACAAAAAAAAGTTTAATTTGGAGGGCCCCGAAGGCTACAGCTACTATTTTCATGATCTTCGAAAAGAACCACACCATCTTGATAAGTTGCACAGCAGTGCTGGAGGTATTATGGTATGGGGGGCCATTTCCTATTATGGCACCTGTGAGCTTAAATTTATTCCAACCACCATAAATGCGTTGTGTTATAATGGTATAATGAAAGATGCCTTTCCGCACTTCTAAACTCATTTTGCAAATCTAAAATGGATTTATCAACATGATAATGCCCCTATACATAAGGCCCGGATTGTTAAATCGTATATAGCGAGCCAAAACGTGGAATTATTAAACTGGCCACCCTATTCACCGGACTTGAATATCATTGAGAATGTGTGGGGATGGCTAACACGTGAAGTATATGGATCAGGTCAGCAATATTCGAGCGTTCCCGAACTAATTGCAGCTATCAAATTAGCATGGGGCTCGATATCGTTGAATTATTTGGGAAAATTGTATGCATCCCTTGCAGACCGAATGTGTGAGGTTTTGGAGAAAAAAGGAGGCTCAACACACTATTAAAAACTTTTTTTGGTTTAAAAACATGTTAGTAATTTCTTATTTAAGTAATATTGTTATTTGAAAAGGATTGAAATATTCTTAAATGGTTTTTAGATAAAGTGTCCTATTCAAGTGGTGCAAAATGAAGACTCCAAAATTAGTTACTTATTGGTTAACAATGTTTTTTGTATACTTACAACTTTTGAATAATTTTGTAATTTTCGTCTAATTACTACATTTAAATAAACTTTATAAGAAAACAAAAATTATTTTCCTAGATGGCTTGGTTTAGCAGCAATTAACTATAGAAAATCGACTTTAGAGGTGTCCTATTCAAGTGGCGATCAGTGTACCCTTGCAGCTTATATAATTTATATAAATTAACATTCTTCTTTTATATGGCAGCTATACGAAATATTCATCAGATTTGGATCGAACTCGCCAAAATTGTGTGAAAAACCGATTATATTCATAACTGGAAAGTATAAGGACGCTACCATTGAAAACCAACAAGCTTTTCTCACTAGAACTTCTTTTTCGACCGATCGTTCCTATGGCAGCTATATGCTATAGTCATCCGATGCGGCCGGTTCCGACAAATGTTCAGCGTATTTGTACCTAAAGACATCGTGCAAAGTTTGGTTAAGATATCTTTGAAACTGATGGAGAAGATAGCATAGAAACAGACGGACGGACAGGCGGACATGGCTATATCAACTCATTGTAAACGATGAAGTGGTGTGAAATTATTCAAAGAATCGAAAAAAGACCACTTGGTATCGAGCCATTTCGAGTTTTATGTCTCCAAAATATGCGGTCACACAACAAAAATTCAAATCAATTATCCGTTAGCTGCATCTGGCCAGTAAATAAATTGACACATTTTCCTCAAAACAGCTCCAACACTCTCTAACAAGACCTAGAAATAATTGCAGCTTTCTTAATTGATGCATTTTCATCTGACAACTCCAAACAAAAAACTGCAATCGCTTCCTATAACTCAAGTTCCATTTGAGGTCGAAATACAGTCTACACAAAGCATGCATCAATTCGACAATCAAAGCGAACTGACTCTTAGTGACACGGAGCATTTGAAGAAAACGACCATCATTGAAAAATGGCAGCACATTGGTTCTCCAGTTGACTGATTTGGGCACTTGGTTTCTCGCCGAAAGCATGCAATTGCAGTTAGATTCTCCATAAGCTCGTCCATCACTTCATCGACTGCATCATGGTCCATACCTAAAGACCATGTCCATTCCTAAAGACCATTGATGCATTCTATTTCATGAAGCGCCATGTCCATTTTTCGCTTAATCAGTGCTTGTGGTACAACAAAGTGCATTTTTATTTTAATTTACGAATTAAGCTTTGACTCTCAAGTAACAGCAAAATTTACAAAAACAGCTGGATTACCACAACAATTACCAGGGTAAATCACAAATTTTTTAGGGGCGGAAAATTCTTACAAAATAAGTCTGGATGATACTTCTTAAATAAAAATCTTTGAGAAATTTTTTTCACATTAATGTTAAGGCAATTACTCAAAATAACGTTCGTAAACTTGAATCGTACACTCAAGAATCGCCTTCTTTTTAGTCCTCTATTACATTACGCCTGATAGATCATCACGATAACCCCTCTAGCCAGTGTATTTATAATATTACAGTCGCTGAAACTTTGATAGTTCCGTCGCAGTCATTTTCCTCCCTTCGGGTTCTTAGGTCTTTGGCAAAAAATGACGCCCAAAAATATCTGCAAGCAAAGGACTTTAGTATATCATTGAGCGCTCAGAAAATAAGAGCTTTGCAGAAGTCATTATAGGTAGTTGGCGCCTTTAAGTATCCAAAAGATATGTCTGAAGACCTTGGCATCCATGGAACCTGGGCGAAGAATATAAATTATGTCATTATCGATGGCAGTAAACGCTAATTTGTCCTACGAAGACGAGCTAATTCGAAAACATTTAAAATTCATAGACGAAATCATCCTAGAAATTATGAATAGGTTTCTGCAATTGCAGGATTTGGCGAGCAAGTTTGCTTCAGCAGGAAACAGTCATGATTGAATTAATGTGAAGAAACTTCAGAATGAGCGCGTCTTCGAGCTTTTGCTGCTGCCTCAGGGAGCACCCGTCACATGCAAATGAGGGCCCGCTGTGCTTACTAAAGTTTATAATCTTCTTGAAACTAGAAGATTCCTTACCATGTCTTACTAAACTGCGGATAATATGGCGTTCTAAAATCATGACCATTTGTTCATAGTTTTGCTCTTATATTTCGTTCACATAATTCATTTGTCATAAAATAAAATGAAAACTGAAAAACGTTGATAAAAAAGAAAATATATTTATGTTTTAATGATCCTTTTGGACATAAAAGCGAAGAGAACACACGAAAGGGGAAACAGAAGGGCTAATAAATTTAAATCGATTTTGGGACCATAGAAATTTATAAAAAATATAGACAATGTTAATAACACCTTAAATATAAAAAATCTCTACCATCGACCTCGCCGGCAAGGCAATTAGCTGCACCACCGGGCTATTTGCTTGCTGAGTGCTTAACATACGACTGGGTTCTTTGCTATGAGTAAAAAGAAAAAGAAAATTGTACATATAAACAAGAAAGAAAGTCGGTCAAGCCCGACTGTAACATACTCTGTACCCTTAACGTTGCAGCGCGCATTTGCTCACGAGTTATACGCGCTCATCTCTAAGTTTCACTCTCTCTCTCTCTCTCTTTCTCTCTCACTAAAATTTACCGTTCAATAGAATGCTGTGGTGATGGGTGGGGTGGTGGTGGGTGTTTACTGGCCGTTTTTTGCTCATAACTTGAGTATCGTTCATCCGATCTTTATCATTCCTTCATCAAATTGATAAATAATTTTGTTTTCAAGGTATCTCTACGAACGAACGATCTATCTTCAAAACTGTAGGAGATATGACGTTTTTTCCAAATTGCGGGGGCGGGAGGGGGCGTGGCAAAAATTGAAAATAAACTTGATCTGCCTGCAAGTATAAGAAATATATGTCCCATACATGTCAAACCTCTATCTCTTACCATCTCTGAGATCTCTTCGTTCATACGGACGGATGGACAGACGGACATGTCTATATCGAATCGGCTGTTGATGCTGATCAAGAATATATATACTTTATAGGGTCGGAAACGATTCCTTCTCCCTGTTACATACTTTTGCACAAACTTAATATACTTTATGTAACTTCGGTACAGAGTATAAAAAGGTTTTAAACTGAAATAGATACATAAGTTGGGGCGGCAAATTTGACTTCCGCCCCGGGCGGCAGAACCCCACGCTACGTCACTGAGTCTGTACTCTGTTGCACAATTTGGACGTCCGTTCTTAAATTCAGTTACTTCCCTGCAAGTGGGAGCAGATTCACAGCAAGAACTAAGTCATCGATAAACGTAACATGCACAAAAACAGTACTCGTTTTTGTTGTAGCTCTCTCTCAGTGACTGTTGCGGCAATATAAAGTAAGCACATCTCTTGCAATATTTTAAATTTAGCGCCTACTTTGCCCAGCGGGCCACAAAACAAACCAAAAATCACGAGCAACCAGCGGGCCCCATTTTAATTGGATTAGACCAGTTGTATGGCCGTTTGCCATTTTGTTTAGTTTCCCAGCAGTTGGATTTCGTCATCGTTTAGAAAAACATGGCAATGCATTTTCAGAGTAAGCTATGGCATAGAAACTACAACAACAACCGAAGCAATTTTTAACATTTTGATACTTATCATTAGAAATCCTTTGGGTGGGCGCACTTGTTATTGCATGTTTTGCCGCCTTGCTGATCTTGGTTTGCCATCTGCTAGAAGAATCAATACCCAATGTCTTGACACCGGAGGAACGGAAATATGCCTTTGACTATGTGATTGGTGAGTGAAAATACTTTACACAGTTCGTGTGGCGCCACATTTAAATGTTTTTACTTATTTCAGTGGGCGCTGGTACTGCAGGCAGCACTTTGACTTCATTGCTGGCCAAGCACAGCAATGGAAGCGTGCTGCTGATTGAAGCTGGTGGTACTTTTGGCCTTTTGAGTCGTATACCACTCCTCGCCACATTTCAACAGAAGGGCATCAACGACTGGTCGTTTCTATCGGTTAGCCAGAAATACTCCTCACGCGGCTTGCTGGAGCAACGACAATGCCTGCCACGGGGCAAGGGTTTGGGTGGCTCAGCCAATCTTAATTATATGCTCCATTTTGAGGGTCATGCTCCCGATTTTGATGACTGGCAGCAGAAGCACAATCTCTCGAAGTGGAGCTGGAGTCATATGCACACATTTTTGACAGCAGCCACAGCCAAGCCCACTGAGCTGTACGAAGTACCACGTGGCTATTCCAAGTTAACCCAGGCCCTGGACGAAGCTGAGATAGAGTTTGCCCACAAATCTTGGTTATTTCGACGCTCGCGCTATAACATCAAGAATGGACTACGTCATTCGGTGGTACAACAGTTTCTGTTGCCCATTTTGAAGCATAACCATTTGCGGTTATTGCCCCAGGCTCTGGTGAAGAGTATTCAACTTTCCAACGGCTCCAACACACTGCAAGCCAGCTCGTTGCTGGTGGGTATCAAGGATGAGCATAACCGAGAAGTGGAATTTAATATTGAAATTAGACGAGAACTTATCCTGGCGGCCGGAGCCTATCAGACACCTCAACTGCTTCAGGCTTCGGGTATAGGTGATAAGCTAAAACTGGCCAAGTTGAAGATTCCCCTGCAGCATGATCTACCTCTGGTAGGTGAAGGCCTACACGATCATTTCAATGTCCCACTATTCGTGTCCATGGGTATCATAGGACCCACTCTTAACCAGCGTACGCTCTTAAGTCCCATGAATTTATTCAACTATCTGAGCTCAGGAACTGGACCCTTTGGTAACTTTGGTGTACTGGGACATGTGGCTAATCATGCTAAGCCCTGGCCCATTGGTATTACCTTCTTTGGAGCCGGGGCCATAGATGAAGGTGCGCTCATGTCTATTTCTAATTTTAAGGCTTCCGCTTTTCGTGCGCTATTTCCAAGGTATTATAATGCCTCCCAGGAGGGATTTGTGGTAATTTCCAGTTGCCTGCAGCCCAAGTCTAGGGGAACGGTGCAGTTGCTTAACAAAAATATGCGAAGAAATCCCCTAATAGATCCCAACTATCTTAGCCAGGAGGAAGATGTAACCTGTATTACGGCGGCCATAAGAAGTGCTGTGAAGGTGAGTTCATTTGGAATAAATAGTCTTATCTTGCATATCCATTGGACCATTTTCAGCTCCATTGGATGAATATCTAAGATCAATTTAACATTAAATTGATATCCCTTTTACGATATTGAAACTATCCAGTCCAAATGTATATCAAAATCATCCAATGGATCAACTGCAAATATAAATTTTCCCCCTGTGTATTAAGCAAGGCTGCAAAAACCAGTAATTCTATAAAATTTCTCGAAAAACAAGTTTTTGTTTGGAACCTGGGTTTATAACTCAAGAAATTGTTGAAAAATTTTCGGTATGAAAAAAATGTGGGTTCTTAAAAGTTTTTGGAACTTTAAACGAGAGTGTTCGTGTTTTTAACGATCCAAGTTTGGCGAATAAACACCAATCGATGCTCAATTTTGTGAGTGAAAGACTGATTAAAGTGCATACGGAAAGCATAATCAATCGGACTGAAGATTTATACACTAGCAATGAAGGAAGTCCATATCCAGCAAACGAGCGCCAATCTCACGTCAATTATAATCTACGTCTTACGATGTATTTATGCGTCAGGTGTATACCTATTTTATTGTAATTTTGTATATATTGGGTAAATCTTGAAACGAACCTTAACCGTTGGTAAATTTTCGTTCGAACCTGCAAACCGGAGGTTCCGAACAATTTTTTGGGTTTGCAGCCCTGATTGATATAAATGTACATATTTACATCATGTCGTTCATTTTCAAATAATTTCAAAGACTACAAAACTGAATTTTTTTTTCCAAAATAATTCGAAAGAATTAGAACCCGGCAGGGTCTGCAGCCTTGCCCTCAAGTCCTTACCATTTTTAATAAGAATTCAACTTTATTCCTTCAGCTTGTCACTTCCCAATCCTTTGCTCAACTACAGCCGCGTATACATTGGCCCAAAATTCAGGAGTGCTCCAACTTTGGACCCTTTGAAAGAGATTTCTTTGAGCATCAGCCTTCTGATCATTATCTAGAGTGTTTAATGCGTCATATTGGCCTTGGCTCCCATCATCCGGGTGGCACCTGCGCCTTGGGCAGTGTTGTGGACTCACAACTCAGGTATATTTGGCATAAAATGTTTATTCTTTTTATTCGAGTTCAATTATTTTATAGATTAAGAGGCATTCACAATATACGAGTGGTGGATGCCAGTGTGTTGCCACAGCCCATCTCTGGGAATCCCAATACCATCATCTCGGCCATTGCAATGAGAGCTGCCTCTTGGATATTGAAAAGTGAATTGCAGGATACAAGATAAAGGCAAATGGAACCGAGAATTAATTTTTATTATAACCATGCACTTAGAGATTTTTTTTATACATTTTGTGACTTTCGTTCACTTACAATATACTTACATAAAAGTGAATGTATGTTTTTTATATTCGATCTGTCTGACATTTTCACAGAGTTTTCATATCATATTTTCCAGCTGTGTGTTAAGGTTCTGTGCCACTTCTTTATGAACTCCATAACTTGAAATAACTGATACATCTATAGGCTCCGTCCGTCCGTTCATCTTCCCTATAATTCCTCTCTACAAGAAGGGTATTATGTCGGATGTCGACAACCATAGATGTATTTCTTAGATTTCTGCTATTCCTAAAGTATTTGAGAACCTTTTCACTTCCAATATACAGCATCTATGTCGATCTATTGTTTCAGCACTCCAACATGCGTTCATTGAAAGCAGATCTAGCATTAAAAAACTGTCTTGAGCTTACTTTTACTATTATCAAAGGCATCTAAGGACGCCGGATATTTGAAAAATATATGTATAGATATTTATTTCGATATTAAAAAAGGATAATTTCGATTTTGATAAAATATAATATATTTCCGATATTTTCAAAAAAATAGCCATATTTTTAAGGGAGGGGGGTTAAGGTAAATTTTTTTAATTGAATGCATATTATCTTAAGAATATTGTGTCAAAAGTCGATTGGAGCAAAATTGAAGAAGTTACGATTATTTTTATACATGTCGGATTTCAATCCCTACCCTACCCGAGCGCGCTATTGTTACCTGGCAGATCTTTCGTGGAAATGTTTTTCGTTATTTACACATATACGAGCCGAACGCATGCCGAGGCTGAGGAGAAGAGAGCAAAAAGCCTTTCAGTCGCAGTCAGAACCACAATGAGTGTTTGAACCAACTTAATTGAAAAATCTCACCAAAGCACTTGAGTGGAACCTCTGTCATCGTTGAAATTCCAGCTAATGTGGCAGCCAGTGTCTTCAATGAAGGTTCTATTGCTTTACTAACCTTCATGCCAGACATGGGAATCAGTAATGCATCTGGGCGGATCAGCTGACTCCATACGTATAAGCCGAGCAGACCAGGAAGCTGAAAGACAAACTAAAGAAGGCAGGATTCATCGTAGACAGAAGCAAAAAGGTGCTTTAGACATCATGGATGATAGCAACATCTTTTATGGAACTGGAATTGAAGATTCAGTGTGAGGTAAGCCGATAAAATTTGCTTATGAACGTTTTATACCAGATTTTTTAGTGTTCAAAACCTTAACACGTTTTCCCCACAAATCACTTTTTCAAAGTCGTTGCCTCTCATTACTTCAAAACAACTGCACCGATCCTTTTGAAATTTCGAACACTATTTCTGTACATAATTTACGAGGTAACGCTGGAGAGTTTTTTCAAATTTGTTAATAATTTTTATTTTACAATAACAAATTAGCCGATTTTTTTTCGCAACAAATCGCGTTTTTTCCTTCAAAGTGTTCCAAAAAAGTGAAAAATTAAAATTTCGAAAAACCCATCCCTGGTGAAAACTATTATCTAACGAATGAACTTTGATTTTTTGATTTCAGATGATCCAGCACCAAGTTATGAGGGGCACCGCGATTCTACTTTTTTCCGAGACACGTCCGAATAATTGCTTTTAATATTTCTTCGTGGAAATTTTATACAATATTCTTCATACTTTAAGGGGGGAGCCTGTTTAGAAGCTTCAAAAAATCGATTTTTCCGAGGACTTTTTTGGGAAGAAAAGAAATATTCGATTGAAACGAAACTTTCAGGTTTTATTATTATATATTTCAACAGTCTTCTAAAATTTTTTCATTAAAATATATGTCATATTATGCCTGGTACAAGCATTTCGCCGAGGCGCCTCGAGTGTGCATGTGTCGTGCGGCGGGAAAGATGCAGGTCGCAATTTCCATCTGAAACAAAAAAATGCCAAAAATTTTCCATTTTCAATAGTATAGCTTCTAGTTAAACCAAGAAAATTGAACAAAAAGTGAGAAATTCAAAAATTTTTCGCAAATTAAAAAAAAATTATTTTTTTTTAAAAAAATTCACTTCAGGTTGTTTAAAAAGTGGGTTAATCATAACTTTCTTAAGGTTTTTAGGTTCAACTAGAAGAGAATTTAATCCCGAATACAATAAATTTTGTCTCGTTTCGATAGGACGTTTAATTCTTTCCTTATCTTTCCCGCCAATTAGGAAAAATCGTAAAAAGGAAAAACCGAGAAATCGCACGTCAAAGTTTTCGTATATAAAAAATCGTATATAAAAAATCTCGACGCTTGCTCACTATTTCTCCTGTAACTTTAAAAATATTTTGAATTTGCTTCTGAAATTTTAGGGACACTTTCTTGGATAGTTTGGGTAGACATTTATGACAACATGGGTAGACATTTATGCAAAAAAAAATTCGATTTTTTTGAAGCCTCTAAAGCAGGCTCCCCCCTTAATGTACTATTGGTTTTAATAAACTGTGTCGTCACAAAAAATTGACAAAAAACATGAATTTTTCCGTACGAATCAACCTTACCCTCCGCCTTAAATAAATGATCTATTGAGGTGATTGATGTGTTCTTAATAGTTTTGAAATTACAGATCAGAGCATAAAAACACTAAATATATATTTTATTTCATTTATTACAAAAGATGTAGTGAAAACTTATTCAAGAATTTATAATGAAAGAAAATGCTGAAGCTAAAAAGTAAAGAAATAACTCACAAAATCATGATGCCATCTTTTATATCTCGTGACAAAAGTATGCATTTTTAACCTTTATTTTAAAGAAATGTTGCAAGCTTCTGGGCAAAATTATAATACACTTTTCAAGTGTATAAAAATAAAAAGTTAAATTTATCTTTCATTCATTATTTTTGAAATAGTTCCATATTTTTATTTAAAAATATAAGCTTATGTATATTATCGCTTCATAGCCGTGTTCGCCTCTCTTCTAATAATCTGCTAACAGCAGAAAAATACTCGCTGTTCGCAGAGATTGGTGGAATGTTTAGCACTTGCATGGAAAACTTTCTTAAATATGGAAAGCACGATATAATTTAAGAAAATTCCAAAACTTCAGAAACATTTTCTATAGCAAAAATCAATTTTAAACATTTTGTGAGTATTGCATAACTTATATTCTCGATGCTTGACTTTAGTTCAGTTAGGATGATCACGCACGAAACTCTGTCTTTGCTCACGATCTCGTCTTGACACACCGTGACACGTTAAAATTCACGTTACGGGAACACCTCTAGTACAAACCATCTATCTCTATTTATACTCTGCCTGCAAGTATAAGAAGTAAATGTCCCATACATGTCAAACCTCTATCTCTGAGATCTGTGCGTTCATACAGACGGACAGACAGGCAGACAGACATGGCTATATCGACTCGGTTTTTGCTGATCAAGAATATACATCCTTTATAGCGTCGGAAATGATTCCTTCTCCCTGTTAAATACTTATGCACAAACTTAATATTCTCTGAGTACCTTTGGTACAGAGTATACAAATTAAATGGGGTTTCATAGGTTTTGAGGTGCTCCGATTACATGTCTGGTAACATTTTCTCGATCGTGTGGAAGGGGGCTCACTAAAGGGGGGCGATTCTGGCATAGTTTCGCTAAGATCGGTAAATTTTTAGATGTAGCTCCCATTTGAGTACATCTAATTTTGTTCAGCATCGGACAGAATCGAACAACAAAACAAGGATGGATACCGAAATTATCCACTGGATAATCAAAAAAATCTCCTTTTTTTATATTCAGTGGTCTAGAGCTATACTCCAGAAATGACTTGAGCCATTTGTTGTGTAGGTTGTTATTAATTAGCTGCAAATTATTTGACAAGTGAAGACTAAAAACCTGATTGGTCTTGACTATAAGCTCTCTCAAAATGGTATCGAAAATATCTATTTTAAGTTTTGTTAAACCGAACCTGTTCTAAGGGTTTTAATTTCGGACTGCTTTGAATTCAATTAATTTGGTTTTCAATCCATTGAGTGAACGGTCTTTCCTCTTTGATCTTGCACTTGAAATTTTTTCGATTGATTCTCTTGGCTTATTGCCCATTGGATTTTCATGAATGGCCATTCAGTTCGTCACACCGCATCAGTGCTCTCTCAGATTCTTGTGCAACGCGATTCGCAGGAATACTCGTACTCAGAAGTAACCACTCGTAAAAAAGTAACAAATTGTTGACCCAAAAAGAAAAGAAAAAAGGAAAACCCAAATCCAAAGTATCACACTAAAAGTTCTTCCAAAATCCCGGTTAAATATATCAAGTTCAGTTGAGTTTCTCTAGTATGACATAATTGTGGTCACCAATGCGACATCCAAGATTAAGCAAATGATGACAATTCTCTTTTGGGGGTCAAGACAATTTCAGCTGCCGGAATTGCGGTTCCATGTGGCAAGTGTCGGCTTAACTAAAACAAATCCTCTCCCCTAAGTGTAGTGGAAATTTTGTGTTGTGTCCAAAAAAGAAAAAAGAAACTAAATTGCTCGACAATTGATAATTTAGCGAAATTGAATTGAAGCGCCCTGGTCAGCGCTGCACATGGATTCAGTGAATCACAGACAGAACTACAAGCTGGATTAGTTAGTTAGATAGAAACGGGCGCTGCCTGAGCACATAACGAAAATGCACAATATCGAGCAAATTCTGAGCGATTTGCAGCGCTTCTCCTGGCCCGACTATGTGATCTTTGTGGCCATGTTCCTGCTCTGCATCTGTATTGGCATTTACTTTGGATTCATCGATAAATCAGTATCCGAGGATGATTATATGCTGGGTGGGCGTAAAATGTTGGTAGTGCCCATTGCCTTCTCACTGGTGGCTAGTTTTATATCGGGCATCACATTGCTGGGACTGCCTACCGAGGTGTATTCGTATGGTGTACAATATCTATATGTGGCACTGGGAGTAGTGGGCATGGGTATCATGATGGGTGTATTCTATTTGCCTGTATTCCATGAACTAAACATAACGTCCACCTATGAGGTAAGTCTGGCGAGAACTTAATAGAATTATACCTAAAATGTAAAATTTTCTTTTATGTGACAGTACCTGGAAGTGCGTTTCGATCGAAGATTGCGTTTGTATGGATCCTTTATGTTTGTGGTCATGAATGTGAGTATGCATCGGTCAAATTGGAAACAAAAAAGTTTACACACTAAGAGCCATTTTCCAACCGATCGGTCCTATGGCAACAATAGGATATTTATAGTCATCAGATTTTGCCTACATTTGCGGATCTGTTTGAAAGCACTTAATATCAATAACTGCCGAATCTCAAGAAGCGTATAAATGTCCCTACACCTGGTCCATATATTTATTTGATTTTTTACCTTTTCAGTAATGCAATTCGGTTTTCTTTTGTAGGTCGCCTATCTACCCATTGTGATCTATGTTCCCGCATTGGCTTTCAATCAGGTGACTGGCGTAGGTGTCCATACGATTACACCAATTGTTTGCCTCATTTGTGTCTTCTATACCAGCTTGGGCGGACTGAAGGCAGTGGTATGGACCGATGTGGTGCAAGCGGTGTCCATGCTGGGTGGCCTTGCCTTAGTGGCAATCAAAGGCAGCCTGGATATAGGCGGTGCTAGTGTGGTCCTAGAGCGGGCCTGGAATTCGGAACGTTTGGAAGCACCTGAGTAATGTTAATAATGCTGATAATAATCCAATATTATGGTTTAACTTTTACTTGACAGCCTCAGCATTGATCCCACAGTGAGGCATACCTTCTGGTGTTTGTTTTTCGGTGGCATTGTCTATTGGACGCAGACCAATGCCGTTTCACAGAACATGATTCAGCGTTACTTGGCACTTCCTACACTGGGGGATGCGCGCAAGGCTCTGTTCATCTTTTGTGTGGGGGTGCTGATAATAATGGCATTGTCTGGTTACAATGGTTTGCTTATTTATGCCACATATCAGAACTGCGATCCATTGACCACTAAGGTAGGAGACATTGGAGACATAATCCAATTTCTTTTTCAACTCCTCTTTTTCTTTTTAGCTGGCCAAGGCTCGGGATCAGCTTCTGCCCCTCTTTGTGATGGACACTTTGGGCGAACTGCCGGGCATGACGGGCCTCTTTATAGCTGGTGTCTTTAGCGCTGCTTTAAGCTCACTTTCCACCTGTTTGAACTCCATGACGGCTGTGGTCCTGGAGGATTTTGTCAAGCCGTTCGTAAAGAAACCCCTCTCCAGCACTTCCATCAATTGGATAATGCGATTGGTTGTGGTGGGAGTGGGAGCCTTGTGTGTTTGTCTAGTCTATGTGGTCGAGCATATGGGCACTGTTCTACAACTAACCATGAGCCTGGAGGCCATAACAAATGGTCCATTGTTTGGCATCTTTACCATGGGACTGTTCTTGCCCTGGATCAATGGCACGGTATGAGTAGCTATTAGTAGAATCCTGCGATGTACTTATTTCGTCTTTAATCATAGAGCGCTCTTGTGGGTGGCATTATGGGTGTGCTGGCCATGTCCTGGGTCAGCCTGAATGCCCAATGGGCCATTACCTCGGGTGCATTGAGCTATCAGACCAAGCCGCTTAATGCGGAGCAATGTGATTATAGTTTCGATGCAGCTACTCTGATGTTCAGCTCGGCGAATGCCACACGTCTAGATGGACCCTCAGCTGAGTAAGTCGGAAGTCACCGAATGCAAGTGCTCTCTTAATCTTTTGTTTCCCGTATTTAGATCCATTTTTCCATTGTACCGCATGTCCTATATGTGGTATACAACGTTTGGTGCCTCGATCACCATAATTGTGGCTTTGCTGGGTACTTTTGTCTTTGGCAAAAATAATCCTAATAAAATTGATCCGGTTCTACTGACACCCTGCATACGAAAGTACTTTAGGTTTGGCTCTGATAAACCCATGGTAGGTACAATAGCATGAAATGACGGTCTTATAATGATTTCTGATTCTAGGATGCATATAAAGCCGACATTCCACTGCAGCTCAAATTACGCCATGATGAGGTGGCTCTTTGATTTGGAAACCTTTAAGCTAAGATTGAATAATAAAATTTAAATCGTATCCTGTGTGAACGGAATAAGTGGGTTTTCGGGGAGTTTCAACTTTTTCTACATTGTGAGAAAAAAGTAGTCGATTTTCCAGTTGTTCAATCGTGTTGACATGGTTATTTCCGCTCCATAATTTTTTACACCTTGGGAGTGGATTTAAACAAAAATTCGCTTAAAAAAAATTTTTTTAATGGCCCACCCTATACTTAAGACACCCTATAAAAGTTTGTCTTTATTTTCTAGAAACCTTTTTTAAATTTGCATAAATAAAGGGTGATTTTTATGCTATTTGGGTTTTCAGTGTAAGTTTTTCACACCTGAGGCGTGATACGTAATATGTGGCAACTCCAAAAATGCTCAGTAAGGTGTGCCATTTCACCATGAATAGAGTACAAAACGAACAGCACTTGCGAATTGAATTTAATTATCAGAATTCGTTCTCTTCGACTTTTTTTTTGCCCAAAATGGAAAAATTGAACTTCGATGACTTGTGGTTTTAACAAGACGGCGCCACTTGCCACACTGCACGCGAAACCATGGACCAATGGGGAGGCGAGTTTGGTGAGCAATTAATCTCACGTTTAGGACCAGTCCATTGGCCGCCAAGATCATGTGATTTGACCCGACTAGACTATTTTTTGTGGGACTACGTGAAGTCTGTCGTATACAGGGACATACCAGCCACAATTGCAGACCTGGAAGACAACATTACAGCTGTTATTGCACAGTGGTTCCGTCAGAGGACAAAAATAAAAAATATGCATGTATGTTCCCGTTTTCGATATCGATCAAATCATGCGGTATCGGAATTGGTAGCTGTTACCGTTTCCGAAAAAGTTTTTTCCTTGTCAGTGGAATGAAAAGTAATTGAGAATTTTCATGTCAACGATTATACTTTTTATTTATCCAATATTTTTATACCCTTGCAAAAGGTATTATATTATTGTGCCGGTGTGGCGTACCAGTTGTATGTGTGGCTGCTGGTGCGGGAGGTTGTGGGTTCGATCCCGAATCGGACCATCTAATAGAAAAAGTTTTTTCTTTCTTTAAGAAAAAAGCTTTTACACACCCGGTCAACTTCACCAGCAGCTACTGGCGCCAGCTGTGAAGTAACTAGCCATGAAAAAGCAAAAATTCTTTAACTAATTGCCGTTCGGATTCGGCGTTAAACTGTAGGTCCCTTTCTCTTATGCGAAAAATTATAAGCAGACACGCCGCCAAGAGATTGAGAGAAGCTTGGCCCCCTGGCCCTCCTGGAGGTGCTGTTTAAGCCAATTTTACAAAAGGTATTATAATTTTGCCCAGAAGTTTGCAACGCATAGAAATATTCATTTCCGACCCCCATAAATAAACTATATATATTCTTGATCAGGGCGACGAGCCTAGTCGATTGAGCTTTGTCCGTCTGTCTGTCTGTCTGTTTCTACGCAAACTAGTCTCTCAGTTTTAAATCTATCGAGCTGAAATTTTGCACAGAGTGTTCTTTTTACTGCACGTTGCTAATATATCGGAACCGACCGGATCGGATGACTATATCTTACACTGCTCGCCACTTGAATAGGACACCTCTAAAGTCGGTTTTCTATAGTTAATTGCTGCTAAACCAAGCTATCTAGGAAAATAATTTTTGTTTTCTTATAAAGTTTATTTAAATGTAGTAATTAGACGAAAATTACAAAATTATTCAAAAGTTGTAAGTATACAAAAAGCATTGGTAACCAATAAGTAACAAATTTTGGAGTCTTCATTTTGCACCACTTGAATAGGACACTTTGTCTAAAAACCATTTAAGAATATTTCAATCCTTTTTGCATAACAATATTACTTAAATAAGAAATTACTAACATGTTTTTAAACCAAAAAAAGTTTTTAATAGTGTGTTGAGCCTCCTTTTTTCTCTAAAACCTCACACATTCGGTCTGGAAGGGATGCATACAATTTTCCCAAATAATCCAACGATATCGAGCCCCATGCTAATTTGATAGCTGCAATTAGTTCGGGAACGCTCGAATATTGCTGACCTGATCCATATACCTCACGTGTTAACCATCCCCACACATTCTCAATGATATTCTAGTCCGGTGAATAGGGTGGCCAGTTTAATAACTCCACGTTTTGGCTCGCTATATACGATTTAACAATCCGGGCCGTATGTATAGGGGCATTATCATGTTGATAAATCCATTTAGATTTGCAAAAAGAGTTTGGAAGTGTGGAAAGGCCTCTTTCAATATACCATTATAACACAACGCATTCATGGTGGTTGGAATAAATTTAAGCTCACAGGTACCATAATAGGAAATGACCCCCCATACCATAATACCTCCAGCACTGCTGTGCAACTTATCAAGATGGTGTGGTTCTTTTCGAAGATCATGAAAATAGTAGCTGTAGCCATCGGGGCCCTCCAAAGTAAACGTTTTTTCGTCCGAAAAGACAACACGTTGCCACTCCGAAGTCCAGGTGACATGTGCGTTGTAACTTCCGAGCCGGGTTAAGAGGTGGCTTCTTCTTTTAGTCTCTTCAGGTGTGTAGCATTATTAATAACACGACGCATGGTTGTCAAACTTGCTTTAGCGTTGCATTTTTCCCTTATCTTGGCCAAAGAGTCGTGCGAATTGGAAGCTTCTCTTAATATAAGTCGCTTGTCCGCGATGGTAAGCACACTGTGGGTGCGGCCCTTCATGTTTTTACCATAATTAGCCTCATTATTTAAAAAATTTGTTATGGCGGGACGGCTCCTGTCGACTTTTTTTGCTATTTTGGCAATAGAAAGGCCAGAATCCTTGTAAGCTTGGATTTTTCCTTTCTCCGACTCAGATAATGAAGTGCCACGCTCCATTTTAATTTTTTTTAATTTTAAATAAACTTCAATTAAAGCAACAAGTTTAAGTAAACCAAAATTTGTGTGCACGTGTCAACGATACCGACCAAATAAAATGCATGTTCTATTCATGTTCTATTCCATTGAATTTTTGCGAATGCTCACATAAAGTGCAAACATTTTATAACGGTTCTATTCCAAAACTTGGAATATACCAGAAAGAGCGAAGAATGCTTGCACAAAGATAATATGCAAAAAATACCGTTATTCTACCATTTCGTTTACGAGTTACGAGCAGTTTAAAGAGAGCATACAGGGTGTCCTATTCAAGTGGCGAGCAGTGTATAGCTGCCATAGGAATCATCGGTCAAAAAATGGGTCTTAGTGAGAAACACTTTTTTGTTTTCAATGTGAGCGTTCTTAAACTCGGCCTTTGTTAATATTATATGCTTTCAAACAGATTTGCAAATTTTGGTCAAGATCGGATGACTTTATCTTAGAGCTGTCACAGGAACCATCGGTCAAAAAATGGGTCTTAGTAAGAAAATCTTTTTTGTTTTCAATGTTAGCGTCCTCAAACTCGTCCATTATTAATATAATATGCTTTCCAACAGATTTGAAAATTTTGGTCAAAATCGGACGACTATATCTTACAGCTGCCATAGGACCGATTGGTCGGAAAATGGGTCTTAGTGAAAAAAAACTTTTTTGTTTTTATATATTTCGATCTTAAGGTCGTTGATTATTAATATTAAAAGCTTTAAAGCTAATTTGAAAAAGTTGATCAACATCGGGTGACTATATCTTATGGTTGCCATAGGACCGATCGAAAATGGTCTTAATTAGGAATTTTTTTTGGTTTTATTGATAGCGTCCTTTACCTTGCTGATTACTAATTTTATATGCTTTTAAATAGATTCGCAAAATTTGGTGGAAATCGGATGACTATATCTTAAGGCTGCCATAGGATCGATCGTTCGGAAAATGAGTCTTAGCGAGAAAAACTTTTTTGTTTTAAATTTTATCGTTCTTAAGCTCGGCGATTGTTAATTTGATGTTTGAAATCAGATGTTTATCTGCCGGGAAAATGGGTTTTAGTTACAAAATTTTTTTATTTTTATTTAAGCGTTCTTAAACTCTGATGACAATTCAGAAACAGCATTTGCAAGGGTATAAAAACTTCGGCACAGACGAAACGGGAACATAATAATGATCCAACGTTTTACTTTTTAAATCCACTCGGAAATGGGAACAGGCCTGATGAAATTCAAAATATCAAACCAAATTGGTCTGTTCCATTTCCCGAAAGAACTAATTATTCGGTAGACTTAGCTTAAGGGTGACAACGTTTTTTTTTTTGTAATTTTTGAATATGCGCAACAAGTTTTGCCAACTGGTCACACTAACATATGTTTGCTGCCATTCACAGTGAGACGTCGGATTACGTTGTTGCTAGTACTCGCTCCCCCCACTTAAATATATAAAATTGTAAATACAAGTACAATTGTGCAGTTTATCGCCATTGGCGAATCAGCACCACACTTGGAGAGGTAATAACATGCGGGAGTCGGTTATCAATCGCCAGTTCCAGCTGTTAAACAGAAAACAAAAGCACCAACAATAACAATAGATTGTCCGCAGCGGCAGATAATCAGCAAAAACAAAAAAAAAGAAGAAAAAGCAGACGGCTTAGAAGTGCAATGAACTAATTGGAACTGGGGCAGTGCCAGAGACGGAGTCGTCGCAACGCGGCTGTGTGAAGGTAAAGCAACAGGTTGCTTTCAAAATGGCCACTGTGGAACAACTATTGGACTTGCTGCCCCGGGAACAACAGCAAATTTTGAAGGTAAGTTCTATGGCGTTTGTTAAAATATAACACTTACATTTCCATGGTAATCTCTACTTGCAGTCGTTTATACTTAGCCTACAGAATGGCACTGCGGTCAAGTCTTACTATGACAGCGTACAGTCTTTGCTAATATCCTCACCCTATCCTACGCTACAAGTGCTAAATATACTTCACGACAGTTCAAAATATCATGTGGGGTGCATCATCACCAGAGCTGTGCAGCACATGCTCGACCAAGAGGCAACTTACTCATCGCAATTTCTTTGTGTTTTGGCAAATTTACCCGAACAAATGCTGCTAGAGTCCAAACTCTTGACTCGCCTTTTGAGTGACTCATGTATTGCCAATGAACATTTAATGCTCACCCTATTGGCACGCCCAGATGGCGAATTTCTACGAGACTTGCTGCATAAACAGCAGCAGCAGCAAAGCTTATGGGATTTGCCACCCAGCAGGGAATTGGTTTTGCTATTGGCTCTTAACCGGCGTGAGCATTTTGTGCCCCAGCTATGTCAGCAGCTGAAGAATTTTGATTGCATCCCAGATCGTACCTTAAGGAACACCTTGCTCATTCTGAAACTATCAAATGAGTTTGCCTTGGCCACACAAACCCTCGATGAGTTGGCCTATTTGGAGCGTACGCTGGAAGCCTTTGATGTGTCTGCAGTGCCCACAGAACTGCAGCCAGTTCATCAGTTTTTCTATGCAGACTTTCAACGTCTGGCAGTTTTACTTAAGTTTCTACGACATCAGGATGGGATAAGCCAAGTGATGAAAGTGGAGCAATTGCTCCGTGCGCCGGGTGTGCTGTCGCTGGTCCATGATTATGGTCTAGTGTGCGAGAGTGAAAAGCTATTCCAGCTCATAGAGGACACCCACAAATGGCAACAACTGACGCCGGCCTTGAGATGCGTACACTCTCAGGAAGTGGAGACCTTGAGCTATTACATGGCTCTTTGTCACGTCTATAATGTCATACTAAATGAAGTGGCTGAAACGAGCTTGAAATCCAAATTAATGGCACTCTCTAGCCAGTTGCGCCAGCTGCATAAACTGGGCACACTCTGCTCCCTGCTGGAGGATATTTTTCAGTTGGTTTTCCTGCGCTGGGAGCAGCTAGATCAAAAATGCTCGTCACCATCACAACGATCGATGGAGGATGAGGAGGAGGATGACGAGACCATTCCCAAACGTTCGTTCACCATGAACCAGCGACGTCGCTTTGGATTTATATGTCGTGCGCCTGCTCTGCAGGCTCTTTTTACATTCCTCAAAAGTTTTGCCACCAAAAAGCTTCACTCCCAGGACTACAAATGCTCAGCGGAGCATCAACCTCGTTTCCAGCGACTGGTCGATGCCATTAACGAGACCCTTTGGAAGTTTGGTGTACTTCAGAAGATTGAACAATCGCTGACCCAATCCACCAACGGCTTGGGCTGCCAACTGGAGCCCGAACAGTTGCTGCAATTGGTCCAACTGCATAGCCATGCCAAAGAGAAGGCCTCCAGCGATGATGAGAGTCGTGAGCGTAGCAATCATGCATCCAGTTTAACACGCCGGAAGTCACGCAGACAGCGTAGAGCGTCAAGTTTTAGCGGAGCAGCTGGAGCCAAGTGTGCAGCGGATGCTGTGCCCACACTGGAGCAGTGTCGAGCTCAGGCCCAGCTAATGAGTGGAACCGCTGTGCAGCTAAGCGAACAACGTTCGATAATACCCAAAATGCTGAGCACGCCTGAACAGCTGGCCATAATGGCGTTGGCACTAAAAAATTTCCATGATGTCAAGTCCATCATTGAGGTGAGTGCATGGTATAACATTAACTTTGCTAAAAGATTAATTTCAACATCACAAGTTCTCTTAATGGTATATAAATCAGCAATGGCAATCTTTCAGAAGAAGAAAACTAACAGGGAAGAGAAACACCAACAACAAGATAATAGGCAGAAATAATAATCTCAATCTTAAAATCGCAAAATATAGAAATAATATTAAACCCTCTTTTCCCCCTTCTTGCCCCACTGTTCCCCAACTTGTCCTACACTGTTCCCACACCATTCCCTCACTGTTACCTGTATATGTGTACGTGTGTACCGGGGCACGCGAAAATAACACAAAATATACCATGTCAGCGTGACGCGTGACGTTGAAATCAAATTTTACTCACACTAAAATCTTCCGTACCGAAATTAAAGATGTTTCTCATCAAAAATCAGTTTTGAAAATTAAGAAATATATTTTTTGGAAACTTAGTACTTACATCAGCAGCAAAAATACGACAAAAATCATAGACTACTGTAAAATGTTGCTTTGCCCATGACTTCTACTTTCTACATATCCTTTTAATACCCCTGAATATTTAAAAAAAAAACTTAATTTAAACCAATTCAAATGCAAGTGACCAATGATTTAATTTATAAGCATTATGTCTTGTTTCATTGGGATATTAAAATAAACCAAATCTGAGTAAAACGCATATATGGTGCTAGTGACTAGCCCCGATTCTAGAAGCTGAATGTTTTTATTAAGACATTGGTTCTCCCTTTTTATACATTTTTGGTTCTACCCCCAAGAAAGCGCACTAACATATGGTTGTGCGCTACTTGGATTACTTCTTCTTCTTCTATGGCCCGATATTTAAATCACAACCGCTTAACAGTTTCGGCCGTCGCGGATTACTAATTTATTGATAACAGATGTGGCCTATTTTGTAGGGTTTTTAGGTTCTAGTCTATTTTTATACGCCTCGTACTTGAGTCCCAACCGCAGGCAGCGGTCTTAAACTGCACTATTCAAATATTTTTCAACCAGGGAATCAAACCGGAACCGTATACCGAAAAGAACCGATTAAAACTCAGAACCGGAACCTGTACAGGAACCGATATTTTTAATTTTTAGTTTACCGGTATTCGTGAACCGATATATTTAGAACCGAAAAGAACCTAAACAGTGTACCGGTACAGTTTCGGTTCTGAGCAATTATTTTTTTTTAACTTCCATAGTTGCCGCACGGAATTTTGTCATCGCTATATTCAGAGCTGCTACCTGCGCCAGAGAGTGTCATCTCTACATTCAGAGCTGCTGACTGCGCGTGAGAGAGAGAGACAAAAGATAGAAGAATAGAAAAAGACTGAAACAAAAACAGCAACAAAAATATATATATATTTGGCGCTCTTTCACTTAAGTTCCGTTTTTGCATGTTGGCTTTCTGCTAATTCTTCGGATGCTGTCCCTTTTTTATGCAAAACGAAAGAGCTCAGTGTACAGTCTCCTACAGTTAATCGTTGTAAAAATTTTATTCGTGTTTGTGCTGCGAAACTGCAAAAAGTAATTAATTTATTTAAGAGTTGTAAGTCAATCTAAACGATCGCTTAAAACGCCAAGGACAAAAACAAATGTGTATCGGAAGTATTTCGCCTTTGACATTGAAGAAAATGAAAGCAATTGCTTAATAAAAGAGTGTGGACAAAAAATTATGGTGAGTTTGATATTTACGAATTAACTTCCGAAATATATACAAATACATATGTATGTAAAATGTACAATGATACTCAGTCTAATGCACATACATATGTAAGCTTCCAGACTTTTCTCTCATGCATATACAAACATACATACTTAATTCGTATGTAAGTGCTTAGTCATAGCCTGGCTTTATGTATGTATGTGCATGCTAATGTTTGTATACCCCTGATGAAAAGAAGCGAAAACTATGTTTTTTTTTTGTTTAAGCCCACCATTCGGGTGGAAATTACCAAACAGACCATTCGAGATGCTTGTGTTTCTCTGTGCACGGTTGATGGGAGGCCGTTTGCCCTGATGAACGACCTCGGATTCCGCCAAATTCGAAATCCCATTATTTAAAAAGGCCTGGGCTGTGCGAATTTTATTAACCCGCAATCAGTACTCTGTAACTTTGTTGGGCTTAAGTCTTAAAATTCTGTAAATTTTACCGGTCCATACCGGTACGTACCGGTATACCGAAATAAAAATCTAGGTACCGAAACGAAAGCAAAACAGAACCTTTTACCGAAACAGAAGTTTCAGTACGTACCGAAACCGGAACCGAAATTCGTTTCGGTTTGATTCCCTGCTTTGAACAAAGTCCAACCATGCAAAAAACGAGAAGGCTAAGCTAGCTTCGTCTGTGCCAAAGTTTTTATATACCCTTGCAAATTCTGGTTTTAAGATATCAGAGTGTAGAATCGTTTACACTAAAATCAAAATTTATTCTTACTTTCAATCTATCGTCAATTTTTGCAAATCTGTATGAAAGCATCACCGAGTTTAAAAACTATCAAATTTAAAATAAAAGGTTTTCCTCACTAAGAGCGATTTTCCGGCCGATCGGTCCTATGGCATCTAAAACACAGTACAACACTTAAAAAAGAAAACCCGGCATTAGACCCTTAAATTCGGATACAATGAACTTCTTCTGTAAGCAAATGTTTTCTACATATGAGCGTTCACTGATTGTATGATTTTGATGAATTTTTCTTGATCAAATATGCCTTCAGCTACGGACAGAAGCATTTGTGAAGCCATTCCTCAAGCATTATTTTAGTCATCCAAGCTTTTTGTTTGAACGCTGAATTACTGGAAGCGCGAAATCTTTAAGAAATTAATCAATCTGTAACCAGATGCATTGGAACCGAAAAGTAATGTTTAACGCTCTTTCAAAACCTTGTGTCCATGATTAGATCCTTCTCTGCTTAAGAACTACCGGTATGGCATTCTTTTCCGTTAAAGTCAGCATTGAATACTTGATCAGCTACATATTCACCATCACTGATGATCTTCTTTAAAACGGGGCTTGCCGTTTAGGCTACTGTTTTGTAAGTAGAAGCGCTTTTTGAAATTGTTAAACCTACCTTGGCTTGCATTAAAATAAAGACTTTTCACGTATTCTGGCATTCTATGCCAAAAATAAACTCTTGGGCTTTTCCAGAATGGCTATATGACTTATCGGAAAATTTAGATGTGTGCTGTCATCTATACAAACGATTAGCAAAGATTCCATTAAAGCCATAATGCAAGTTTTTGACTGTATTGGCATTTTTAAAGAAATTTATTTTTGCGGCCGTTAAGCGAGGTAAAAAATGCCGCTAAGTGAAAATTGGTGTTAAATATAGTGTTGGCTTTAAGTAATTATGCCGTAAAATAGGACGGTCGTTAAACGAGGTATTGGTGTACTAGCAATCACCTTTGAACAGCATTGACCATTTGGTTATCACAAGCTCTACCATAATTATGCAATTAATCTTATGTTTAAAGTTCGTCATTACCAGCAGGAAAACAGATCATATCAAGCTTCTTCTGTTCAAGGCATCTTAGCGCATCGCGGTTTGCCTACCAAAGACATTTTTTTTTTATCCTTAACCAAACGAAGTCTCTGCACGAAGTCTTTTGGTACAAAGACGCTGCATATTTATCGGAACCGGTCGGATCGGACGACTATAGCATATAGCTGCCATAGGAACGATCGGACGAAAAAGGAGTTCTAGTTAGAAAAACTTTTTTTAAATTTTTTTTTGATTTCAATTTCTTTTTACTTCCCAGTTATGAATACTATCAGTTTCCACACAGTTTTAGGGAGATTGGTCAAAATCTGATAAATAATTCGTATATAACAAACTTGTGGCAGCCCTGACCACCTCTGGTCACACCATTCTTCGAGCACCATCCCTACGCAGTAGCAGAACGACAAACCACGCGCCATCCCTGACGCGCAGTTTCTGGCTGGCGTCCGCAACGCGCGCCGGCGCGCCTGCATCGCTCCTTTCGACTTGACGATAATTGTTAGCTTATGTGAAATTCAATAAAGTTAGTTACTTATCAAACCTCGTAGCTAAAAACTGGAAAGCAGTGGGGCCATCTATTGCTGAGTTTGGGAAATAGCTCAGCTCAGAAAGTTCGAGTGAGGAGAATGCTTGGGCACAGGTTGTGCTGGCTACACCGGCGAATCAGGTGTCCGTTAAAAGGGCACTTTCAGCGCTTCGTTTTATTTTGAGTGAGAAACGTAGTTCTGTAAGTGCAGAAACTTTACGAAGACTGCGCCGCCTCGTGTGCATTGTGAACGTCGCGACGCGCCCATCTCTGTCATAAAGGCAAATTAAATAATTGAAGACCGTTCACGTCAACCCGTGGGCTAGGCGTAGAAAGGTACAGAGACCTTGAAAATAAAAAAAAAAAACAAAAGACCGTTTTCGCTGAGCTTTTAACTTTTTTGCTCATCTGCTGACTCTTAATGTCCGAGCGCTCAGTCGGTCTGCTTGTTGTTGAATGAGCATAACAAGAAGAGCTCAACGGTGAACAGTCAACTGAAAACAAAATCAAACAGAGACAAAGTGTTCTGCTCAGAGAGAGAGCAAGCGGGCATGAGTTTTTCGGTTATGTTAGTGAGCAGACCGCAAAGGGAAAAACGGTCAACTGTTATATGGGAGCTCTGATATATATGCCTGATCAGCATCAAGTGCCGAGTCGATTTATCCATGTCCGTATAACTGTCTGTATGAACTCGTCGATCTCAGAGACTATATAAGATCACAAGTTTTTGCATGTATGTAGGTGTTTGTTTCAGATTTAAAAAAGGAGCCACAAATTCTTCATGTATGTAGGTGAAAACCGTACCCAGATCAATTATGTTTCAGATTTTGGAAAATTCTTCCTCCTCCTTTTACCGCTGAAAACTGCCAGAGTCCCAACTTAGAAAAGTTTGAACTCTGAGTTTGAATTCTGAAAACCACAATAAGATCCGGGTATCCGGGTATAAGATCGGGGTATCCGACTGTATCACTCTTACTTGTTATATCTAGTTTATGGCATATATAGACTCGATAATGGATGCTGTCAAATGTGGTATCCAATATGGCGGTTTTTCGTTGCATCTCTTAAGGACACAGGTTATTGGTCAGTCTCTTAATAAATTTAAAATCTTAGAAAATTCTACCATATAGTTTTCCATTAAATCAAGTTTCTAAGATTAACCACTTGTCCTTTGGAAGCGGGAATTTGGCTAAACAACTCTGAAGACTCCCTTTATCTTTGGTGAATTTTCCAAAATTTTAGACCTCATCTTTTCCTAACCTGCAACAGATGTTGTAGCTGTGTGTTGCTAGTATAAAAATCAAGAAAAACTGGGTATGCGGTGTTGCTACCTGTTGCCTCTTCTTCTTCTTCTTCATTGGCCCGATGTTGCATCACAACCGCCTGACGGTCTCGGCCTCTGCTATGAATGCCCTCCACTCGCTTCTGCGTTGAGCGAGCTGGCACCAGTTGTTCACACCAAGGTTGGAAATGTCCGACGCCCCCTCCTACCTTGTCCTCCAAAGTCAGCCGCCTTCGCTTTGTACGCATTTTTTACTGGAGCTTCCTCATCCATCCGGCTTACATGTCCTAACCAGCGCAGCCGCTGTTGCTTTATGCGCTTGACTAGACTGACGTGATTCATTCGAATGCGGTATCCATAGCCAACTTTTAAAGGTCCATAGAACATCCGAAGGATTTTTCGCTCGAACACGCCAATCGACTCCACATCCGCTGCTGTCATTGTCCATGCTTCTGCGCCGTATTGCAGGACTGGGATGATAAGCGACTTGTGTAGCGCTATTTTTGTTCTTCGAGATAAGGCTCTGCTCTTGAACTCCCTACTGAGCCCGCAGTAGCATCGGTTTCCAAGAGTAATTCTTTTTCGGATTTCCAGGCTGATGTTGTTGTCGCCGGTAATCATCGTCCCGAGGTAGACAAAATCCTCTACAATCTCAAAGTTGTACTCCCCCATAGTAACAAATTGTCCAAGACGCGTAGACTTCTTGTCCGTGGATACTAGGTACTTCGTCTTGTCCTTGTTTACCGCTAAGCCCATCAGTTTAGACTGCTCAATCCGTGAAAACTCCCTGCTTACCGCCCGTTCGTTTTTTCCCATAATGTCAATGGCATCGGCGTATGCGAGTAGCATTTATAAAGAAATGAGAACTGAAAGTGAAAGCCACCCAAAATAGCTCTGACTAACTTCAAACTTCTCTTGGCACAAGCCTCGGCATGCGTTCGGCTCCGGTCCAGGCCCTGTCTTTCCGATTTATAATTGTATCTGCTTTACTCCTTTCAGACCTTCCACCTGGAGCAAAGCCAACTAAATCGTGAGCTTCAGTTTATGGAACAGCAGCAACTGATTAAACAAAAGTTGGCCACCATCTATGCCAATTATCAGGCATTGGAAGTTCAAGGCAACTCCGGCGACACCACCACCGTGGAACAGATCAAGGGAGTGGCAGCCAAAGGATTTGAGCTTTCAAAAATTATCAGTGTCGTCGACAATTTTGCCCAGGCCCAGAAACTGCAACAGAGTCCGGAACTAAAGAGTCTGCTGCAGCGTCACAGCAGCAGTGGCCAATATGATTTCCTGCAACAGTTCGAGGAGCGCAATCTCAATGCCTTGATCATATGTGATTTAATAATTAATCTGAAATTTAACCGAGAGATCACCTGTAACCTGCTGTTGGTCATACGGCGTCAGCAACAGCAGAAACAGCAGCAGGAGGGTACGTCGAACTCAGATCTGGGGGCCATGAATCTGTTGCAGAATCTCTGTGAATGCATGCGCCTAATGGAGCGTGCCGGTCGTCAGCAAGCACTTAATGAACTACTCTCGCTACAGAGTTACCCATTAAGGCCGGCTGCATTGGCCTTGCAGCTGCAGCGTGAGACTGCATTTAGAGCCCTCTATCAAAAGGATACCCAGGATTATGGCCAATGCCAGGAATTGCGTAAACATGGAGCACTATTTCAACAGCTACGTTCGCGTCACAATTATTATATGCGTTTCTGTAACTACATACAACAGTTGAAGCGTCTGCTTAATCTAAGGGATAACAATCTGGAGTACCACAACACGGAGTTATTGAAGCAAAATCCCTACGAGGTGGTGGGAGAGTTGATCTATGAGTGCGATATAACACCCCTGGAGATTGAAGCAAATGTGGCCGCTTTACATCTGAATTTGGTCCATGTGATTGCCTTAAATATATGTCCACAAATGGGCGTGGAGGAGCAGGAGGTAAAAATGAAGAGATCAAGTCCACAAAAGCAAGAGTCCATACATAATTATATAGCCCAGCATAATCAATTGTTGGCCCAGTTACTGTGGGCGGTACAAATGGGTAAACTACCACCTGGAGAGAATGATTTGAATTTCTCCTGCCTTTCACAGTTGACGAAGTTACCTGAAATGGCTACATTGGATAAAAGTAATCGTGTTTTGGCTGCCTTAAAGGCTTACAACTTGAGCATTGAATCCTTGGATTTAGGCAGTGAAGAGTTGGAGCTGCAAATCCTTTTACTGGGCATAGCTGGCCCCGCGGAATCAACCCTAAAACTCAAATCCCGCATTGACAATCTAATTTTTCAGCTAATCAAACAGGATGCTCGCCATATACAGCTGGTCATACACCTAATCGATTTGAGTATGCGTGCCAGCCTGCTAAAGGAGCACTTTACCAAAATCTCCAGCAGTCAATTGGCCAAAGAGCTAATCGAACGCACACTGAAGCATCGCCAGGCCTTGGTACACATACCCAGCGATCTGCGTATTCAACTGGAGCATACCCTTTCGGATATTACCATCTATGCGGAAGTCTCCGCTCTGCTACAATTTGAGAGTTGGCCTCAGGCCTATGATTTTACACGCCAGACCCCAAATGTAATCTTTGAGCAGCTGCTGCAACGAAAACGCTATGAGCTTTGCCTGCAATGGTGCCGGGTGGTGGACTTGACCGCCTCATTAAGTCAGCGGCGTATCTGTTTACTCACTCTCCTAGATGCTCTCTTGGAGCTAACCGATGTTGAGGATTTGGATAAGGATTTGTTGAGTATAGTGGAAATATTTCCAGCAGAGATTTTGTTCAATTTTCTCGACACGCACAAGGATAAATTCCGCTCTTTGGCTCTGCTGCAGTGGGTGATGGACTATCTGGAGCAGCATGCACGTCAATCGCGCTTGTATCACAATTATCAGTTGTCCTTGGAGCTAATGCGTCAGCTGGGAACCAGCGAGCGTGCTCAGTTCTGGCCCCTGCTGCGGTATCCCCTGCTTATGGTGGAGCAGTTGGTAATGAATTCACGTTTTGAGCTGCTCACCCAGTTGCTGCAGGCGGCGAGACTTAAGCTGGATGGTCAAAAGCCCTGGGGTCCCTGTCCCTATTGCTTTGAGAAGTCTGGACACACCTACGATGTTCGGTCCTCGGCGCAACAAACCAGCAAACTGCGTTTCCATTTGGGACAGACCACTTCAGAGGCCTTCATTTTGTTGAATTTCAACTCATACCAGCAGGATCATTACATCACACACGAGTGCTTGGATCTTTTGCTTAGGATCTATGCCAGCAAGGCACTGGACTATCACATAGCCCATGTACATGCCGAATCGGAACAGAACTCTTTGGGCACAGATGTGCAAAACTCTCTCGACTCGCTGTGCGGCACCTTTGTCATGCCCAAACAGGCGCCAAATCGCGAACAATGGATCAGAGATGAGGAGGCCACGCATTGTATGTGCTGTCGTCGTGCCGCCTTCACCATGCTAATGAGACGTCATCATTGCCGACGCTGTGGCCGAGTCGTCTGCTTTGCCTGCTCCATTCAGCGTATGCGCATACCAGAATTGTATGACGAATTGGAGGTGAGGGTGTGCAATGATTGCAGCAGCTCTTTGGCGGTTAAGGACCAGCAGCAGCCCCTAAGCCAACTGAATGATAACTCTGGGCGACGTCCATCTTCGATTGATTTGTACAAATGGCGTCTAAGTGGCATACTGACGCACGATAAGTTGCTGCGCGAGGAATTCTCCTACGAGCATGCGCCCAGTGTGGCTCTGAGTCTGACCCTGTTGCAACATCATCGAGATCAGCGTCTATGCGTGGATCTATTGCTTTACCATTGCCGCAAGCTGGAGAAACTTATTGTTCCCAATCCGGAGGTGGACTATGAGCTGGTGGCCAAAATGATCAATTGTTTGGCCGTGGCGGCAAAGGTTAGTACTAAAAATTTTATATGTAATTTAAATAAAAAAGTTTTTCTTCCTGAATCTCATGCCAAAATTTTAAACTTGAATCGGATAAAACGGTTTCGAAACCAGTTTTGTATTCCGAATAGAACTAACTACATTTTACCAACCTGCACATTAAATTAAAAAGTAAAAACGCTAAGAAGTGTATCAAAAAAAAGTAATCACTCACAATTTTAACGATAACATTAAAAACAAAAAAGCTTTTCTCGCCAAGAACCATTTTCCAATCGATCGGTCCAATGGCAGCCATAAGATGTAGTCAATCTGTTTGAGAGCATTTAACATTAATAATGACTGAGTTAAGGGACCCTTACATTGAAAACAACAATGTTTTTCTCACCAAGACACATTTTCCGAACGATAATTCCTTTGGCAATTATGAGATATACATAGTCAACCGATCCATGCGGTTCAGATATAATATCAGACTCTGTTCAAAATTTAGCTCGATAGCATTAAAACTAGTTTTCGTAGAAACAGACAGACGGGACAGACAAGTCTCAATCGACTCAGCTCGTCGCCCTGATCAAGAATATACATAGTTTTCGGTGTCGAAATGAATATTTCTATGCGTTGCACAGGTATTAAATCCTTGAGGCTACAAACCCAATAAATTTTTTAATTTTGGAGCTCTAATTCGCTATTTTCGGCTAAGGGTTTTTGGGAGGTGGGTTTGCGTTCAAACCACGGCTCGGCCCAAGTTTTAACCAAATTTAATAGAAATGCGATTTATGTGAATAATACTCAAAATAATATTTAGAATTTCTGTAATTTTGTTCGAATCTATTTTGGGCAGAGATTAAAGCCGTAACCGAAACCGTAACCCTTAGCCGCTAAAAATCATAGCTCGTAAATATCTCTTAAAGAAAAACATGCTCGGGCTTCCCTCAACCGAATGTGTTTTGTTATCGCTCTCACTGTTAAGTGGCTGTGGTTGACCACACAGACCTAAGACCAAAGACCTGAGAGGAAAAAAAAATAAAAAAATGTATGTTCTCTTCTCTCACAACCAAATTGAAGCAGAGAGCGTAGTTTAAGGTTGTTTATTATTTTATTATTTATTTATTTATTTATTTAGAGTCGACAAACAAATGCTGTCAACACAAGTATAAATACGTTACAAAAAAATTGTATGAGCTAAGGAAGCCTATCAAAGAAAATCTAATAAATTTACAAAATAAACTAATAACGACTCCGATACGGTGGGGGTATTTTATTTGCCCGTCCGGCCAGCTATGCCCCTATTCACAGCCGATTGTAGTCAGAGACGTTATTAGAGCTAACAAAAACTTTAATAATATAGAGATCGAGAAAAGGGAGAGAGAGAAAAAACCAAAACCTATAGTTATGTAGAAGCAAAGGAAAAAATAAGATAATATAATAAATTAAACTAAAACAGAAATAGAGAGAAAGAGAGAAAACTATCTAAAAGTAAACTTTAAAAATAAAAAATGTATACGTAAAACTTAAAACTAAATAACCGGAAAATCTCTGACCCGGTGGGGGAGGATTTTTTAGCCAGTCCGGCAAGCTATGCCCCTACTCACAGCTGGGAGTGGTCAGAGATTCCCCGGAGATAATTATAGAGAGACGTTTTTAGAGAGAGGAGAGAGAGCTCTGTTGAGAGCAGGTGATTGAGATCATTGTAATTCTTACATAAAACCCGAAATCGATTATGCTGGGCATAATCAGTTGTGCATCTAGACAAGATAAAAGGAAAATAGTTTCTAGTTGGCCTAGAAGGAACGGAAAAGTTAAGCCGACCTAAAAGATCAGAAGAGTCTACATCACCGATAATTAGCTTATGAAGAAAAGAAACACCTAAGACTGTTCTACGGTTAGCTAACGAAGGAAGGTCAATAAGCAAAAGTCTGCTGGAGTACGTTGGTAAACGAAGGTTAGGGTCCCAGTTTAAGCCACGTAGGGCAAAAAGCAAGAATTGCTTTTGAACTGATTCAATTCGATCGATATACTTTTTATATTGCGGACACCAAACGGACGAGCAGTATTCAAGTACAGGGCGAACTAGAGCAGTATACAGAAGCTTTGTGGTGTATGGATCATTAAATTCCTTCGACCAACGTTTAATGAATCCAAGTACACCATTCGCCCTATTAACAATAGAGGAGATATGAGGATTAAAACTCAATTTTGGGTCAAAAAGAACTCCAAGATCAACGACTGTAGATATTCGTTCCAAGGGTTCATTGCCAATCGTATAGGTAGCCAGCGAAGGTTTGCAACGATGGAAAGTCATAAACATGCACTTGGAGCAATTAAGGTGTAATTGATTAATCAAACACCAGGACTGCAAGGAGTTTAGATCATCTTGCAGTCTGATCGAATGCGTCGGGTCGTTGAAAGATAAAATAAGTTTCACATCATCGGCGTACATAAGTATCCGAGAGTAAGACAATATTGTGGGGAGATCATTAATAAAAAGAGTAAAAAACAAAGGGCCGAGGTGGCTGCCTTGTGGCACACCAGAAGTGACCACAACCTCTTTTCAATGTGGTCGCACGAAAGCTGTCGTTTTCTGACAAGGCAAATGGGGGACCGATTTTTGCGACCTCTTGTATGAATATAGTAAAAAAAATTATTATTTTTTTCATGAAACACAATAACTCCTAAACTTAATCCACAAAGTATGAAGGAAAAATTAGTATTTTTTACCTTTCCCTTAATACCGTAACCTTCGACCGCTAAAAACAGTTTAAAATTTGTAACCCAACCCGTTGCCGAAATAATTCTTTATCTTATAACCGTAACCCTATAACATTAATTAACACAACCGGTTTTATCAGTACCGAAACAGAAACAAATATATGGGTTAATTTCGGTTTTTTCCCTACTAGCAAAAATTTCGATTAGATAGATGTATGTACAATAAGGCGTATGGAAAACTGTAAAGTCATAACAATACCAACTTATACGATGCGTTTGTAGTCAAATAGCCAACACAAAAAAATTTGTAAATGGGTTTTAGTGTCTGCGAATAGGGTTCAAAGTTTATCAGTCATATGTACTGTTACCCTTGCTTACATATTTAATTTTTAAGTAGTTGACGTAGAATTGATTTGAAGTCATTACTTTTAACAAAAAAGAACCATGACCATTGAAAAATTTGTTTTTAATATAATCAATAGAATAAGTAAATAATATTAACTAAATATAAATTTATGCGAAATCTTATATTACTGCACAATTTCTACTGTTCTGCGCTTTTCACTTCTAGATGAAAGCCAGTTGTTGCCGTACACTAAGAAGGCTATCATTCCCAAACTTTGAGGATCTAAAAATAATGCGGATAACTATACTACTGTTGGCCAAAACTACCGGGAATTTGATTATAAATCAAAAAATCATTATTAATTCTTGTAAATTTATTTCATCCCCCCCCGGATGCATTACACTTGTGACAACGTTTTTTCCAATTTTCTAAACATGCTACAAAGTCCTCTTCCGGTATAGTCTTCAATTCCTTTTTCGTTTCGGTTTCTACCGATTCAAAACAGCGTCCAATGGTAGCCCAAATGGTAACTCAAAATGGTTTTCACATGCGGACTGACGGACATGTCTCTTTCGACTCGTATGATTAAGAATATATCGACTCTATAGGGTCTGTTACATACATTTGCACAATCCCATTATACTCTTTGTACCGATGGTAAAGATGATAAAAAGACATCCCTTGTGTAAGAAATTAAAAAAGGTACTTTGTTTTTAATTTGGATTTTATACCCTTGTAGAGGGTATATTAAAATTGTCCAGTTGTTTGTAACGCATAGAATGAAACATCTCCGACCACATAAAGTATATATATTCTTGATCAGCGTGACGAGCTGAGATGATATAGCCATGTCCGTCTCTCTGTTTCTAAGCTATCTCCTCCGTCAGATTTAAAGCTATCTTAATCAAACTTTGCACGAAGTCTTTAGCTACAAATACGCTGCACATTTTTCGGAATCGGCCGGATCGGACGACTATAGCATATAGCTGCCATAGGAACTATCGGTCGAAAAAGTAGTTCTAGTGAGAAAAACATTTTTGTCTTCAACGCAAATGTCCCCAATCCTCGAATTTCTAAGTTTTCTATGCTTTTACATAATTCCACCAAGTTTTATGAAAATCGGACAACTATATAGTATAGCTGCCATACAAAAGATATGTCTGAGAAAAAGTCTAAGTAGGAAAAACTTTTTTGTTTTCAATGCTATCGCTCCCAAACTTGTCACTAATCAATATTAAATGTTACCACACAATTCTACCAAGTTTGATCCAAATCGGATGACTATAGCATATAGCTGCCATAGGAACTATCGGTTGAAAAAGTAGTCCTAGTGAGAAAAACTTTTTTGTTTTCAATGGTAGCGTCTTTATACCTTCCAGTTGTGAATATTATCAGTTTTCACACAATTTTGGGTAGTTCTGTCAAAGTCGGATGAATATTTCGTATAGCTGCCATATAACAAACTGGGAAGCAAATGTTCAAAGAAGTGGCGCCATCAAGCTACAAGGGCCGAAATTAGCTTTCCTCTATTTTTTTTTATTTAAATGAACTTGAAAGCTTTTTTTATACAATTTGAATACATTTTTCTGTGGTTTTCAACGCCTTGCAGCACACTCAGTTCTTGATCTGGCATCGTTGTAAGTTAGCCGCTATAGTCTTCAACCATTTTTACGGCCCGCTCTGCTACATCGTTGACAAAGTTATGTTGTTATTATTTCGTGAACCATGCCGAATCCAACCTGTGAGCCACATTAGGCTTACAAATTTAGTCCCATATAGGAGCATAGATAAAACGGATCTCTTCGTTGGAAATGGGCTCGCTTCGTCAAAATTAGGTCTTAGTTTACCAACCAAAAGTACATTCGATTGCTGCTCCATATTTATTTGTTCCTCTATTAAATTCGGAGAATTCGTTGACGAATTTTCGATTCGGTGTATACGTAATATTTGAGGAAACTTTGAAGGCTTTTCCCAGAGGTTATTAAATTTTTTTGTTTTTTTGAATTATTATGTACACCCTAAAAGCAATCATTTTTGAAGGTATCTGTTAAGTTTTCGCATGGTACTTTATCGGCGTACACCCTAATGTACATACATACATTTGAATTTATTCACTAAAGTTGGATGCTTATTTATTATACGACGCACTGTTGCTAATGGGCACAAAGGAAAGAGAGCGAACAAGGAAAGAGGCAACGCAGCTAACTAAAATCTTTTCTCTAATGTCCATATCAATCTTTCAGGTGCGTGGTGCCCCAGCAGAGTTTGAAAACATACGTGAACATTCAGAGATTATCATGTCGGTGGTGCAACAGGGATGTGAGTCACTTATTCCAGCCGGACCACTCAATGATCACAATCTGCGCAAGCTGGCGGATGCCTTAGTAGAGGCAGAACACTGGACCCTGGCCCTGGAGGTGCATCTGAAGTTTGGATTTGCCACCACTGGTGTTATGGCGGCTCATGGTTTGGCCTGCCTGCGTGCAGGTTGCTACGATGCAGGTAATATATATTGGAATGAACCTCCTATTTGATTAATTTTACCAAATCCTTGGCAGCTCGTGAGAAATTTGCCCACTGCATGACTCGTCTTTCAACGGAGGCCCTAAATGGTTCGCTTTACAAAAGCATGTTTGGCACTGGCCCAGCTGAATCAATTTTACTGCCCAAGAAGCGTCCACAGCGTGGTCCCGCCTTGCTTCAAGAGATTCTCCAGCTGATCTCTACTATGCCGCAGGCTCAGTTTCAGCCAGAGACTTTGCAACGTGCCTCGCTCATCCGGAACTCGAATAGTTCACTGGCCTCGCTCTTTTTGCGTCGCCGTGAGCCCTATGTCCAGCAGTTGCCACCACAGGAACCCGCTCTTAATGTTATGAATTCTTTGGCCCAACTCAAGAATATAGCCAAGGGTCATTACGGTGGCCAGGTGCTGGCCAACACCAGTGAAGAAACCCGTCGACAGTCACGCGGTTTTGAGGAATCTCTACACTATGTGCTAACCTATGGCAGCCATACGGATATTTTAAGCTTCCTGATGCATCGCGAGGAACTGAGAGCTGCCTTGCGCTATTGGCAGCAACAGCAGTTGGACACGGATCTGTTTATTCAGCACATCTTTCAGGTGGCTTTGGTGCAGGGCAATCTGCCTACCCTGGTGGAGGAACTGCAACAGCTGCAGCCACCGGATGATCCCACACAATTAATCGCCTGGCGTTTACCTCTGCTGCAGACCTGCCGCCACTTGGAGCAGCAACAGCAATTGAATTCCCTGTATCAACTGCAACTGCTGCTCAAGGATCCCATAAGGGCCAGCATGACGTGTGTGAAATTCTATTCGCTAAACTGCGAGAATTTCCAGAAACTGCATGCCAATGCCCAACACCTGATCTCGGCGCATATGCATTTACAGGGCGAATTGGACTTGGCCCAGTGGGAGCATCTGCAGCGGAAGCAAGGACGGCGGATGAGTGTGGTTAGCGCCACGGGTGGTGCTTGCTTTGCCATGCAAATGGATGCACGTGCTCTGAATGGTCACATCAATACCATACGACGGCAAATGGAGGTGGCCAAATTTTTGGCCCATTGCGAACAGGAACAATCGGGAACAGAGGCACTGCGTACACTGCAAATACTGAAACAGGTAAGGAATGAGTTGAAAATCTTGTGGTATCATTTTTGGACCTACTCGCATTTAGATACGCCTGGACACGAATCGTGGAACATTGCCCACACTGTTTGAAGGTGCCGCAGATCGAATTCAATTGTGCATTCTTGTTCTGCTCTGCGGTAAGAACATAGACGAGGGCTTCGGTTTGGCTTATGGGTAAGTTTCATAAATTTATTGTTGAAATTGGAAAACTTAATTTAATTATTTTTGTTTTCTTTAGCATTTTGCAAGACTACAAACTGGCTCCCATGAAGATTTTTGGAGCTACTGCAAAATATTTGGCCAAAAATCAACGTCTGGGCGAAGTGGATCGTTTATTAGATTGCATAGCTAGCAATAATGGTGGCAGTAGCTCTTCCGAGGCGGATGAACTGCTTTCCATAGCCATCAATGCCGCTGTACAGAGTCATTTGCCAGAGACTAAACAAATTTTGGATAGACTTATCAAGCGTATTGTCAGTGTGGAGCTGCGTATATCCTCCTACATCTATATGGGTCAACTGAAATCGGCCTATTTGCTGGCAAATAAACATGAACGATTGGCCGATATACGTAAAATATTGCGACAGGCCGAAGTGACCAATCAGATTCATATTAAGAAATTATGCGAAATGAAACTTCATATACAAAATTCAACGCCCACGGCGGCACTGTGATAAGATAACCTCACCCCCTCCCCCCTCTCAACCCTCTTCCCACCATCCACTTTTAAGTTTAGGTGAATTGTTTTACAAAAGAAAATCTTTCCAAAAAGCAAAGTCAAATAAGTATTTTTTTTTTCCACTAACTGCTCAAAGACTTTCCCCAAATTGTACCAAATTATATTATACACATATATATTTTCTTGTCAATTGTATTGTAAATGTAATAATTTTTAAATATTTTTATTAAAATGTGTTGTAAACCATTAAACTGATTGTTTGTTTCAATAGCAAATTAGGTGGCAACTTTGCTTTGCTTTTCTTCAAATGCTAAATGGGCTATGATCCCAAGTGAAGCGGTTCAAAAGCGGCTAAGAAATGTTAAAAAGTGGTTCAGAGGCATGTCTCAAAAGTTATTTAAGCTACAAACATGTTAGATGTAAGTTTCCATGTAAATTTCCATTTCACATCATCATCTAATTCAGCGATAGTCACAAGAACCCCCTGGGGGCGAAGACATTTCGCTATTTACCAGTGTTGCCATATTAGCTATTTAGTTGCTAAATCCAGTAATTTAGAAAATGGAAATGCTATTAAATTTTTGAAAATGCTTTTAGCTACAAATCTGGCAATTTTTAAATTATTTTAAGCTATTTTTAGCTATTTTTGTACTTGTGCCTAATAATTTCGTTTAAAGCATTCTAAGCTACACAACTTCCCCTTAGTACATCAAAAGTAAGCAGTGATGAATTAGGCCATAATCATTAGAAATAGTTCCAAATCAGGGCTTATTTTAAGGCCGATCTGATGGGTTCTTTCACTACTGTGGTACAACGGATAAGTTGAAACTGGTGAGGCATAAATTGCTCAACACAATTCAGCTGAAGACGTTAAATGCCATTTTAAGCAGGCCTGCAAATCCAACCCAATGAATTTTAGCTTCGATTCGCGGGTTTAGGGTCGAGCTTTTTGGGAGAGGTAAAAAACAAATGCAATTTATGTGATTAATATTTAAAATTATATTTACAGTTTCTTTACTTTTAATCAGACAAAATAACTTTTAAGGCCCTATCAACTAAGAATTCATTGGATGGTACTCAAAGAGAGTTAGCGCAATAGCTTAAAATTATTTCATGTCCAACTAAGTCGTTTCTCTATTAATATATGAAACACTTTGGTTAGCGTCGCAGACATCAATTTCGTCATCTTCTGAACGTGTAATCAAGGATCTAAAAAACAAAAGCTTATTGAGGGTGCCGATAATATTGATTATTTTAAACGACTTTTTCGAACTTGTAAAAAGAATCATATATCACACTTCATGAGTACGGCTGCCAATGAGATACTCGGATACGCCGAGCACTCTCGAAAGCAGACTTGGTATGATGAGGAGTGCCGCGACGCTACTGCAGAGAAAGACGCTGCCTACAGGAGAACTCTGCAGTCGGGAGCAACGCCGGCTGTTAAAGAGCAATACCGGAAGAAAAGAAGAGAGGAGAAGCGCCTTTTCAGAAGGAAAAAGAATAAGCGAGAAAGGCGCATGTGTGAGGAAGTCGACATGCTATTCGGCATGGGTGAGACTCGAAAATTCTATCGAACGATTAGACGACTTACCGAAGGTTTCAAACCCGGAGTTACACAATGCAAGGACGAAAATGGAAATCGGGTCACAGATCCGCAAGTGGCGCTAGACATATGGAGAAGCTATTTCGCCAACCTCCTGGGAGGCGACAACGAACACAATACCGCCTCTGGAGAAAAAGCGACGTCACCAATCGACAACATAGAGATAGACCCACCGGACCATCACGAAGTCTGTGTAGCCATAAAAAGGCTTAAGAACAACAAATCAGCAGGAGCAGATGACCTGCCAGCTAGACTGTTTAAGGCTGGAGGCGAGGAGTTGGTAAGGTGCATGCACCAACTCATTAGCAGAATATGGTCCGACGAGAGCATGCCCGAGGATTGGAGTCTAAGTGTAATTTGTCCACTTTTTAAAAAAGGAGACCCTGCAGTTTGCGCCAACTACCGTGGGATCAGTCTCCTTCCCATCGCATATAAAATTCTGTCGTGCATTATTTGTGAACGTCTAAAGCCGCTTATGACTTCACCGCTTATGGCTTCAGACCTGGTAAACCCACCACAGACCAGATATTCACATTACGACAAACCCTGGAGAAGACCTATGAGAGAAATATCAAAACCAACCATCTTTTTGTTGATTATAAATCAGCCTTTGACACACGGATAAGGTCAAGGTTCTTTGAAGCCCTGTCTATCTTTGGTATACCAGCAAAGTACGTTCGACTTTGCATGATGACGTTGAGAAGCACTCGAAGCTCCGTCAAAATAGGAAAGAACCTCTCCGAACCATTTGATACCAAGGGAGGTTTTAGGCAGGGTGACACCCTATCGTGTGACTTCTTTAATCTACTGATGGAGTATATACTGCGCCAGTGCCCAAATGCCAACAGATCGGGCTCTTTTCTTTATAAAGATCTAATGCTACTCGCATACGCCGATGATATTGACATTATCGGCAAAAACGAACGGGCGGTAAGCAGGGCGTTTTCAGAGATTGAGAAGCAGTCTAAACTGATGGGCTTAGCGGTAAACGAGGACAAGACAAAATACCTAGTATCCACGGACAAGAAGTCTACGCGTATTGGACAATTTGTTACTATGGGGGAGTACAACTTTGAGATTGTAGAGGATTTTGTCTACCTCGGGACGATGATTACCGGCGACAACAACATCAGCCTGGAAATCCGAAAAAGAATTACTCTTGGAAACCGATGCTACTGCGGGCTCAGTAGGGAGTTCAAGAGCAGAGCCTTTTCTCGAAGAACAAAAATTGCGCTATACAAGTCGCTCATCATCCCAGTCCTGCAATACGGCGCAGCAGCATGGACAATGACAGCAGCGGATGAGGAGGCGATTGGCGTTTTCGAGCGAAAAATCCTTCGGAGGATATATGGACCTTTAAAAGTTGGCGATGGATACCGCATTCGAATGAATCACGAACTGTATAAGCTCTATAAGGACATCAGTCTAGTCAAGCGCATAAAGCAACAGCGGCTGCGCTGGTTAGGACATGTAATCCGGATGGATGAAGAAGCTCCAGTAAAAAAGACGTACAAAGCGAAGACGGCTGACTTTGGAGGACAAGGCAGGAGGGGTCGCCCACCACTAAGATGGGATGATCAAGTGCGGAAAGACATTTCCATCCTTGGTGTAAGCAACTGGTGCCAGCTCGCACAATGCAGAAGCGAGTAAAGGGCATTCATTGCGGAGGCCAAGACCGTCAAGCGGTTGTGTTGCAACATCGGGCCAATGAAGAAGAAGAAGAAGAATAAGAATTCATTATACTTTCGTGACGATTTCGAGTCTTTGGCTTATTGTCAAATTGGCTAGATGTCTTTAATTTTGTTGTACCGAACCGAAAAATTAGATTCGGTAAGGTTCGGTTGACAGCTATGTATATGACCGTCTATATGACCGGCTATATGACCGGTTCGGCAGCCCTGTTGTTTTAAGCATAAGTATGGTTCAAAGAATTTGTATTTTCTTTATTACTTAAAATACGCAGATATGGCAAATTTTCCCTCACTTTGATTTGTCGGATAAATTTTTATGTTACATTTTAATGAGCCAAAAATGCACAGAAAATGCATTTTCTGAATCTGACGAAATTACCATTTTTTTTTTTTGGCGATTCGGGTTCGGTTCCGACTCCGAAATAACCTGGAAATTCTGACTCCAGACGGCAATTTAAGTATTTTGTAGTCTTAACTCCTTGAAAAGTACCTGTTTTTAGGTTTTTATTGGAAATTATTTCTAAAAACAATCATTTTGTAATTTTTGACTTAAAAAACAATTTTTAGCCGTTTTTTTTATATTTTTAGCTATTTGTAGCCATAATTTTTTGCAAAATTTAGCAACTTTCGCACCTCATATTGTGACAACAATGCTATTTACACGTATACGAGCCGAACGCATGCCGAAGCTGAGGAGAAGAGTGCAAAAGCCTTTCAGTCGCTGGCTAGCCTTTGATGCTGTCAAGTCAAAGCAAATTCACGGCGCTTTATTTTCACACACTAATACACTCTCACTTTTTAGCCTCGCTCTCATTGACCAACGCTGATCTAATTCCGACCCGGCCAGCCACAGCTACCACGAGCCGAAGTCTGTCGTGTTTTTACGCAAACGCGAGCCGAACTCATGATTGTGTGCATCGGTGAACATTGAATTGCAAGTAAATCGGCTGTAGTCTGGAGAGAGCTCTCTTGCTCACCAAGGTGTCCTCTCCATTTGGCCGGCACTGATCTACTTCCATGCGCTCCTCTAAAATGTGCTCAGTGTGTAGAGACTATTACACATAAGTAAAGAATATTTTCAATATATTTCAAAAGCAAACATAATTCAAAATGCTTTTAGGTAATGAAAGTTTCGCAGAAGGACATATAGACAACAACCATATGCATCTGTAGACGGGTCTGCGAATCCGTGCACTTGTTACGTTCCCTCCCGATTTGTGCCCACGTGCCCGGGAATTTCAATGGAATCTAACTTCTCGAAACAGGCTATGACCGCTTGTCAACGTTTTAAAAGAGGACCAAGCCAAATCTCTTGGATAAGAATTTTTGCGAGCGTAATAATTGGGTAAAGAAGCACTAGGGAATCGTACAAGCGATTAGTGATTGAAAGAAAAGTCGGCTTCGTGGATGGGTTTTCCTGATTTTCCAGTAAACGAAATCTAAATACATCCCACTTTGTAAGGACGAATCCTGCAGACTCTAATATGTAAAATTCAAATTAGGCGCCCATTTTGCCATTCACTTAAAGCTAAAGGCATATTTTGTGCGCCATTGTCATAGACTAGAATATCTAGACTAAACGATTGCGCAGCCGACACCGCAGTCAGCTGTTCGCTCTCACTTACGCTTTCTGGATACATTTGGGAATATGTCCGTCTGACTCTCCTACTGGCAGTATAAAGTATATTTTTGGGCTGTATAAGTTACTTTTTGGCACTATTGTTTAGCACCAGCAAAATTGAGAGGCAGCGCAAATTTTATCTCTAATACTCATTCTCCAAGCCATTGTTAACCAACACTGGAAATGATCAGCTGTTTATTACAATTTTAAGCCATGCGAGCCATAATACAAAGAGTTAAAGCCGCACAGGTGACCGGTAAGTGTGGATACCTCCTAACCACAGAACAAGTTTAATATGCTCCTCTTGTTGTTTAAGTATTGGATGAGCTGGTCTCCTCCATTGGTCCTGGACTGTGCGTGCTGGTGGGTATTAAGGCCAGCGATACAGCCACCGATGTGGAGTATATGTGGGTAAAGCAGACATCTTCATCTGTAAAATCTTTATGCTAAGTGATTCTATTTAGGGTACGCAAAATACTTGCCCTGCGTTTGTTTGAGGATGAGGCTGGCAAAAGATGGCAAAAGTCAACCAAAGATCTGCAGCTGGAATTACTTTGCGTGTCGCAATTCACATTGTATCATCGGTTAAAGGGCAATAAGCCCGACTTTTCGGCCGCCATGAAGGGCGAAGAGGCACAGCAGCTGTATAAGCATTTTCTGGAACGTCTGGGATCGTCCTATGATCCCAGCAAAATCAAAGGTGGGTCTGTTTGATCTATTATATTCAATACACTTGCTCATCCCTTCTTTCTTAATGCTGTAGATGGAAAATTTGGCGCTTATATGCAGGTCCACATAGAGAATGATGGTCCAGTGACCTTGGAACTGGAATCTCCCGACAGAAAGCAGGAGGAAGATTGTGTGGATAAATAGAAATGAATAAACTGATTTGTTTTTACTATATTCTCAATCAGCAAACTTAAATTCTACACAAAATCCCCCTTAAGCTTCTAACATCTCCAAATCCTCAATGCTCATGCCCTCTTCCAATTTCTTCTCCAATTCGCGCGCATCCACATAGGTGATCTTCTCTTCGGGCAGATCCTCTTCCATCAGTGCTGCCTCTTCCGCCTCCTCCTTGGCCCGGCGCTCCTTAAGGCCAGCGGCTGGTGAACGTATCAGCGACATATTGCGCTGCACATCCTTGACATCCATTTGTATTTCAATCTCCCGTCCCTTACGCAAACGCTCCATGACAAAGTGATTTTCGCGACGCTCCTTGATCTCGGTAACCTTTTTAATGGCTTCCAGGGCCTTCTGCCAGGTCTCGCGGCTGTATTTGATGGGCACATTGCGGCGTTTCTCGAACTCAAAACTGGGATCGATGGCCAGCTCTTTGCCGGCAGCCTTGCGATGTGCCTTGGTCCAGCCTACCTTGCGTGGATTCTTCTTGCGCTTGAAGGCCTTGTGACATTTTCCACGACAGAATTTGAAAATCTGCAAGTGCAAGTGAGTGTGGAAGGCGGAGTTAGATTTGAGTGTGTAAAAAGTGCAGTAATTAGGTTTACCTTGCAATCATTCCGTACAAAATTTACTCCGTGGCCGGGATATATCTTGCTGGAGCAAAAGTAACACGTTTCAATGCGCATTTTCTATATTTTTAGAAAATAACAACGCAATTCAGCACGTGTTTGGCTGAAGAAGAGAGATGCAGCCCTCGATGGTCATCGATATGTAATCGATTAGTGTGACCGTACTCGATATGTTTATGGATTGTTATGGCTAGGTTGCCAATTTAGCTATTTTTCTCATTTTGTAAGTTCAGAAAAGTAAAACTATTCAGTTTTGCCGCAGCCTGCAGTTCTAGCTAATTATCTGACATTGTTAAGCTATTTGAAATTTATGTTTTAGTACATTTAACAGTCGATATCTGGTGGAAAAAGTAGCTAGATTGACATAGCTGGTTATGGCTAAAAAACGCTGGTTAAGGTATAAGCTAGTATTAAGCTAAGCTTCTGTGGTCAAGAAATAAAACCGGAACCAGAACCGCAACCGTATACTGAAAACAACCGATTAATACTCAGAACCAGCACCCGAACCGATATTTTTAATTTTTTGTATACTGCTATCCGAGAACCAATATTCTTGGAACCGAAACGAACCTAAACACTGCACCGGTACAATTTCGGCTTTGAGTACAACAACTAGACCGCCAAAACTTAGTTTTTGAAAACTTTAAGGCAACTTGGTTAAATCGTAAGCTTTCAAAAATAAAGTCTGGTTTAGCAAAACTTTTGTATTGTAAATAAAAAAAACCCAAGGCCAGGCGAACTCCAGGTTAAATAGCAGCCTAATGAAGGATAAAAACAAGGATTTTATAAAAAGTTAATTATTTTTGTTTTGTTTTCTTTTTTTTTAATAATTTTAATTTCTTTAATTTTTGGCTATGATTAATAAAACTAGCCAACTCTGACACTAAAAGCTAAGCTGTCAGCACTGTTTGCCTGTCACTATCACAGCTGTTTGCCCAGCTGTTGCACTCTAACATGGTCACACTGTCCCATATACAAATAATCCACATCACACATCTCAAGATTTTTGCCACACATTAGAAAACCGCACGTTGCTCTTAAATGCAAAGCCCGACCTTCGCGTCATCATCGTACAGGGATCTGGAAAATTCGCCGCGCGCTATGTACATGCGCGATTGGCGATCTGCCCTGCGTACGCCTACCTATCGGATTGGGAATCGAACGGTCCGTTTTAACTATCATTTTGCCCTGCTGCTGGTTTGTGTTGTGGCACTGGTGTTGCTCTTTTACTATGCTCGTCAGGGCTCCAGATCCTCCTCGGATGGCTATTGGCTGCGCCGCAACTATGCAGAGGCCAAGAGTTTGGAACAGATGATATATGTCTACAATGCCACCTATCCACTTACACCGCCAATGATGGTGCGTGGCGGCGTTATCAATTATCGCATTGCCATGATAGCAGATCTAGATACCAGCTCCAAGGTCGTGAAGACCGATGGTGGCACCACCTGGCGTAGTTATCTCAAAAAGGGCTATCTAACGTATACGGTGGCCAAAAGCGAGATACAAATCAGTTGGGATGATGGCCCGCCCACGTCTCTGGAATCGGCATTTGCTCTTAAAGGACGTGGCATGGAACTGTCCGAGCTGGTCACTTTCAATGGACGACTGCTGAGCTTTGATGATCGCACTGGACTGATCTATGAGCTGATCAATGACAAGCCCATACCTTGGGTAATACTGCTCGATGGCGATGGGCATAGCGCCAAGGGTTTCAAATCCGAGTGGGCTACCGTCAAGCATCAGACTTTATATGTGGGCTCCATGGGTAAGGAGTGGACCACGAGTATGGGGGACTTTGAGAACAATAATCCCATGTATGTAAAGGCCATAACGCCGACGGGAGAGGTGCGCTCGGTGAATTGGGTGGATAACTATAAAAAGCTGAGGCTGGAATCGCAACAGATCTCCTGGCCGGGCTATATGATACACGAAAGTGGGGCCTGGTCGGAGGTGCATCAACGCTGGTACTTTCTGCCGCGACGCTGCTCCCGAGAGAAGTAAGGCCAAGTATACACAATTTTAATTGTAACCAACTCTAACACCTCCCAAATTTTTGAACAGATACAACGAAACCCGCGATGAGCATATGGGCTGCAATGTGCTGGTCTCGGCCGACGAAGATTTCACTAGTATTAAAACCGTTAAACTGGATACGGACAACACCACGCCCACGCATGGCTTCTCTAGCTTTAAGTTCCTGCCAGCCACTGATGATGGCATCATTATAGCCATAAAATCTGAAGAGCTCAATGGCAAGACATGCACATTCATCACTGCCTTTGATGTGACGGGCAAAACGTTAATGGCCGAGACGCGAATTGAAACGGACTACAAATACGAAGGCTTCGAATTCATTTAGGTTTCTCTCTCTCTCTCGCGACATGAATTGTATATAATTATTGTATTTATATTTTCTAAACCCTAAGCTTTATACGATTAATACGTGTGCGTGTGTATGTATATAGTTCAATTATGTAGGTTAGTTGAGAGATGCTCATTTCGCCAATGCCATTTTAATGTTGCTAGGAACTCACAATCTCTGAATCTTGTATCATAGTTAGCACAAAATGTATTATTATTATTATTTATGTACCATAGACTAATTTTATAAAGCTCTCGGTAAACGAATTCAGGCACTCGACTATTGATATTTTATCAGGGACATCATACTACGAAATTTCCAAAGATTTGGATTCATTTAAATTATATAAAAACGAAAGAAAACTGCATTTGACAAAATATAATGAATTTCTGATCGGTTTGAATTGGGATCGGGGAATACCTATAAGGCGTTTTAAAGCCGTACAGAACCTCAAAATGTTTGCTCCTTAAACCACCATATCGAAACAGTGTAACCGGTATTTAGATTGAAAATTGGTATCGTATCGGAACTCGAAACCCGAAGTAAATTGAGAACCAGAATAGAATCGTTAACGCGAAACACTTCTTTGATTTCCATTTTATATTGGTCTCTGTGTGCTCTTTTCGGACTCGTACACTTGTTGTAATCCAGTATAAAATATATTTAGCGTTAGTGACAAGGATCTGCATGCAACGTTGGCACCACCCTTAAAGAGGACCAGCCATGCGAGCCCCTTGTGATGCGCTGCTATATTCACGTCGTGCCTAACAAGCACTTCGTTTGCTAAGTTAGATTTAAGGAATAAAATATCTAGAATAAAAGTAAGATCGCTCGCAAGAGTGAGTCCGTACAAATCTAAAACTACAACTTTGCTCATTAAAAGTGTATTACGCACTCTCAACACTTTCAAAATGGACGACACAAAGTGGCCTTGGAGTCCATCCAACCAAAACTGAAAACGTTCTTTTCACCCGCAAGTATAAGATACCAAATTTAACACCCCCACGAATAAACAATATATTCTGACAGATATCTTGGTTAAAAAACCAAATATTGCACTTTTCTCGTGCAAACGTGAGATTGATCGTAAATGAAATAGCACACTGGCTGTACACAGCCGTTGTACGTCTAATACTACTTATACGGAATCATCGTATGGTGGCCAGCTCTTTGGAAACCTTCCGTTCTCAGAACCATAACAAAAGTTCAACGTACAACAGATACACTTAACATAATGTTACGCCTTATGCCTCTAGATCAGAGTTCCATAGCGATAGCCCCTGGCGCACGAACATACTCGCCAATTCACACCGAATATGATTGCCGATGTCATACATCACTGTGTGTTAGAGAGACACAGTCACATTTTCGCGCTCTCTGCTTGGGGAACTCTGCTCTAGATCTTCTGCTAGGAGAAAGCGGTACCTGGAAGGATTGTAACTCTGGCCACTCCTCTATACTTCTGCTTCATGTGTCGGTACCGCCAATTCTTGACTACTGCATTCCAACAATAACGTTTACCACCATGTATAAAGTCACCATACCGAGTCGGCTGGACTGGAACTCAATGTCTCACTGCAAACTGAAGGCCAAAAATTTCTACACTGATGGCTCCAAAGTGCATGGACAGGTAGGAGGAGGAGTCTTCAGTCCAGAGCTCGGGATCGAATCTTCATTTCGACTTCCTGATCATTGTAGTCTTTATCAAGCAGAGGTTTAAGCCATCCAGGAGGCTACCAACCTTCTGAAAACTCACGTAACCAGAGGAAGCGAAGTATACATTTTATCAGATAGTCAAGCTGCCTTAAAAGCAATTGACGGTAATATTAACAACGCCAAAGCTCGGACAGAGTGCCGCAGATCTCATAATGAGATGGTTTAGCACTCATCGAGACCCCTTCCGTTGCCTGTGCCTTGCTTACAACGAGTACTATCACCTATTTTCTATAGATAGCTCTATTATAGACGTTAAGAGCTCTTTAATGTCATTCCTCAACTAAAACATTCATTCCACGGCTAGTGCGCACTCTGACCACTTATGCTGTGAGTTGGACCATAGCTGGCATTGGCCAATAAATTAGTCCCACCGGGTCAGACTTTGCTATTAGCTGGATTTTAATTTGGATTAATTTTTAATTAGTGTTTAACTGAACATTGTTAAGCTTACCTCTGAATAAATAAATAAATAAATCTCGTTTGACGCTGCAACATTGAAGGCAACGAGATGGCCGACCACCTCGCTAGACTTGGCACTACCAATCAGCTCATACCGGATAAGAGCAACATAGGGGTGCCACTTGCGACCTTTAAGCAACAAACAAAAGAAACAACATGTCGAATAACCATAAATCGAGCAAACTATTCACATGTGTGAAGTATCTATGCTTACATGCACGGTTGCCACACTTGGTGTTTTTGCACCAAAAACGATGTTTTGTTTTCCTGTTGGTGCACTGGCACTTTTTTATACTCTGTACCGAAGGTACATAGAGTATATTAAGTTTGTGCAAAAGTATGTAACAGGGAGAAGGAATCGTTTCCGACCCTATAAAGTATATATATTCTTGATCAGCATCAACAGCCGATTCGATATAGCCATGTCCGTCTGTCTGTCTGTCCGTCTGTCTGTCCGTATGAACGAAGAGATCTCAGAGATGGTAAGAGATAGAGGTTTGACATGTATGGGGCATATATTTCTTATACTTGCAGGCAGATCAAGTTTATTTTAAATTTTTGCCACGCCCCCTCCCGCCCCCGCATTTTGGGAAAAACGTCATATCTCCTACAGTTTTGAAGATAGATCGTTCGTACCTTCTAGAGATACCTTGTAAACAAAATTATTTATCGATTTGCTGAAGGAATGATAAAGATCGGATGAACGATACTCAAGTTATGAGCAAAAAACGGCCAGTGAACACCCACCACCCCCCACCCATCACCACAGCATTCTATTGAACGGCAATCTTAGTGAGAGAGAGAGAAAAGAGAGAGAGAGAGTGAAACTTAGAGATGAGCGAGTATAACTCGTGAGTAAATGCGAGCTGCGACGTTAAGTGTACAGAGTATGTTATAGTCGGGCTTGACCGACTTTCTTTCTTGTTATTGGAATTCGCTCTTTTCATGGGGTCCGAAAAGGACGTAGAAATTTACAAAATTCCAAAACTACTGCGAAGTAAAGCCAGTAAATGGTAAAGAAAATCGTAGATTTGTACCGTCCCATATTATTAGAATCAAAACAAAAGTAAGCTCCTACACAAAACGCCCCAAACTTTAACCATTTTCGAAAACAGATTCGTCTTCAACACACGAAAACCATCTAGAATCACCACCAACTTTTCAATATACTGAAAATTGTTTCATTGTGTAATCTCAACAAATTTGTTACACAATCTTATAGATATAATTTTGAACTTAGTCACAATATATTATATGTATAGCAAGTGTTTAGAGAAATCCACCATTTTATAAGTAAAGAAAACGGTGCGTGAGTTTTACTTGGAGCTGGTTTGGCAAATTGTTGCAAACTTGAATTTGATTCGGTTTCAAATATAATGCTTTGCAAGGAGCTGAGTACGAGTACAGAGCCACATTACGTGTGGTCTGTAAAATGCATAGAAATATAGAGAAGTAACTGATCTTAGAGTATGATTTATGTATGTAAACAATAAAAATATTGACTGGTTAGTTTTTATAATGTAAAGAAATCTGTGGAATGAAAGCAGAATTGTGTTTTCCGTATTTTTCAGGAAGCAATTATTACCTTTAAGGGCCGATTTCACATCTTTTACAAAGCACTAACTGTCACATAAACTAACAAGTAACCGAGTATGTTCTAAGTTTATCTGGCATATAGCAATTATATAGCAGATAAGAAATCGGCCCTTAACGAATATATTCATAAAGTGCTTGGTCGTAAAGTGGAAATTTTTTTTTTCATCCGATTGGTGTGGAATTTGGACACCATATAGAACTTAAGCAGAGGAAGCCATTCGTATTAAAAACTCAGTTTTAACATGACTCGAGCTAAGCTGCTATGCCTTATTGACACAGAAATTAATTAATACATGAAATATTTTTTGGGATTATTTGTACATTTAAAAATACCCAAAAAATGAAATGGATGTCTAATTTAACGATTTTGTGAAAGAGATATTTTGTATTTTATTAAATGAAAATATAACATGAATAAGGGAAGAAAATTTTGTTGGCTCCTTTTTAATGAAAATGGGTCTTTTTACAATTTGTTTTGGTGTAATTGGTGTAATCTAATATTTTCAAGTGGCAACCGTGCTTACATGGCCTACTCTCAATATTAAAAGATCTACGGCGTTACTCTGTCAACAAAGAGAGAACATTTCCCTAATGGTAGGGGCCCTTTCCAGCCGCGAGACTTGGCATCAGACACAATGACTTCTGTAGAAGCTGCAATTCAGTGGATGAAGAAGAGAGTGTACAGCACCTCTTCTGTCACTGTCCAGCTCTCAGCACAAGGCGACTCGCAGTTTTGGGTTGTCCTTTCCTAAACGATTTATCAGACATTTTTGAAATAGGTGTTGCCACTTTGCTAAAATTTGTGCTACTTTCTTAATGGTTTAACGGGACAGACCCTCCCTCTACGACCAAGACGTAGAAAGGGTTATATGGTACCACAAAGGGCCTTCGATGGCCTAAGTGAAGAAATGGGATCTTCCCATTTCCACTATTGCAACCTTACCTAACCTAAAAGTGTATTATTCTATACCTTTTTTGGTCCCTCGAGCCGGATGTTCGATTTTTTCAAAAAACGGTTGTAAGCGCTACACATTTTTTAACACCAGCCAAATAAACGAATTGGCGAAACTCTTGGATTTACTTGCAGGCAAACTAAGTCAAGCTATTGATGAAGATAGAAAATGATTCATGAAATTGGACAGTTACGAATTAGTGGATGCCAAATCAACGATTAAATAAAGGATGTCAGCAGTGGACGAAGACTTCATCACTTTTCCTTAATTCTTTGGAGCACTTTTCACAGTTCAAGATATAAAAAAATAATAATAATAATAAAAATAATAATTCCGCCAATGCTGCGATTTGAACCACTTCTAACAGAACGCGCAACTTTGGCGACGCGTTAACCCATTCAGTTGCATACGCCAAATAAACGGCAGCTGCGTGTGCGTTTGGTTGAAGAGGTTACACTGGCAGGACCCGCCCTACAAATTTTTGTTTTGTATGAGATGTTCGATCTATTCATTATATAATCTTTAATAAGGCTTCCTCTTTTCCCTTTCGTGTTTTCTCTTCATTTTATGCAAGTATTAAAATCATTAAAATTTTAGTATATTTTGTTATTTTATCAACACTATTTTGGGTATAAAATAATCACTTAAGTTTATTCTCACAACTTCCATACGACTTTACTTCACATTTCCTAGGTAAAAAGAAAATTTGAACCAAGTTGATTTCAAAAAATTCAAGTTTTATTTTCGTTTAGTTAGAGCAGCAGCCCTATTAAAAACTCTCATCCAAAAGAATTTATTTATAATCGTGTAAAATGTGGTATAACAGCTATGGTCACGCCCTGTTGATGCAGCTACTTTTATTTGGTACGGCGTACGTTATCTATTTCCAAACTACGATTACTACGGGCCTACAAGCATTGCCTGAATACACACAAACGGAACGGTTTCCGGCTGATCGTCTGGTGGTCTTTATTACAGATGGTCTGCCGGCCAAGATATTCTTTGAGGAGCGTTGTAAAAATGTGCCAAATTTGCAGAAGCTTTTCCTTCACCAAGGCCTGGTGGGTATCAGTCGTACGCGTGCGCCCACCGAGTCAAGAGCTTCTCATGTGGCGCTTTTTGCGGGTTTCTATGAGGATCCTGCATCTATTACGCGTAGCTGGTCATCTAATGCGGTGCCATTTGATTCGGTGTTCAATCGCAGCACACTCAGCTTTGCCTGGGCATCGGCTACAATGCTATCATATTTCCCGCACATACATCAACCCATCGAAGTGCGTAATGAGAACATTGCCAGGGAATATTCTTACCATATTGATCACACCATATTCCAAGCGGTACAGAAATTTCTAACCAACGAGGCAGGACAACTGCAAAGCTTAAGTGGTTTGATATTTTTTGTACATCTGGGGAGTTGTGATATGGCCAATCATGGGAGTGACGCTAATTTGATAAGAAAGCAACTACAATTTACGGAGAGTGGGATAGCTGAAGCTTATCAACAATTCGAGAAGGCGTTTCCCGATGAACGCACAGCGTACCTGTTAACCGCTGATCATGGCATGACTGAAAATGGTAAGAAAAATTTAAAAAAATCTATTTGCAATGAAAATAAGCGTTGATATGTAGAAATTAGGCTTCAAAACGCCATTTGTTGTATGAAAGAATCTCTAATTAAAGGGGTCGGCAATGTAAGCAGAGAAGTTATCACTGGTAACTGAGAAAATTCCTATCTTAACTTACTGCTTACGCAGAGAGTCCAGGCATTGAACAGAGACAACTTTTCTCACAAATATCTTCTTTGGTCCCATTGCCCACCCCGATAGTAAAAATACCAATACTGAGATTGATTTAAATAGTCAATAGTCTGAATGATAATCCTTTAAATACAAACATGCAAAACGGACCAGAGCACATTGGGGAATTTTTCGATTTTTATGGCATAAAGTCAAATTTTTCACATTTCTGAGGTGCAAAATTGTTTTAATTTATGGAATCTACATACTCCTAATAGATTCAAAATAAAAAAAAAATTTAGTTGGATCAACTTTATGAGCTCAGCACGCGATAAAAGTTATCGGATTGAGTAATAGAGTAAATGACTTATCGAAAGTTGCAAAATTGTTTGTTAGCTTTGTGAATCCGTTCTGATTGCAATTGTTCATCAAAAATAAATCGCGAAAATGGAAAACATTCGTAGAGGTATGTAGAATAACTGATTTGTGTTAGTTTGTCAAAACCATAACTATGGATTGTCTATTGTCTAATGTTTTGTTCACTTGTTGTTGTAGTAAAACCTTACAAATGGGTTTGAGTTTTGTGGAGTATTACTTACGCCGCATGTGCTCTCATGCGGACTTTTATATGGCATGGTATTTAGATCAGTGTATTAAATCAAATGTTAAAAGTCCAGTTTGTCCATTTTAGCCAATTTTCTTAATAACCTCGTTTTACACAACTGTTCCAGTTTGCTCGGCGAGGTCTTTTGGATGTTTGGAGTAGCAATGGCCGTCGGTCAGATGCAGTACTTTCATACATATTGAATTATCCACTTTATTTTAATTTCAATTTCATGTGAATATGCAATTGCTTTAAAAAATTTGAACGTTTTTGTGAGAAGCATAGCTCGTAAATAATTCTCAACAATATTTTCAGTTCGCTCTGCTCACGTCACTGACCGAAAGAACAAAAATAAACAAATGAAAAAGTCGGCCAAGCCCGACTATAAGATACTCTGTACCAGTTAAGCCGGCCACCCATAGCTACCACGAGCCGAAGTGAGTCGTTTTTTTACGAGCCGAACTCATGATTGTGTAAATCGGTGAATATAGAATTGCAAGTAAAATGGCTGTAGTCTGGAGAGAGCTCTCTTGCTCACCAACACAAGCACACCCAGCTGCGCAGAGCTCAGCGTGTTCTGCCGAAAGTATGCATTACGCCTGACGAAAAAGTAACGCAATACAACCGCTGCTTTTCGTTAGAGAGATAGTAATCGTAAACAAACTGAAACAACTAATCGTGCCACACACCAGACGATGTCTATTTCGTTCGCTTAAGTGCCTTCCCCCCCTCATCCATTAGCTTTTTTTGACATTTCTTCTATTTTCTAAATTTGTATTTGTTTGCAGAACAAATGTGTAAGTTTGGCAGTGACTTGACAGATACGTGGCGAGGAGTCACTTGAATTTGTCTTAGTTGTTAGTTAATTTTAGTGTACATACAAATAATTGTCGGGAAAACAATCTCGCAAAGTTTAAAACTCAATTGTCAAAAATGATGGAGGCTCAAAACACGATTATGCAGAGCCAACCAATAATTGAAAAATGCCAAATTGATCTTTATCATTCCTTCAGCAAATCGATAAATAATTTTGTTTACAAGGTATCTCTAATGTACGAGTTTAAGTTTTTCCTCTCTCTCCCAAAGATTGTGTTTGTTTCAATTCAGCGGTGGTTGGCAAGAAGTGGGGGGGGGGGGGGGGGGGGGGGGGGGGGGGGGAAGGGGGGGTGGATGTGCCGGTTAACTTTTTTTGCTCATATCGACTCGGCTGTTGATGCTGATCAAGAATATATATAATCCTTCTGGATGTTACATACTTTTGCACAAACTGTACATACTCTGTGTACCTTTGGTACAGAGTATAAAACAGGGCTCCGGCTTCCCTTAACCGAATGTGTGCACTGAAAGAAAAAAAGTTAGTTTTTGATGATCCTCAGGATGATTTTTCGATATCCATTTGGACTGGATAGTTAACTATCCTTTTTTAGGATCTATTGGATCTTTTCGAAGTCGATTTATTTTCGAAAAAAGGATATTAAAATATCCAAAGGATATTTAACAATTATCCATTTGAACTGTTGAAAACTATCCTTTTTTTCAAATCCATTTGATCTTTATGAAATATCCTTTTGATCTTTTTTAATATCCAATTCTTAATATCCGTTGGATCTTAATGTCATATCCCATGGATCTGTTATTAATATCTTTAAGATCCATTGGATCTTAATGACGTATCCCAAGGACCTGTTGTAAAGATCCTTTCCAAAAAAAAACAGCACAATTACTTGTATCGATTTGTTTCATTTTGATAATGTAAATGTAACACTTAAAACACAAAAATTTTGGGAGTATCGGGAACGGGAATGCTAAAATAATCCATCCTTATGGTCTCAAACTTTCATTAAGAGGTTCCGGTTAAACGGGCTCTTTATATTATCGTTAAAATAGGAAGTGAGCTTCTCCAGGGAGCCGTACTACTTTAGTTCCAAGAGGTGGTGTGAAAGAGCACAAGAAAGATTAAAAAATACATTAGTACACAGAAAAAAAAACGGCAGGATATTTTCAATCTTTTTAATCTTGGAGTAAGCCCGGCATGAGCTTGAAAATTCAATCTCGATTTACAGGATACTCGACACAATTCTAGCTTCCAGGGAATGGCCCAAGCCTTTCGAACTTGAATCATTCCAAATGTGCTTGCTTCAATCCCCCTTGAGATCACATGTTCATAATTAAGAGATAGAGAGAGCGACAAAATTGAAGTAGCATTTTTGATTTGAGAGCGAGAACGACAAAGTTTAAGTAGCATTTTTGACATGCGGCAACAAACGATGGCGATGGTCGTGAGCGATGAGATGCCATTCCATTCGGGTTCAGTGTGTGTGGTCGTGGTTTCGAATCCCAGATGAGCCCAATAAATTTTTATATTTCTTTGTTTTTCAGAATTTTTAAAAAAACCAAAACTGGTGTGGGTCTTGAAGTGTATAAGGGGGGGATGTCCTATATTGTTCTCGAATTTTTTGCTTAATTCAATCTTCTCTAAGATTAAGAAAAGGCAGATCAACTCAATCTTTTTCCGGATCGGGTCAAGCATATTCGGGATTACATTGTTTTCATTACCGATTGGGAATGATCTGATCCCGTATGGATTGATTTTTGTTTTGAGTGTATTATTGAAGCACATGTTTACTAAACAAGAAAACAAGTACACTAAAATGCGAGTTTTTTGAGTGCAAGCACATATCATTTACCTGATGTTTATTATTTAACTTCAATTACACTTTAATATCACTCCCAACACACCATTTTATTGCCGGCTATGCATAAGCGCGTGTGTTCTCTTCAATTGTTTTACTTCGAATGACGCAGAGCTCATGCCATCGAAATTCGCAATATGTCTTTCTCTTTCGCACCAACTGTCATACTTGACTTGCTCGCTATCGGGCTATCGCTTGCCGATAACAAAATTCGATACTTCAACCAAAATAAGATCCCGTTCACCCTTTTTTGAGCTCCTTTGGATTGTTTTCACTTAAAAAGGATATGACAAAGGATATTTAAAAAAGAGAATTTTAAAGGGGATATTTCGAATATCCTTTCTACGGGGACCTTTTTTTTCTGTGCTGCAATGGCGCTCACTGTTAAGTGTAGTTGAACACGCAGCTGTGATCGGTCTGGCTGCAACCGAATAACAGGCCCAATTCAGTCGATCGGTCATAAGCTGTGTGTTTTTTGAAGACCGAAATGTTAAATGTTCTTTTCAAAAGGTTGCGTGCTCTAGAACTAAGCATAAGCAGAGAGAGAGAGAGTCAGTGTGAGATAGAACGAGAGAGCGCTTATAGTTAATCTTATACATTCATACTGTTAGCCGAGCAATTACACACCGATGCATACATACGAAGAACACCTTTTGAATGCGTGAATTTGGCCAAAAGGTCCCCATCAGACCTGAGAGGAAATAAAACAAAAAAATGTGTTTCTCTCCTCTCACAAGCAGTGACCGCTTTTAAAGGTTGTTTTGGTACCTCTATTCAATGTGCCGGTCGAAAAGTGTTATTTTCTGACAAAAGCAAACGGGGGACCGATTTTTGCGACCTCTGCTTTAAACTTGAAAATGCCTCGTCTGACATTGATATTACAAATATCTTCGCAAAATTCTTTCCATCAACTATTCAGCTATTCTTATCCTATTTCCTCATATAATTTCATAAGCTGCACCTCGATTTTTGTTTCTTCTGTCCTGAATGGTTTACTTTCGCTAAAATCTAACCTTTTTCCTGGCCCACATAATGTGCCATCGTGCATCTTAAAGCAATGCGTAGCTATTGATTCAAGACTGAAATTCTCTATTTTTTCTGTGAGTGTCAATAATTACAAAGCGGTACAGAGCTTAGGTTCGCTGATTTAGGTACTGACTTTTTGTTAATGCTTTAATTTTTGATTTACAGGTTCCCATGGCGGTGATAGTAAGACCGAAGTGGAAACTGCTGTATTCCTTTGGGGCTCTGGAGTAAATCATTTCAAATCAATGTCCGGTCGAAGCTTTGTGGCCAACCAGGAAGAGCAACGCTTGCCGTTGCATGTCTTTGAACAGATCCAACTGACACCTCTGATGACAGCTTTAATTGGCAAACAGCCGCCGGTTAATAATCGTGGTAGGCTGCCCGCAGGAGTTCTGAATGCCAGTCGTCGTTATGAGTCCCTTGCCATGTTCTCCAATTCCCTGCAGCTGTTAAACGAAGCTCGACACCTGCTACAACGGCATGAACGTGGCTGGTTTAGTGCCGTAATGCCCAACTTTTGGCTTAACTTCAAATTGATAGATAGTTACGTTTCCTCCAGCCAACTATTGAGCAGTCAGGCTCGTTACGGGGCCTTGCTGGAGTATAGTGCTAATTTTATGCCCGTTATATTGAAATGCATTGACTATTACAAGGATTACTATCAAAGAGTCATGCTAGTGGCCAGTGGCTGTAGCATTCTAGGCTGGCTATATTATTTGAGTTGTCAGCTAGGTGTACCTAAATCTAGTACGAATTCCCGTAGCGTGCTTCGACTGATAATCGAGTCATTGGTGCGGCTCTTAACCTTGGCTATGATAGGATTTGTGTGGCTGCAGCAAGTGCCTTGGCTAGTGCAGTATGTGCTACTGTTGCCCGCTCTCATATGGACACTTACGCTGAGCGGGGATCGAAGAAGCGAAGCTGCTCATAATCGAAAATTGCTTTGGCCGCTGGCTTTGACATTGTTTTGTGCGGTGGGATTCAGGAAACGGCATGTTTTGGGCCTGGGCTACCTGTGTTTTGCCTGCTATAACAATCGCTTGGCATTCCTTAAACGTGGAACATTATTTTATGTGTGGCTATTCTTGGTTCTGGGTTTAACTGGTTTGAGTTTTCTACCGCCCAGCTTGGGTACCTCCCAACGTTATCTGCTGATGGCCAGCATTTTGTTTACACTCGGGCGTCCCTTTTATTTGGATAAAGTTCGTTCGAACAAGAGATTACTGTTTCATGGTCTAATCTTACTGGCGGCCTGTCTACACATCCATCATGCACCAGTTCCTTGGCTGATGCATCTGGCTTCTTGGATCTATCTCGGCTACGTTTTCTATGCCCGTGGCTCACCTCGCCACGAACTGTTTCTCAATCTAAGTGTACTTTATACTTTAACTAGCACTTCATTTGAGAATTGGGCCATACAGTTATTGACTCTGGAACTGCAACTGGGACTAAGATTGAAGCTGTTGACCCAAGTGAATCTCAATCGAAATATTCTGGGCTCATACCTCCTTATGTATAGTTTCTATGCATTCTTTGTGTTGGGCCACTTGTCATCGGTGGAAGATTATCGAAGTTATTTGGACTTTAGTTGCTTCGGCTTTAATAGGCTTACCAATGGTCTAGTTATCGTAGTGAAACTGATGTTGCCTCAACTTTTAATGCTCTGTACGTTGGAGTGCAATTATTCAAATTTGTGGAAACATCAATGTCAAATTTTCCATTGGCTGCTTTTTATGTGTAATTTCATGGCCATGATATTTCTATATCGTATACGCAATCAAGGATCGTGGCAAGAAATGGGCACCAGTGTGGTTGAGTTTGCATTGGTGCAAGCTTGGCCATTCCTCATCATATTACTGAGATATGTGGCGCTCCATCTGTTGGGTAAGCAAAATATGGCGGAACTACCAAAGTGGAATATTTGAACCTTTTTTTCAACTGAGCCAAATATATGAAGAAAGTATGGATTTTGAAGTGCGTTGACTTAAGTCTGGGGGAGACAAATTTTTTGAAGCAAAAATGGGAATTTAGGGAGTGCGCCCTCTTAACGGATACATTTGGTATTGTAGATAACGAAATTTCAATAAAAAAAAAATATGTGAAAGCTAACTTCGGCTCGTTCGAAGTTTATATACCCTTGTAGTTTGTTTAATTTATATAAATTAAGGTTGTATTGTTTTTGTCGAACATTCTCAGCTATGTTACTACCACTACTTTGACCATTTAAGGTACGAGGTTTGAATATGTAACTAACTTTATTCAATATAACTTAAGCTCACAATTATCGGTGAGTCGAACGGAGCGAAGCGGGAGCCACCCGCGCGAATCGAAGCCAAGCCAGAAACTGACCGCCAGGGATGGCGCGTGTTGTCGTTCTGCTATCGCGTTAGGGATGGTGCTCGATGAATGGTGTGACCAGAGGTGGCCAAGGCTGCCACAGTACTCCCCCCTCCAGAGACCATTTAAGTAATGCTGGGATGAATGTATGTCCGGGGTGAGCATCTACAGGATTGTGCAAGTCCCAATGTGCATGCGTATACTTCTCGCTGTGATGATTGTGTCGTAGTTGAGTCGATGAATTGTTTCCGTTGAGTATAGAAACTGGGGAATCCGTAGTACTGAGCATGTGCACCGAGTACAGATCGTAGAAGTTGCGTCGTTTGTAACCTCGCGTTGAGGCCGTTGCTTCGAGTGGGGGTCGATAAGCAAGTTCGTTTGATCAGGGTTGAAGTTGCCGAGTCAATAGTACGGGGTATTGTACCCCGAGTAGAGACTTTCGATTGCCACGCGTTGTGGACTTTCGTTTGCCTATCGTTGAGGACTTTCATGGTGCCTCTCGTTAAGGACTTTCATGATGAGATCGAGAACTTGTAGGTAGACTCATGCTGGCATCAATTGCCAAACAAAGAGCGCCTCGAGCCGTAGCACGTTGCTACTGGTCGGTCAGGTATGTGGATCGCTGTGCATGAACATCGGCAACGACGAAAGATACGATGAAGATCCAAATTCAGCTGCGCGACGTACTTCCATAAGTATAATCGATCGTCTGGCAGGCTGCGTACAATGCACATTGGGCGGAATCGCCTTTTTTTTGTCATAAACCCAAAAATTTTTTTTAAATATTTTTATGGTTATAATATTATTTCCAGTAAATAATTGTCCCTCCTTCTCGAAAATATTTAAATTATATTTTATAATGCAACCCTCGACTTACACCAGCCCTTCAAAGTCAGCTGTTTGCCACGCGGTGTTTGCACACAGTCTGGTTGCAAAATTTGTTAATATTTAGGAGTCGCGCATTTTTAAACGGTTTGATAAATTGAAATACTTTAAAATGGAAAATATTCATACAGGTATGTAGAAAAGAGTTATATATGTGTTCAATTATATGTGCTTTTGTTTCGTCATGTTTTCAATGTTATTAACAAACCATAATTTTGTCGAATCTAACCTCAATATAGTTGTGTTTCGTGGAGCATATCTAGCAAGATACAGTTGGGTTCGAAAAGTGCTTATGTGGTAGTATGTGTTATTATGTATACGTTTTTGTAAAGTTTAAAACATAAGCGGATTTTTGCGGTTTTTCGATATATTTCAATAGATGTGGGCAAGAATACTATTCGTCGTATCGATTTGCTGGAAGTTTGGTTGGGAAAACGTCGCAACATGAACGCTACTTTCGACTGGGTTTGCGCAGAAAGACTTCAAAATTCTCTTCCAGAAAATGCCTTGATGGACATAAAAATAAAAATAAAGAATTTTATTTTACAAGTCAAGAGACTGCTGAATAAAGCCCAAAGAAATATTCGACGGTTTAAAGAACCAAATGTTATCTGGCTTGCATCAGAAATAACATTTTATTCAAAAAAGGATAATAGTGATCATAAAGGTGGACGGCCTCCTCTATCTTATGACGAAGGAAGTTTACGTCAAAAAAGAAAATTGGCTTCCGAACTTGCAAAAGAAAATTCAACTAATCTCCTAATTCATGCAGCTGCTATGTCTGCTAAGAAGACAAATGATAGAGATATTTCACCATATTCTGAAAACAACAATGAATTCTCCTGACAGTTCAAAATTAACGGAGCAGCTTTCATTGAAAAAATCAATACCATTATCACCTGATGAGGCCTTAGCATTTATTATAGAAAATTCGTTTTCCAAGCAGCAATATATTAATATACGCTTAAAGAATATCGAAAAGAATTCCAATATATATCCGAGTTACGAAAAGGTGAAGGAGGCTAAGGAAAAGTGCCGGCCTATAGATATTAGCGTCACAGAAACTGTTGCCGAAGTGCCGCTGCAGAACTTACTTGACCATACTGCATCTCGGATAATTTTATTTCAAAAGCCAGTATTTAATCAATTTATTGATATTACCAAATTAAAGCTAACAGTTAGCTATGGTTTTGACGGTTCAACCTGCCAGAGGGTTTATAAACAAAAATTTAATGAACCCGCATCAAATAGCCTGGACCAATCTTTGTTTGTTACAACAATAATTCCACTCCAAATGGTGGATCAGGATGGACGAATTGTTTGGAGAAACCGGTACCCACAATCCGCGTTAAGTATTGCAGGCCGCTAAAAATAGAATTCACTAAAGAAAGTCGCGATCACATTTTGAATTCAAAAGCACTTTTAGATGCTCAAATAAAACACCTAAAGCCATTTCTTTATGAGGCGGACCAAATGAATGTAAAAGTTGTCTTCGACTTACACATGACGCTCATCGATGGAAAGGTGTTAAATACTTTAACAGGCACTAAATCAACACAATCATGTCCAATTTGTGGTGCTAGCCCAAAGGACTTTTTAACAGTCAACAGTTCAAGCCAAAACCGAATACTTTGCAGTACGGAATAAGTCCTCTCCATGCATGGATTAAGTTTTTGGAGTTCGTTCTGAATATTTCATATCGCGTCGGTCTTCAAAAATGGCGAATCAGTAAGGATTCTGACAAAGACACAATGCTGATACGCAAAAAGGACATTGAAAGAAAACTTTGGTCAGAAATGGGGTTACATATAAACAAACCAAGCCAGAATGGTTCTGGAAATTCCAACGATGGCAATACGGCGCGAAGGGCATTTTCAAATGTTCCATTATTTGCATCAATATTGGAAATCGATGAAGAGCTATTAAACAAACTATATATAGTTTTAATAGCTATATCATGCGAATATGAAATATGTTCGATTAAATTCCAAAAATTTTGTGAAGAGACGCTTCGTCTGCATTTGACGAAATATCCGTGGTACCCAATGACCGCTACGGTCCACAAAATTTTAGTTCACGGTGCTCAGATTATTAAGTCATCTGTACTTCCTCTTGGTTCCTTAGGCGAAAACGCATCTGAGGCTCGCAACAAATATTATAAGCGTGATAGGATATTACATGCCAGGAAAAATAGCCGCGTCAACAACTTAACAGACGTATTCCACCGTGCTTTGGATTCTTCTCATCCATATTTATCAAGCATCGCTTCAAGAAAGTCTTCAAAAGCACAAAAACTGCCAAAAGAAGTTATTGCACTTTTTAAGTTGCCAACATTAGAAGTTGCAGACCGGACATATGGAGATGAGGACGAGTTTGCAAACATAGATTATTTTGATTTTGATCTAGAAGAAGAACATATGTTTTAAAACATATAATTTAATATTTTAATTATGAAAATATAATTATGTTTAGATTTAATATGAATTTTTCCATGTAATGCAGGTCTTTTATGTGGGCGGCGGGGAAGGCGTGGTGGCAGCGCCAAAAAAATGAATTCGAAATTCACAAATAATATGAGTCGTAAATTCACAAAGTTTCAAGATTCTAGCTTTAAAGTTAGAGTTTTTGACAAAAAAAGGCGATTCTGCCCAATGTGCAATGTAAGATCTGAAAAATTGGTCGGATGCTTGACCAACGTGAGATCGGTTACGTGTAGTTGAAGAGTCTGTTGGGCGCGCGTAAATAGTAGGCGTTAGCAGTAGATGAAGGGCTGGCTGGACGATGAACGTTTTCACACGTGGACAGCCCGACATGGAATGCATTGGCTGCTGCAGGATGTGGACAGATAGGAGGTCAGTGTCATTTGCACAAAAAACAAACCACATTTTGCTGTTTGTATTTGTGTGTGTGCGTGCTGACGTCGCTGGCCGAGATTGAACGCATGTGTGTGTGTGAGAATGCGCCTAATTCGTTTGATTGCATGCTGCAGACGCCGTCAGCTTGTATGCATGTGTGTGTGTGTGTGTGCTGTTTCGTCGCGGCGTCAGTCGTGTGTGTGTGGGACAAAATGCCCAAAATACATCTGTTGCTGCTGATGAGGATCTGGTTGGCTGGATCCATAGTGAGTGAGTTGGAGTCGATTGAACTGCAGGCGCGGTCAATTACTATGCCGTCCAATGGACAAACAGCCCTGTCGCCATGCTGAAAAGTTTCGCACCGTTGTGAAATACATACATATGCACCTCGATGGCGTGTATGTGTGATTCTGCGGTCGTAACGTTTTACGCATCAGATAATTGTTGCAGAAGCTTGCGTGTTTGTCGTTTTTCAATCGTCGCGGGTCACCACTTTAATGTGTAACTAACTTTATTGAATATAACATAAGCTAACAATTATCGTTTAGTCGAACGGAGCGAAGCGGGAGCCACCCGCGCGTGATCGAAGCCAGACGGAAACTGCGTGTCAGGGATGGCGCATGTGTTGTCGTTCTGCTACTGCTTAGGGATGGTGCTCGATGAATGGTGTGACCAGAGGTGGCCAGGGCTGCCACACGCACTTTCAAATGTGCGCCATCTTTCGACCATAAACAGCTGATGATAGGCGGCCCATTTTTATCCATCAGTGTTGCCAAATCAGCTTTTTTCCCGTCATTTGTAGCTTTTCTTAAAACCGAAGTGCGGGAAAAATTTGGAAACAGCGGGAAGCGGGAATTATGCCGTTTTTAAAAATGATTTTGGCGTTTCTTTTTTTAGCTTTATTTTTATTTTGAAGTCGTTTGCAAAACTTATTATAGGCAATTCGATTGTTTTTCACCTCTGTCAGTCATTTATTGACCCTAATTGCCACCTCTAACGTTCAGGAAACAATCATCTCAGACGTATGTGACATAAATGCCACAAGTTGTCAAACAAAAAAGTCGTATAGACAAAACGTTAGTTTCATCGTAGTTTTGCAATATCTTTTACGAAAAATACTATCAACAACAACTGTAGCAACAACTGTAGAGGTATCTCAAGAGGTATCAGATTCATTCTTCCGGAGTCAAGCCTTAAACTGCAGAACCCGGAGTAACCATATCGCGCGCTCTGCCACCGTCGACTGCGCCCAGCGGCCTATAAAAGCAGAGCATCAGCAAGCTGTGACCTGAATTAGTCCGCGGCATCAGTCGAGTCAACAACTTGGAACAGTATTTACCAACCAAGGAATCTTACTAATCTTATACTCATTTTTTGGTCATCATTCCTAATCGCATTTCGTGATGGCTGGTCGCAAGCGAAATTTTCGTGTGCGTAAATTTTTTACATTCCACGCGGAAAATAATGTTTCCGAATGTAAAATTTGCAAATTGACTTATAGTGGCAACTATGTGGGCAATCTAAAGCGTCATTTAGAATTAAAGCACAAAAGTGAATTTAATGAAGTGGCCCAAAGCAAAGAAACTGAAGTGCCTGAAAAGAAGAAGAAGTTTTCGATGGAAATGGGGCAAGATGAAGTAAAGAATGCCTGTGATGGAAAATAAATCTATATACATCAAAAAAGTTTTCAACTGAATCTTTAAGAGTGGTATCCACGGGTCGCCAAAAAATTCGATGGTGCGCGATGAATAGTGTGACCAGAGGTGGTCAGGGCTGCCACAATGGTCAAAGAAGTGACGCCATCTATTGCTGAGCTTGGGAAATAACTCAGCTATGAATGTTCGACGAAAATCATTTGAAACCTTAATTTATATAAATTATACAAGCAACAAGGGTATATTAACTTCGGTCGAGCCGAAGTTAGCTTTCCTCCATCGCGAATTCTTCGGTACCGAATTGGCGTTTTATAATGTCTGAAACTATTCAACAACTCAGTTCCATGAAATTTTGTGTTGAAAATGTTGCAGAAGGCTTTTGGTGAGTAAGCTCTATCGAACGGTACAAAATGTTCAAAGAGGATCGATAAAGCGTTGAAGACGAGGTACGGTCAAGTCGATCATCAACATCAACTGAAGAGCTACACGTCCACAAAATTAAAGAATTGGTGCTCCAAAATCGTAGATGGACAGTCGGAGACCTTGCTGCCCTTGTTGGTATACGGGAAGGATCAGTGAAAAACAGAAATTAAAACGATACTGATTACTAACGGTTACTGACTTGGCAGATCGCTTCCGGTTACGGTTGTGGGATATGGGTTACGGTTTCGGTAGCTGTACAAAATCAAGGGAGAAGAATGCCTAGTTCCAAGAATTCCCTTGACTTGAACCGATTTGCCGTTCCAGTTCAAACTTGCATTTTCGATGACCATGAACAAGTCACAAGGTCAGTCGCTGGAAGGGTGCATTGAAATGTCATGCTTTTCACACAGCCAGCTATATGTGGCGTGTTCCCGAGTTGAGAAACCATCCGCACTCTTCATCTACGACTCGGAGCAGAATTTGTGGATCGTGGAGTCTTAAATTGAATTCAACCATTATTCTATTCTTGTTTCAGATCTGTTAACAATCAGGCCTGTTCCCGTTTCCGAACTCGATTGATCGGAATTGCTTAGAGTTGCGATTTCTAAGAAACGATTAAAGAATTCGGGCGAATCTTTTTGTACATCAGCTCTAGGGAATTTGAAGTTATAAGCCGAAGAAGACAGTCGGTATTTGGAAGTGCGTACATTCAACAATTCCAATTCCGCATGATTTGATCAATATCGAAAAAGGAAACAGGCCTGAATATGTAATTTTCAATGCTAATCACCCCAAGTCTTCATACTTGTGCTTTTGCAAACCTGTTCTTAAAATCAATCAAAATTAAGTTCGCGAATTCTTCGGTACCACCGCAGGTCAATTCAAATCTAGAGATCATCATTGATGTACTATTGGAAATAGAATAATCAACACTGAGCCACTCTGTTAAAAGTTTTATAGAATTCTTAGGGCCGATTTCTCATCTTTTACAAAGAGCTATATGTCACATAAACTTACGAATAGAAGAGTAAATTGTGAACTTATCTGACACATAGCAGCTATCTGGAAAAACCCTGGAAAAGGCCCTTAGTAGACGATTTGGAGGAACTATGGGAGCAGCTGTACGGAGCACTATTGGAAGCAGATTGAGCAGCTCTGAGTATTTTGATAGTAGTTTTTTGTATGCTATTGACAAAATTGACAGCACGAAGCAGAGCAATAGTGTTTCAGATTTGATTTTGTGCTCGGGCTACTGCCCTGCTCTTTTTACATTCAGAGCAGGAGCAAGAGCGGAGCATATTTTTGGCTGCTACACTGCGTATACGTAATATTTGGAAAGACTTTGAAGGGTTTTCGCAGATGGTAAATTAACATTCTTTTTGATTTTTTAATTTTTAAAAATTAGCTATAATACATTATATAATAAAAATATTATAATTAATTATGAGGAGGGCAAGCTCTAGCGTCGAGGCCTTCGGCTCTGGTTTAAACAGTTGAATTTTATATTTGCTCTAATATGTTACATTGTTTAAGGTATTTATAAATTCTGTCAATATTTTCGTTAGAAGGTTTGGAGAGGTGTGTTGAGGGTAGGGTTGCTGGGAAGTGGGCCTTCCGGATTCTCTCCAGATTTGGGCAGTTGTCTAATAGGTGTATTGTGAATATTTCCTGTCCACATAGATGGCAAGGGGGCTTGGTTTCTCCAGTAAGTAGATGTGAATGTGTAATTGTGGAGTGCCCGATACGGAGGCGGTCAAACATTACACTTTTATTTCGATGACAGTTTGCGGGGTATCGGAATTTTTTCCATGTTTGGATTAAAAGCCTTGTACCTATGTTGAAAAGTTGCCCAGTTGTCTAAAATCTGGGGCTGAAGGTGCGGCAGGATGGCTTTTTGTATGTCCCGGTCTATGCATGGAATGACGGTGAAGGTGGGAGACTTTGATGCATCTTTGGCAGCAGCATCAGCTAGTTCGTTCCCGATGATTCCTTTGTGGCTAGGTACCCAAAATAGTTGGAGTTTAGCTGGGGATTTTATGAGGGCGTCCCGTATTTGACAGACCACGGGATTTAGATTGCCGATGTTCGCCGTACTGCTTCTACTGTGGATAGGCTGTCAGTGCAGATTACGAATTTTCCAGTTTTTTCTTTTGCGTAGACAATTGCTTTGTGGATTACTACGGCTTCAGCAGAGAATATAGAGCAATATTCTGGAAGCCATCCGGATGCAAAGACTTTCCCTTCCTGGTTGGTACAAGCGAATGCTGTGATGTGTTCTGTTTTGGTTCCATCGGTATACAACCAGGACCGATTTATAAAGTTGGCTTTTGCAGACTCTTCTGCGAAAAGTTGTCGGAAGGTTTCGCTGCTAGTGTTGTTCTTTGGAAACTGGAGTAGGGCGGTATTGATTGAAGATGTGCGTAGTAGCCATGGTGGTGCTGTGGACTTCCTATTACTTGCTGGTGTCAGGATGTTCAGATCCTTTGCGAGTGAGGCTCAACGCCGAAGAGTGGAGAGGTGCTTATACCGCTTCTTTTGGGATAAAGCTTTGCGCATATTATTTCGAAGGAGTTGGTTTGGTGTGCGAAACAGTTTGGAGACGAGCTTAGCTGTGGATTCGGCAATTTTGTCTTCAATGGATGGTAACCCAGCTTCGGCCAGTATACATTTTATCGGCGATGTTGGCTTAAGTAGCCTTAGGTGAGATTTTGCGCACCATCCAAAAATTGGAAGTCCATACTATATTTTGGAGAGTATTAGGGTCCTAGTGACATTTATAAGGCTGTTTACGTTGATTAAAGAGTGCTTTGAAGTTACGTATTTGATTATATAATATTTAGTTTTTTCTCAAGTGAGTTTCTTAAATATAAACAGTGATTTTTGAAGGTCATTCTTTTGTCAAAAATAATTCCTAGTATTTTAAGAGCCTTCTACGCATTCTACGTTATAGGTATTAAAGTTAAGGTTGGGATATGTACAGCGAATTTTTTATACCCGTTACTCGTAGAGTAAAAGGGTCTACTAAAGTCGTGCAAATGTATGTAACAGGCAGAAGGAATCATTTCCGACCATATAAAGTATATATATTCTTGATCAGCATCAACAGCCGAGTCGATATAGCCATGTCCGTCTGTCCGTCTGTCTGTATGAACACCTAGATCTCAGAGACTAGAAGAGCTAGAGCAAACAAATTTGAAATGTAGACTCCTATTGTCTGCACGCAGATCAAGTTTATTTTCAATTTTTGCCACGCCCCCTCACGCCCCCGCAATTTGGAAAAAACGTCATATCTCCTACAGTTTTGATGATAGATGGTTCGTACTTTCTAGAGATATCTAGTACTCAAAATTATTTATCGATTTGCTGAAGGAATGATAAAGATCGGATGAACGATACTCAAGTTATGTGCAAAAAACGGCCAGTTAACACCCACCACCCACCCCACCCATAACCTAAGCATTGCGTTCAGCAGCAATCTTAGTGAGAGAGAGAGAGAGAGAGAGAGAGAGAGAGAGAGAGAGAGAGAGAGAGAGAGAGAGAGAGAGAGAGAGAGACTTAGAGAGCGCACTGTGTTGTGCGGATAATAAATAGCCGAGTTAAAAAATGTTGCATACTTTTCGGCTGACCCACCTCAGGCATACAGGAAGGCTATTAAACATTTGTTTCCATGAGTAACGGGTATATCGAAGTCGGTTAGAGCCGACTTTAACTTACGCTCTCGTTTACATATGTGAAGGATCTTACATTTGCTCGGAGAGAGGGTTGCTCCAGCCCCCAAACTCCAATTGTAAATATCATTGAGGATATTTTGGAAAATATTGTAAAGCTTATTTAAATCTCTAATTTTGCTAGAAACTATGGCATCATCTGCGTACATTACTAATTTTATATTTTTGTATCTTAAGACAATCTTTTTTATTTGTTCAAACGCGATTATGAACAAAACCACTGACAGCGGTGATCCCTGAGGGATGCCGTTGTGAAGTTTGTGGTAGTCAGAGTGCACATTGTTAATCTTAGCTCGAAATGAGCGCTGGGTCATAAAGGCCTTCGCTAATGTGAAGATTTTCACACCCACCCCCCATGTTCCAAGCTGTTGAAGAACTGTAATCATTTGCCAGTAGGGTAACATGATTTTTACTCGAAAGAGCATCCGACACGAAATGCTGAAGTTCCAGCAAGGAGTCCATAGTACTGTGCTTGGGCTTAAAGCCTACCTGATTTGGACTTAGGCGATTATTTTTTGTGATAAACCACATGAGCCTGCGGGAAAGCATTTTTTCAAGTGTTTTGCTTAAACAGGATAGAAGAGAGATGGGACGGAAACTGCTGATTTCGGACGCTGGTTTATTGGGATTTGGAATAGAAACAACGATGGCTGATTTCCACACATGTGGATAATTACCATTTTTAAAGATGCAATTGTATATTTCTAAGAGTCTGGACTTTGCAGAGGGGGGCAGATGCTTAAGCATCGGGTATGATATGCGGTCGTACCCTGGAGTTTTACCCTTTGCTGATTGCAGCGCTAGTGCAAGTTCAAGTTCTGTAAAGACGTATTCGAGTTGTCTAGCAGATAACGAGATGCTGTTAGGGCTATGCACATAGTCGAGAAGTAATTGTTTGTTCTGCGTGTATTGAATGTGGAAATTGTTGTCTGCTGAATACTCGGACCAATTTTTTGCAAATTCGTTTGCAATTTCGGAAGCTGTGTTTATCAGTTTATTTTGGGATTTAATGCACTTTAATCGGGGAGAAGGGAGACCCGCTAGTGATATTATATCGGAACTAATTTGTTTCGTTGAGGATTGTGGCGAAATATTTGAGGTGAATTCCCTGAGGTTTTCACGCTTAGCAGCTTTGACCGAACGCTTGAAACAGGCATTGGCTTTTTTGTGAGCTATAAGGTAGCTCTCGGTCATTTTATACTTCTATGTCTGCCAGAGATGTTGCTTATTATCGCGAAGATTCTGAAGGTCCTTGTTCCACCAACAAATTTTTCGTTTATATGTGTGTGGTTTAGTTTGTGATATTGCGATATTGGCAGCAATTCTTATTGCTTTGGTTATTTTGGCAGCCTGAAGTTGAATGTTGGGGTGTGGGTCCCAACGACAGTGTTTATCGCATATTAAAGAAAACAAATCCCTGTTTGCTAAATCGGTTTTGTATTTTGGGGAGAAATGCGCTTTTTCAGAGTCGAACTGCTGAAGTAGGATAGTTTCAATCGGAAAATGGTACAATCATTTATGTTGGCATCTGTTAAGTTTTCGCATGGTACCTTATAGGCGTCCAGCCTAATGCTCACTCAAAAAATCCGCCAACGACTTCTTACTTACTTGGCTAAGCCAACTTCATGAAAGTTTTTGAAAAACTCTTGATTATTAGAATGTTGTCTAGTGGTGTAGTTTGTCCCTCTACATCTCTTTCCTGCAAACAAAAGCTTTAGCCAAAACTTCATGAAGCTTATATGTAAAATACTTTTGGTAAAAAAATTTGCTAAGAGAGCTTTATGAGTACTAAAACTTAGAAGGAAGTATAATTTTGGATAAATAATATTCAATATTTTGCTACACTAAAACTAAAACGGAATTTTAAATTGGTTAAATATATTTAAGCCATAGTCTTGGCTTCAGAAGGCGGTGCTAAAGAGTAATCCGCAGCACAAAGTCCACTGTTTCAAAGGGGTTTCTATTTATTTATTTTTTATATTTTTTTAATAAGGTTGGTAAAATTTTTGGCTGTGGTAAAGAGAATACTTCACAGATGGAAATCGGCTCAAGGGCTACCCGCATCTTGAATGAAATTTAAGAGAAAGGATTAGGTTAAATTCGATTCGATTCAAACTGCTTTGCCCATACGCTCTTACTTTGGATCGCTTTGTGGCTCATAAAATGTAAATCTCTCCCTTTTATGTTTGCAACTCTGGTCTAGACTTTTGTTTTTGATTGCTTAATAAACTGAGACGCCAAAACAGTAAACAAATTTAAATGCTTTTTGCGCCTTATAAAGAGCCACTACGTGCCTACTTCCGCTGAAATGTACTGCAAACAATTATCATTATACTTAGAAGTGTTTTTATACTCATTTGATTGACACATTCGATTCATCTTTAATTAAACAAATTATATGCATCAACTCTTTGTCCATCAGTTCTTGATGTGTCACATCTGCAATGACACAGATCAACTTTCGCCTTCGCATTTTACTTTCATTCTCATGCGGCTGAATGAATGGCTGGAATGGGAATGGGCATGCTGAGCCAGTTATCTCGTAGAACTTTTGTAATTGTGGGCCATTGTTCGCATTGAGTTCGCACCGAGTCTGAGGAGGCAAACAACAAATTATGCAAATCCCCGTTTTGAATGGCTTATCCTTCATGAATTTATATCGAATCGTAAACCCAATGACGACGTCGGCCCCAAAAGAACCATTGGAACAATAAAAGCTCATTTGTTGCTATTATCATTTCACTAACAAATAACAAATCATCGAGCGACCGAAACGTGCCTCCTCGTGCCTCCTCGTGTGCACCTCAACAGGAGGTGATGCTGATGCCGCACAAAAACGGCTGCCAATAAATTCGGTTAATAAACCAAAAGTTGTTAATTTAAATGATTTATATCTGAGCGAGGGACACAGAAGGCGCTAGCCTGTGTTATTGCTGAGCCTCAAAAATTTACGTAATTTGGCATAACCTTTTGCCTGGCTTCCGGACGACGACGAGGACTTGTTGTTTGCTTAGCCCGTGCCTGGGCAATGGGTCAAAGTTGGGTCGGTAGGCGGCTTAAACCAATTTACGTAGCCGACATCTTCATTGCCGGGGCCCAGTGCCGTGTGTCATGAATTATGGCTGCACAACTGTGCGTATGCGCAATTTGGGTCTCCCGCTGTCTATTCACACTGCGACGCGTCCTTCCGTTTAATACATATATAAATTTATGTCTTATTGTTTGCCATCGAAATTATTTCATTTGTTTGTCCTTATAACAAAACGAAATCATGTTCAATGCCGCCATCCGTCCATTTTCCACAGCGTTTACTTTTAATGGTTTCCGTCGGCTGCTTTTCGGGGGATTTTCCACATCTTAACTTTGGCCGAGACCCACAAATATTTGATGCCTGTTTTGCCAGTTGTTGTTTCAGTTGTTGTTTCGTTTTATTGATTGGCGGCCGTAACGGGTTTATGAGGCCCAGTTCTCTGGCTCTGCTGGATGCTGTCAAGCGTGAGGTTGCGCTACATTGAAAAGGATTTCGAGGCGGCTTAAATTACTTTTCCTATGGCTAGGCAATAGATTGTAATTGAATGATTTTAAATATATAGTTGTTAGTTTCATTTAAGAAGTAATTACATTTTTCAGTGTTTGCGCTTTAGCTGAATTCGGACGAAACCAGATGTTCTCATGGCGAAATTGAGAGTGATGCCTCCGGATGATTATTCTAAAGAAAGCAAGAAAAATTTTAAAGCCACGAGATGTTCTTTCAAGCTTAGTTTCTTGCATGGTCTAACGAAACTAATATGTTGCCAAGATTTTTCATCCTCAGACTGCACACAAAATTATACACTATATCTGGCCTTAATCTGCACTTCAAGTATATTCAGCGAGTCATGTTTGACTACGACGCAAGTAGATTACCACATATTCTGACAAAGCAAATAGTAAGGAAAAATATATTTTGGTATGAGGATATAAAGAAGTTAGTACAACACTGCGACTTAGAACTCGTTGAAAATATGACAAAATATCAGTGAAGCAATAAGAGCATACACTCTTAATGAAACTAAAAGAAAATGTTATAAACGTAGTGGCCATCTTGACTACACTAGAGGCATTACGTACTGTGTTGATAAATATCAGAGGAAAATGATAGGTTGGATTTTTAAAGCTCGTGCTGAACTTCTATAACACACATCAAACAGGAGATAAAACATGCTCGTTGTGCAATTTAAAAGAAGTTGAGAACATATGTCACTTTCTCGGAAGATGTCCGGTGCTCAAAGAATATAGATCAATGTATTTTGGAAAACCAACACTAAATGAGGCAGAAATAATATCAGTATTAAATGGAAACGGCTTAATTAATTGGGTCAAGCTGGCAGGATATGTGTAATAGAGTTGAATTTAAGTTAATTTCTATGACCTAGTTCATTAGCTGCCAGCTTGACCCAATTAATTAAGCCGTTTCCATTTAATACTGATATTATTTCTGCCTCATTTAGTGTTGGTTTTCCAAAATGCATTGATCTATATTCTTTGAGCACCGGACATCTTCCGAGTTTGAACTTTAGTTAATTTTTAAAACTATAGTTCGTTTGATCTATAGTTCATTATTTGAACTATAGTTCATTATTTTAACAACTAAAGCAAATTTTAAAGCTGCATACACACTGTTTAACACATGAGACACAGCCGACATGGTTTCGATGGATTGGTCGTTAAGACAGGGCTTCGACACTTGCTCGGTCAGTGTGTTGGGGGAAGTGACCCGCCAAAATAGATAGCTTTGCCTTCATAGATGTCGCAGGCATGGATCACATCATGTCGCGTTCGGGGAATCCTTACAGTCAGGGCGTCTCACTTTTCCCGTGCCTCTAGGCTGATTTATGCCCATATAGGCGTTGGCAGCCTTCACCAAAATTTTCCCCTCCCGGACGGCTAGCTCTGGATAAGAGACGATGCTACCGTCTTCTTGAACTACATAACAAGGCTCAACAGTAAAGCTCGGCGAAGAAACAGTCAATGGTATCCAGTACCACCTTGACCTTGGTTAGATCCGTGGCTGTTTACTCAATAGGCACGTTCTTGGTATTAAGCGAGATCTTCGATCGGCTGAAGATCTCCAGATCCACTTCAATGGTGGAAAGAGAGAAAGTCAATTTACCCTCAGCTCTTTTTATACATGCAGAAGAGAGTATGCATTGTGGGCATTTGCGGCAACATCAGTTCCATCGGAGCGTCTGTTTTCTTTGGCTGTAATAATATATAAAAGTAAGTGCTTTTTTCATTAGTTTAATGAATGGAGTTTTTATATAAACATTTTTCAGACGCATTCCATCTCCTTTAGCCTGCGATGCCGCCTTTGACTGCTCGGAATATTTATCTGATTGTATACCTTTAAAGATGGTATGGTATTTAAGTATCTATATTTGTCATCTTTCTATTACTTTTAATAATATAAATTCAAATGAGAATTTAAGCAAATAGTTTAAAAAATGAACTATAGTTCAAATGAACTATAGTTCAATAAATGAACTATTGTTCAATAAATGAACTATTGTTCAAAAAATAAACTATAGTTCATAAACTGAGACAAACATAGTTCAAAAAATGAACTATAGTTCAAACACCAAGACCTAGTTCATTTAAAAGACTAGTTCAAATGAACTAGTTCAAAAGAAAATCAGGCACAACTCTAATGTGTAAAATGGACCATTCTAAGCTTATATGAATAACATTCAACTTATAAGCGAATTTGTTTAATTGTTCGGTTTACAGCATTCTATTTAACTATCTAGTGTCTACAATCTTTCAAAAAAACTGTGAATAACCTCGGTTCAAATGACATTTTAGCGTATTTTGCATTGTACGTTATGCGTATTTAGCATATATCATCAAACTTGTTGCTTATTTCCATCGTTGGGATTCCAACGGCCAAAAACTGAAGCTATAGGCCAAATAATCGAACTATAGCTTCAAAAAATGAATTAAAATTGAATAGATATAACGCGCGCATGGACCGTCAAAATGTTTATAATCTTGTCAATTCCGATAGCGATGAGAGTAATCTAATATATTTTAATCAATGGTTTGACTGATTTAACGCGATGGCTGAGAAATGCGGCTTACAGATGTGGCATTTTCAACTTTCTTTTCGAAATTTCTATTTTGGCCACCACTGGTTTAACTATTTTATTCTATGCGATTTTGCCTTAAAGTTTATTATGAATGCCAATTTAATTCTCCGTTGAACAAATGTTGTCCCAATTAATTTGGATACCGTTTGACGAAGTTATTCGCATTTTTCAGAGTACATCTCGGCGATCTAGTATTTTTTTTAGTATGCTAACATATAAGCAGGGCTGCAAACCGGTTTGAACCTGGAATTCCGACCTTTACCAACCAAGTTCAGAGATTTGATGAAACTGAACCGCTTCCGAACCTAAATTTTCGGTTCGGTACAAAAAATCAAAGACATTCTGAACTCTTGCCAATTTGTTATTATCAATATTGTGCTACAAAGACTCGAAATCATTACGAAAGTATAAAGGATTTTCAATATAGTTTCTAGAAATAAGTAATAATAGAAATAAGAGTCTTTGATGGCACAAATGGAGAACCGATTAAATCAAACCTTTTAAAGATTTTGACAGCTTATTAATGTAAGCAACTTAATGCTATTGCGCTAACTGTCTTATCAGTACCATGATGTCTCAGTTGATCAGGTCTTAAAATTTGTTTTGTCTTATCAAAAGTACAGATATTCTGAATACTACAGTCTAACTCCTCTATTATAAGCTTCCGTACAACGAAGTTCACTATATAACGAATTCGTTTCCTGAACACTGCAATTTCAAATTTCTTTCTCTATATTAAGATTTTTTCTTTATAGCGAAGTTTTTATTGGTGCCGTTGAGATGGAAAGTAGACTTTATTTTGAATATTAATCACATAAATTGGAGTTATATTGAATTTCGCGTAAAACTTGGGCCGAACCAAGGTTCGAACCAAAACCTTTGCCCAAAAACCTCGAAAACAAAATTTCCGAACATTAACCATTGGCAAATTTCGGTTAGAACCCGCGAATCGGAGGTCCGAAAAAATTAATTGGGTTTGCAGACCTGCATATTAGTGTGTTCTATAACATAAGTGCCCCAATAAGTATGCTCTGTTTTGTTTGGGTCTCCGAATATTCTTACCTTGTATAAAGTTAAACTAAGCTATAGTGAGTAGCTGTGGGCAGTAAGTGGCTATTATTATTGGTTAATGAGTTGAAATTCGCTTATAAAACAAAAGAGGCGTGCACAGCAACAACCGAACTCAGGCAGGCAAGGTTAAGGCTTGTGAAAAGCTGATTGCTCTCTTGACGCAAGCCTTGTCAAGCGTTCGGCTCTTGTCGGTGTGACTCACATGCTCATTTTGGCGTTGCGTCTGTGCGTTTAGCCACTGACACGAAGTTTAATACATAAGAAATTGATTTTCAAGTCCACAACAAAACCCAATGATGACTGCATAACCATGATTGTATGTACAGTAGTACCGCGTTAAATTACCGTAGATTACCAATGATGAAGAATATGGAAACCAATATAACGAGAAGGACGAATCATTAAATTCCAAACAAAAACCAAAGAAGATGAAGAAAAGTAAAAATGAAAAGAAACTGACATAAGCGATAGGAAATGCATAGCCCATGAAGAGCATTCATTAAAATTATGTATATTGTATATTTTGAATTGTTGACAGAATGTATGTAAGATGGGATTTGCACTATCAGTTTAGTACTAAAGAAAAACCATTTCTTCATCATTGATCATCCATGGTATTTTATATCTTTTATATCTATTTAATTGAGGTAAAAAAGCTCAAAGCGGTTTTTGGCCCATAACTTCAGATTTTGGGGGTATTAGGAGAAATCCAAGTAAGAGGAAGTACTATACTCAACCTGCTCTACAGCGTATGCTAGCTTATTTCGAAAGTATATTTTGGCTGTAACACTGTTGAATGTGTCTAGATTTAAATAAATATAAATGTTCACAAAAACAATCTGGCGACGAGCTGGGCAACCCCGGTGTGGTAATTCGAAACAATATTTGTCAATCTACACACTACCGGCGGACGTATTGATATCCATGGCGGTGTATCTGTACCATATTTATTTTAAATATCTATCTATCTACTCCTAATCAGAGCGACGAGCAGAGTCGACTGACCTTTGTCACTAGTTTCTTAGTTTTGAAGCTATCGAGCTTAAATTTAGCAGAGAGTCTTCTTTTTAATGACTATATGTTTTTATATCTGCCATAGGAACCATCGGTCAAAAAATGATTCATCGTGATATAAACTTTTTTTTCCCAAAAGCGTTGGATTCTTAGGGCCGTTTTCTCATGTTGGTGTTTTTGAAAATCTAGGTGGATTTGCTTTGCTCATGTTCAATGCTAACCATCTAGATGAATTTCGTAGCAATCTACTTCATCCTCATTGATTTGAAAACCATGTACATGCTAATGCAAATTAAGTATTTTTATGTATCCGTGCATATGGTCACACTGAAAAATATTTGAAATGCTAAAAACAGTAAAGTCTGAATTGTGATTAAGTAAACCAAAAATAGAAAATATTGGAAGTGCCTTTAATATACAAGAACACCTGCAGACATTGCTGAAATTACAGATGCACATTCTGATTCCCCTAGTTCATTGCTTAAGCTAAGTTTACACATCCAAATAATTTGGCTAAATTTTGATAAAAATAGCCATGATTAAAGGTTTTTACAGGACTAAAAACTTAAACTATGGTTCCATACGCAAATAGTTTGATCAAATATGGCCGGAAAGTTTAACAATTTGGCCTATATAGCCCAATTTTCATGAAAATTTGTCGAAATTATTTGCCTGTGTGAACATAGCTTTCGACCTACTGCTTAATCTCCCATCATAGTAACAAGTCGTTCCAAAAGAAAAACCTCCTCCTCCTCTGTAAAATTCTTGCTTTAATTTTTAAAATTGGCGCGCAATAAAAAAGACAATAATCAGCCGAGTGCAGAGGTGCTGCCAACCTAGTATTTGACCATTCCAGCCCTCCCTGTGTGACCGTGGCGTAAATGCCCGAATTTATAATCAACCTACATGAGACAACCAATTGCACAAAAACCATCTAGATGCAAAATCTGGATGGATTTCGATTTGAGCAAAAACATGAACAGCTGGTGCGGTTTTTCTGTCGGAGGAATTTTCAATTGAAATCGTATTTCGTCAGCAATTGTCTTGGTTTCTTTAAAAGTGATAACGAAAAATTTTTCATTGGTTTTCTTTTTGGAAAAATCTAAATGAATTAGAAATAAATTTTATTGCCAATATATTTTTTCTAAATTTTTATAGTTGTATTTATATTATATTTTTAGTTATATTTTTATGTTGTTATCTGAACCTCAATAACAACATATTTTAGTTGTTTGTTTGTTAAAGCTAAAAGGTTCAGAAAATAGAAAAGAACGTTGTACCAAAAAAGAGTACATCCTTTATAATTCAATCAAAAAACAAATGGAATAAATGTCCCATCCCAATTTAATCAAAAAGTTTCTATGTATATTATAATCTATTGAGGTACATGGCGCAAAATATGCTTAACCCTTTAAAAGGGCTCTGTCAGTTTGAAATTTGATCTGTTTTATTACCACAATCAATGTGCTATGTGTGTGTCTGTGTGAGAGAATTTTGCAATAAATATTGCGCAAATCGCAAAATAAAATGAAAATAGAGGAGAGTGAACAGGTAAACCAATTTACACAGAAGATTGCAGCGTCCATATCAAAGGCAAGCACCCAAAAATTACATGAAATGTAGAAGATGTGGAAAGGGTGCATACACTCAGAAAAAAAAATGTACTTGAATCAAATACAAACGGTATGAATAGTTCGGTAAGTAGAAATTCTGTTAGCTTAAGTATGATTTTTCTGTAGCCTGAATTTCAACTGCTTCGGTAAACATTAAGTTTACTTTGGATTATTTTAAGATCTTCAGAAAAGTATAAATAAAAGAATAGTGTAGTAAAAATATTGGGAAAATTAAAATAAGAAATCCAGCACGAATAAGCAAGCAACTTAGATTTTTTACTTCTTTATTGCTTAGTACAAAAAATGCTTGAAGACGAGAAGACTATTAATCTCAACTTCGAAGTATTTGGCGAGGTAAGTGACATCGACATCGAAGTGACATTCTTATACTTAAATTGTATGTAAGAAATTTTGTTCTTGAATGAATAATGGTTGGAGAATTTGTCATTCTTGATATGAAGCCTACTCAATTTAAAACCATAAATTTCAATTTAAAAAATCCAAGCTTGATTTCAGTAATTTCTTTAAGAAAATTCTATATTATCGAACTTTAAACATCAAACATTCTACCTAAAGATATCAAGTTTGGTCGACTTGTTTTTGTTCGCCGAGTCTACGAATATTGAATTCGCTGTAGTATCATGAATTTTAATCAAAGTTTCACAATACAGGTAGGAAATTCTTTTCTTTTTCTCTGTGTCAAAAGTTCCGATTTATTTTGCAAACAAGGTTTCTATATTGGAATCCAAACACTTAGAAAAAGTACAACGAATAATTTAAATACGAAAGCTTCTGCACTCAGAAATAGAAAAACGACTGGCAGAGTTCTAGGTCGATCGGGATAGAATTTATACCGTTTCGTACTTAAAATGTCAAGTATGTTTTGTTCTTGGATGTACTTAAAACGACGGTTAATGATATTAAAATGAATCAAGAACTTTTCTTACTTACAGTAAGCCAAAAAATGTAAGAAAGGCGTGTTCTTAGTTCAAGTACATGATCTCATTTAATTTATCAAGAAATTGATTTTCTTGGTATTTTTCCCAGCCTTATTTGATTAAATACAGAGGCATATTTTCAAGAACAAATTGGAAAAAACTTTAGAATTTAAAGGACTTAAGCCAAAAACATTTTGAACCTACTTAATGAACTTTTCTATTCTTTCAAGAATGCATTGTGGTTGACTTTAGAATTTATAAGAATAATTTGTACTTATTTTAAGAGTAAATTGGGTTGTACTTAATAATATTGCAACCTAAAAGTATGTTTAAAAAGATATTAAAATAGTTCGAAATGTTCTCAATATATCCCGAAACTGTCTTATTTTAATGACTGCGGGGTTGAAGAAATCGTACTTGAAATAAAAATTTTGTACTTGAATGAAGCATTAAAGTTTACTAGTTCTTGGTTTGTTTAAGACTTTGAAATCGATCTAAAATCATTCCTTGAAGAAAGAGCACAAGCAAAGCTTTGAAAGTATAACGTTCAATGTAGAATAAAGAATGTGCATAAAGAATTTGTAATGAAATATTCGATTTTTACCTCGGATCAAACATTTTTATTCTTATCGTACTTTTGATTTTGAAAAATCTTTATCCAAGCATGAAATTTTATTTTTTTTTTGGTTTGGTATTGCAATAATAATTTGTACTCAATACGTTAAGTTTTATCTTTCTTGATTCAATGATTTTTGTTATAATTTCACTAATATTCAAGGTTTGTAAGTACCTAGCTACAAATACCTAGATACATATTTTGTATACCTTTTACCTTACCTCGGTATTTTGAATTCGAGTACCTTTTAGGGTCTTAATTTCATTTACCTTGTCAATAGGTAAGGAACTTGGTACTTTTCGTACTTGATTTTCTTCGCACCGATTATATTATAGTGGAGACGTTGCCATGTTGTAAAGAAAAGCTTCAGGGACCTGTTTGTGGCATTAACTGGACGTCCGGTAAACATTCCCTCTTCAAAAAGTATACGACTATAACTATGCTAGATAAGAGGAAGGCAGATTATCAGCGGTACTCTAATTTTCACTTTCGCAAAAGTATTGCGATTTTTAGACCAATTTTGTACTGAATTTTATACAATTTTGTACTGCGATTTTCCCACACACATGAAATCATCATTTACTATATAAGCAGAAGTTCATAGAAAATAAGGACTAAGAGGTACACAAATATTTGGAATAGCTACAGATAATGCATCCAACTTCTGTAAAGCATTTTAAGTGTACAGTTTTGAATGAAGCTTTAAGCCAAAGTTCTTAAAAGATTCTGAGTTAAAGGTAATGGAGCTGGATAGTTCAACTAATACAGAAATTATACATACAGAATAATACAGAAATCACTTAAAACGCGCATCACACACCTTGGACTTAGTTGTCAGGAAAGATACTGGACTCTACTAAACACATTATTCAACGGCAATTTGGAATGCTGATCAACAGTAGCAGCAGATGAAGTTGAGAAAATTTGTAAACATAAGTTAATAGATCCTTGCGCCACAGAATCAAACAGTTTACATGACAGTATTCAACGTATTTTGAAACTAAAACACAATTTTAAAAGAGAAGTTATAAAACAATTTACTACAATAAAGTGTTTTATCGATTGGGTTGTTGAAGAAATTACCGAAAATTTGGAAAGTGTTTTCAATGAGTGTTCAAATTCAAAGGATGCTGTAGATTTGTACAATACCAGAAATGGAGGTTGGATGACACTGAGAATCGTTATGAAAATTCTAATATTGAAATGGAAGTCTTAATGTAACTTGCCGAAAATGGCAAATCTTTAGAATCTATCGTAATCGACTGTTTTTCTCAGCTTTCTGGTTTTTTATTTACATACTTTTTACACAGGTTTCTATATACACACGGTTTACTAATTACATTATCCATACGGGCTGGTTCTGTTCATCATATACAGCGCCTGTCGTCATTCGTCTCTCTGTCTCCGTTCTACTCTCTGTCTCGTATCCATTCTTATTTACAATGTGACAATTGTCACTGTCTTTAAATACGTTTACGCTTAAATATCGATACATGTTGGCAGTATATTTTCAAAAAAAATCTTACTTAAGTAGAATTTGCCAAATACACCAAAAAGAAACAGACTAGGTGACGAAATATGCAAAACTCTTGTTATGTAAAAATATCAAGATAGTATATAAGAATCATTTAAATAACACTGTGACACATTTTTGAACTTAAAAAAGTTGATAGCGTCGAGACCGAAAAATTCTGAAAGGGTGTGATGGTAGTATAAAAACACTGTCTTGACTTGGTTCCGAATAGCTGCCGTTTTCTTTATATTGCACTTTGAACTGTTTCAGCTTAAGAGCAGAACTAACGATTCCATATTTCGTAAACTATTATGAATTTCGCTTTTAAATCTTCAACAAAGTTGTTGCTCTTGGTTTGACCTACAAAACATTTCTTTGTAGCAAATCAAAAAAATTATATCTTCAAACTCAAAATTACAAAAGTTGCCCAAAAAAGCCAAGTTTTGACCATTTTTTCTACAGTTTTTCAACTTCATCTTGAAACCTTGAAATTTGGACATGTAATACAGCACAAAGTTGTAGCTTAGACCAAAATAAACAAACCGTTTGAACGATCCAACTTCATTTAGTTACTCTGTCGTATAGTCATATGTCAACTAGTCACCTAAAAACTCGAAAAAACGAACATTTTCGGTAAAAAAGTAAAAATTATTAAATTTTTTTATTTACAGTTTTTAAGTTACGTTATTTTTACTATTTTTTTGATTTAACACAAAACAACCGAAATTTTTGACTGTGTCGGCCAATTGGTACCAAAAATTGTCATTTTTTGAGTTTTGGTTCCAATTCTACATGCTTAAAGGCCCGTAACTATACGAAGGACCAATCGAATAAAGTTGATATGTTCCAATCGTTTGTTTATTTAAGTCCAAGCTACTTTTTTTTTCCTGCATTGCTTAGTCAAATTTGCTAAAGTTTTCAAGACAAAGTTGAAAAACAGTACAAAATGAGGGGAAAACATGATGATTTTAACACATTTTTGTAGTTTTGAGTATAAAGATGTGACTTTTTTGACTTGCTACTTAAGAATGTTTTGTAAGCCAAGCCAAGAGCAACGACTTCCTCTAAGACGTCACAGCGAAATTCCAAATTGTTTAAGAGATATGGAGTTGCGAATCCCAATTAGAAGCTGAAAACTTCAAAGTGCAATAAAAGGAAAACGGCAGCTAACCAGACCTTTCAGAATTTTTTGGTCCCTACTTGATCAACTTTTTAGTGTTTTAGTGTAATATGACTTCATATGTAATTAAAATGTTATATTTTACAACCCTATTTTTGGATTTAATTCCTTCTTAGTTTCTTATATCAATGTATGACACTAAAAATATCTGTAATGAGTAAGGTTGTTTGGTTTTGTTTTGTTTTTAATATTCATAACTAATAAGAAATGGAATAACCATGCTTTTAAATTTAACAGTACCGTTTTTGTACCTTTAACTTAACCTAAGTACTGGAAATTTCGGATACCTTTTACCTTAGCTAGATATATTTTTTTGACGTTTACCTTGTACCTTACATAGGTAAGAAAATCGAGTACCTTTCCAATTACTGCTAATATTAATGGTTGTTTTTGTATCTAAGAATGATTCATTCTTAACTTAAATATACACCAGAAAAGAAATAATTGAAAATAAAGAATTTTTTTTCACAGTGTACTTTTAAACCCTTTTAGCACAACTTCTGATGGACACACGCCGCATTTGTCCCATTGGAGTGCCCCCACGGGCTTGGTTTTGATTGCGGAATTCAAAACAAACTCTTTGCACGCAATTTGTCATATAGAAACCATAAAAATGCTGCCAACGATTTGGGATAAGCTCAGGCCACACAACCGAATTGAGAGCTGGCAGTCCTTTTAAACAGATTACAAGGCAGTTTCAGGACCTGGCTATCAATTGCAAATTTATTGGCAAGTCCTTGACCTGGCACTGACTCTGGCATTAGGATAGGTTCGTGACTCATCACAGACGCCGCCGTTGCCGCCACCTTTTTGTGCACACAAATCACTAAATTTACGAGCTGAATTGCAAATTTCAGAGAGACTGAGAAAGAAAGAGTTTGCATATGAAACAGCAAATTCCATTGAGTGCAAAAAAAAAGGAACATTGACTTGGCCAACTTTCAACGCTGACTTTCGCTTTCACCTTCGGTGCGTACTTCTGCCAGTGTGTGCTGTAGCAGTCATTTCAGTGTCAAGTTGGCCACGGAAGAGTGTCACTCACATCTTGTGTTTGCTCAATGCAACCTCGTCAACAGCTTGACTCTTATCAGCTAAGTATTCTGCATAATTCATGTATTTTATTAAAAAATGCAAACAACTAACAAGTAAGTACATACTATACGAGTATGGCGAGAGCTTGTCAAATGGCAGCAGTAAGCTTATGTTTTATATTCATTTATGCGAAAAGTATGTGAACAATGTGAATAGCAGGATAACTCGAAAGATGTTTTAAGTAACAAGCGGAGATTTCTTAAGGTGAAGATGAAATTTAAAAATGGTTGGCTTCAGATTATTAGATTTTACACGCTTTCCAGTTCAAATATAAGCTTAAGATGGGCTTCAGATTTAGCCCACTGCGTTACTTTTCTGTTTACCAACCTGTAGACATGGCATTAAAAATGGAGTAGACTGATTCTTTTGAATTGTCAACATCATCAGCAATGCTTCTTCTGCATAATTGTAAGCCAGATGTGCCCTAGCAGCCCACTTGATTTGTAAAGCACAGCGACAGAGGCCGGACATACGAATACGCAATATTCCACAAATATAACTATCAGCGAATGCCATCTGCTATCTGCTATAGAGCAAAAATTGCAATTTATTCACTACTGAAAAACTGCATTGTTTATACACACAAAATATATCATGATGAATGCCCTTCAAAGTATGCAAACTTTATTTCCTCTACAATTTATATATTTTTGAACGAGATAACAGATAGTAGGTTAAAGCTGCTTTTAATAGTACATAATCCACACTGTACATTGAGTCGAACTGTCGGAGCAGCTAAGGGCAAAAAGAGCAAATATAATATAAATATTTTCTCGAGGCTCGAGGTCATGTTAAGTTTTGCACATAACTTTGAACAGGAACAAGCAACACTACTAAAGATGTTGGTTGACTACACAGCTGTATAAAGAACCTCCCGGTACTCTCTTCATTAGTCTTTGCCCATCGACTGCACGTCAGCAGCTGCTTCCTCATGCCAGCAATGCTTTACCCACTTGGGAATTCTCTAAGGCGGCTTAACAGCAACAACCGACATCAACAGACAACGCCAAGTTCACAGAAGCCTTTGTGCGGGTGTGTGTCCCCAAATGGCTTTACTGTATTAGCTGAGAGAGATTTCCTCCGAACCTCTGCTAACACAGTGACCAATAGGTTTGAGTGTCAGAAGTTACATTGTTAAGTTTTAGACAACAACGACCGTGCCTATCGCATCAGTACAGATGTGGCTGATTTTTCGAACTTTATGTTCGGTCAAACTATCATATAAACTATATGTTCGCACATAACTTTAAACAGGAACACACCAGAGAACTGCAAAAAATCACTTTTTTCTTGATTGCCTTAAACTCAAAAATTCTTACTCACATTTAATCAGTCAACAAAACTCAACATTGAATATAATCAAAGTCATACCGGCTAAAGCATCGAGCAGTTGAGCTAGAGATTTTTGCGCCAATCGCTTATGTGTTAATGAAATATCTGTTTATGCATCACACGTACGCATTTGTGCAAATCGATTTTTTGGATTTTTTGCTCAAATTTTTAGGAGTGTTTGTGTGGTGAGTGTGCATTTCCCTCTAGTTCTGGGCACTAGTTCGTAAGTAGCGAAAATTCTACTTACTTTAAGACCACCAGTACTTACCCGACTAACCCCTACAAATGCTTTTCATCATTTCCTTTTTTATATGAAATGTCCGCGCACATGGGGACTAGTGACACCACACCGTTTACCGCGAACTAGCGAATAGGGTACCCATGTAAGGGGTGCTGAAATGGGTACCCATGTAAAAAGTTACAAAACACAAGCTGATTAAATATAACAAAAATAGTTTTTTAATCACATTCAGTCTTATTTCGTAAATGTATTTATTATTATTAATATTTTCGTTTGCGCTATTATATACATTCCTACGTTACTTATATAATATTATTGTTGTTTGTACTATTAATTTTACAGAATCGCTTTTTCTGCAGCTGAATAGCCTTACGCAAGTGGTCTTCAGCAGGCCCAATTCCATTGGACAAAGTAATCGCATCTTGAAATATAAAATTCAGATATTAGATGAATTAAGTGATTTGTCTTACCTTTTTTTGTGTATTATTCACTTCACTTTAGTTTTCACTTTGGATTCGTAGCTATGCGCAACTGCAAATGCTTTCACAAACTGAAGTAAACGACAAAAGCAAAGAATGTCCCAGCAATGTAGAAAACGCATGCAAGCTAGAAGACAAAAAAACGGTGCTAGCATTGCATTTGTTTTGTGCTTTGCTTTTCTTTTTTTTTTCGTACACTGGTTCGGCGTTCGATTACCATTCCCGATTACCTCAGGAAAGTACCCATGTACTCTGGTTCGCGGTGGGTTAGAGAATATACAGGTCATAAATATTTTGTTTGTTTTCAGTGGTTCGGCGCTCGTTTACCATAGGGCTACTTAGGAAAGTAGGAAAGTAGGTAGTGCGAGCATTGTCAATCGCCACTAGCAGAACTAGAGGGTTTGCGCAAATTGTGCTCAGTTCGTAGCAAGTCGTCGGCGCGTGTGCTACTTGCAATCATGGAAAAAGAAGCGGAGCATAATTTTATTTTGGAATTCATAAAAGTGTTTCGTTCTTTACCTTCTCTGTGGAACATTAAAGCGAAGGAGTGCGCCAACAGAGACATAAAGAACTCCCAATATGAAATTTTGATAGAAATAGTTTTTCGAATGTATGTTTTAACGAACTTTATGTTAATTAAAACCTTCAAATTTTTTTGACGGCTCTAGGTCTCGCTATGTTGGTACATAACTTTAAAACAGGGACACACCACACCACAAAGGAGGTTAGTTGACCGAACAGCTGTTTCAATGGTATCTCTACCATATCATCAGCGGTCTTCACCTGGATCTTCACCCTTTATATTTGATGCATATACAGATAAATTTAGATTAACTTACAAGGAGCGATTGGTAGAGTCAACCCTAGGCTATGTGGCAAGTGTTAAAGGTGAGAGTATGGTGATAGTTAGGCGATATTTATCATCCTAATACGAAGTGGATTTGCTGTTTTAGTTTAGTACTTAGTTAGTACTATAAAAAATTATAAACAAATCAAATCTTAAAACTGTTGAGGCCTCTACGGACATGCAAAGTAACGATATTATTATTTATTGGTGGGGAAACAGGTCACCGCGACCAATCCTGTTCTATTGAGCCCCTTACTGAGTTTACAACTCTCCTAACAGCCCTATTTCCTGTACAAAGGTCAGTATTTTCGTGGGTTCTAGGTTACTGATATGGTTTGGGTGTAGAATGTTATTCCCAAATCTGCTGAATCTGTGCCTCACTAGAGCATCGCAGTGTGCTAGTATATGCTCAGAGGACTGTATGCATAGATGGGTGTTTGTCATTCACAACTTGAGCATGTGGCTCCGCACGTGTAGAGCCCTGTCAGAATCCAGAGGGCATTCTTTCCATGTTGGATTAACTTTTGGAACCTTTTTATGTTATGGTTCACTATTAATGCTTAAGCTTGTCTCATCCCCCTGGTGTTTACCCAGGAGGCTGTTCTAAGCGTATTCTCTTCCTTTCTAAGGAGACTTTTTTGGTGTGTTGGCCTATGACGCAGTAGGGTTCCGGGCCTACCATTGCGGTGGCTGCACCTTTGCGTGCCAATTCATCGGCCAATTCGTTTCCGGGGATATTGCTATGTCCAGGTAACCAACGTATCCATCGTTGTTGTTTGTCTCTAAGACTAGCATAGAGGTGAACTGGTTACTGCTAAGCGCATTGAGCTTTGCTTGACTATCTGAAAGGATATCTATCTCTCTATTATGGTAGTTCTTTCCCATATTAAGGTCTGCTCAACGGGAGATGGCACATACTTCGGCATTCAGCTGAATGTCTAGCGTGAAATCTGTTGCATCAAGGTGTAAGTATTGAAGGTCTGACTCATCTTACAGAAGGCCAATACCAGAAAAGGAACTATAGTGAAGATTTGGCGCCAGGGCACTGGCGGGGATTGGACACGGTTGGCCAGCTGTTGCTCCTGGGCCAGTTGTAATACTTGCAAATTCTCCCATTGCCTCAGACCTTGTCGTTCATAATCTTGCTACCCCAATTCCAGTTCCTTATTGCGTCAGGGACCCGTCTGGATACCACTGAATTGTGTGTGGTTTTATTTTATATGTTTCTTCTAGTGAGATCCATTCTCTCTTGTTACTATTGTGTACAGTGAAATTCCTGTCAAAGTGGTACTCTGTCACCATTTCGTCTCTGGGTTGGAGGATTATAGGGAATGATAAAGTAACGATAAGTTTCATTTAAAAATTGAGTAGCAGAAGTAACGATTTCCCCACACTAAACATTTTTCATGTTTGCAGATAAGAATAAATATTACGCTTGAAATATGAAAACCACAACCTAAACTGGAACTATTCGGTTTAATTCCCTGTACTACATCAACAATTTAAAAAATTGCAACAATCAGAAATACGCGCTATTAAAATTGCATTGCAACCAAAATGAATAAAAAAATGCCCACATTAATCTGCCTATTAATATCTTAAAGTATAAAAAAAAACCCCAAGAAACCATTTAACAGGCAGCAACAGCCAGCTGAGTCAAGAAATATGATTGTTTCGATGCCCTTTGAAATTTAATTTCCTCTTTACCAAAAGTCCAAGGTCTTGATTTTGCATTTAAATTGGCACGTGCCAACGTGGGCAAACAATTGGGCGACACAAAGGGCTGAGCAAAAGTTGAGGATGAAATCAGGGTACAACTTTGGCTGAGGCACGTGTATGAACATGGGGTGGGTTTTGTTAAGTTCGAAGAGGAACATGTGTTGGTTTCTCAAAACTTGGAAAAATATTGTGATGAATTGACAGAAAATTTATTACCTCAGTTGTTGTTTTACAATTACACAGTCTCAACTGATATTGAAATGAGTCTGGTTAGCTAGAATTAAAATTTATTAAATTCATTTGGTTCGGTTTATGTATGGAAAATATAACATACTTGTGACTAAACTGTGATGCAAAAACAACAAGTAACAGTTGTAGAACTCAAAACTGAAGGAAATGAGAAAAATTCGAAGTTTTTTGTTAATCATCCGATCGGCTTCAAACTCATTTGTATACCAATCTTTCGCAAAATGTACCTCCCATGAATGGAAAATGGATTGTCAAGATTGTATGGAGGAAAGTGTTGATTCCTAGCGATTAGCTCCAACCTTATTTTCAAAAGCTCTGCATAAGATAACAAGCTAAGCTAAGATAATCTATTTAACCACGTGGATTTAAACATTTGGAAAATTCGGAAAGTTGTCGGAAAATTGTAAAACATCGACTCTTCGAGGTTTTCCGATCTTTATTTACATTAGATTATTTACACAATTACTATTTACAATATCAATACGGTCTGTGTTAACACTTCACTTCGTTCGTCCGTCTTCGTTCGTCTTTCAGTCTCGTCTCTCTGTCACCACTAATCTACTAACGCCTCCTGCTGCCTTTTCCTCTGCTAGCGTCGTCCATCCAGTGTGACCATCGTCTCTGCCTTAAAACACCTTACCTTAAAACACCAATTTGAATACATAAAGAACCAGAGCGTGCTTTTGCATGTAGTACTTCTTGCCTATCTATGTACACATGTATACAATTATACGTATGCGTAATTTATATTACATACACATAGACCACAATTCTTCCTGTCAGAGATATTACATTGTAATATACTACAAATTCAATGTAAACACCTTTGTACATTTTACGATTTATTTTGAACAGAAAGAGACAGAAGTCACACAAGTCAGAACAAAATAATCGCGCATTTCATTTCGTTTGAGAAGTTTTGACTGAGAAGGACTGTGAAGCAATGACGACAAGTTTAATATTTACAAAATTTACACACAATGTAAGCACTGATAAATTAGAATGTCACGAATGTAAACTAAATATGACCGGCGGGCATGCAGCAAATTTAATGCGGCAAGAAGGCATAAAGACATTTTTGATCAAATCATTGTGAAAAAAAGTTTCAAGTGTGGCGAATAAACACCAATCGATGCTCAGTTTTGTGAGTGAAAGACTGATTAAAGTGCATACGAGAAATCATAATCAATCCGACTGAAGGTTTATACACTAGCAATGAATGAAGTCCATAATCAGCACACGAGCCTCAATCTCACCTCAATTATAATAGACGTCTTACAGTCTTACAATGTATTTATGCGTCAGGTGTACATATACCTATTGTATTGTAATTTTGTATATATTGGGTAAAACGTGCAACGAACCAAGGTTCGAACCAAAACCAAAGCCCAAAAACCTCGAACCTCAAATTTCCGAACCTAAACCGTTGGTAAATTTTAGCTCGAACCTGCAAACCGGAGGTTCCTAAAATTTGTTTGGGTTTGCAGCCCTGTTTACAATTGGCGGCTACCTTTAAAAACTCCAAAGACTATAAAACACTGCTGTTGTTCCTGATTTGAACGGATTCATTTTCAAAGCTCTATATTAAAATTTTAAGAAAAATGATTTACACTTTGTTGTTTGTGTCCACCCAACTCCCACTTATTGTAAACAACACAAATAGCGCTCGTACAAGAAAACGTTGAGCTAAAGAAAATGTCAAGCTATTTTTTGGTATTGCCAGATTTAGCTATTGACATTCCTTCTATGCGTTACAAACATCTGAACAGTTTGAATATACCCTCTGCATTCTTCACTAATTTTATTAATTTAAGGAAATTTAACATGCAAGTCCTAAGCACACATAGGTAATGCAGTGCCTATACCACAGAATATTTAATATTACAAAATTATTTTGGTGTTTCCACTGGCATAAGCCACATTTGTGCATCCAAAATTCAAGTAAATTTAAGTTTTTCTCTAATATTTCCATTTCTTAACCATTTTGCCAAGCTGAATACAATTTAATATGTTTAAATTGAAATCTCTGAAAATGACATAGAATTTATTTGAATCCCCGGAATTGGAGCAAAGCCATTGCCCATTGTTATTGACGATGTCCTACTACCAAAAGTTTCAAAATCAATGTTGATGATCATCTTTAGAAAGTTACTTTCATTGTTATCTCTGACCAGGATGAGGTCAACACTGGCCGCAAAGTAAAAGCAAAGGACAGAAATTCGCTGAAATGGAAAATATAAACAAAATCATTTGTCAAAACATTTCGAAACAGACCCAAAATCGATGTGTTGAAGGGAAAGTTCACAATGGCAAGGCAGTGTGAAGACGGAAGCGGAAACGGAAGTAGGAGAGTGCCACAGCGAAGTGAGTTGCCAGTGGAATTTTGCCCATTGAAAAGCTGGGGTCCGCCCCCTCAAATGTTTTGGAGGCCTGACTCTCTACTGATTAGTGATAAGAATGTGTTTTTTTGTTGCTTTTGCTTTTCCTTTTTAGACATCGTTTGTCAAACGATTTATTTCAATTATTGATGTCGAAGTTGTTTTTTGAGTACATATATTTTGTTGTGCCAAGTAGTCAGATAAGAGTGGATGTCCAGTTTTGATTTGTGTTGTGGTGACAAATGGGGAGTACAACTTACTGAAATACGCAAATGTAGATAATCAATTGTAAACAAATACTTAACAAGCCAAGGCTAAACCAAACACAGTCAGCAACCAAATCCCTGGCCAGCATATTTACATTAGAATTTAAGTAACAATAGCAACGGATTTGGCATAAAACATAATTAGGGAAATGTAAAAATTAATCAATTTCGTTATAACCCAATTATTGTAAATGCTAACAACGCACAGCGGTAAAGGTAACCTCCATCCTGTATCATGGTTTCAAAATAATAATAAAGGCAAATACGGGAACCGGATTTAGTTTCCCCCAAAAAGGTGGGTGCAGTTTCAACTGATAATAAATATTCCTTATTTTTTTTTGGTTTTGTGTCCGCAACTCATTTGCATTTGGTGTTGGAGGGGCAGGAATGAGGTTTTTCAAAAGCTCTCTAGTTAAATTATGTTGATTTTTTGTCAACTAACCCACTAACCTTCTTTGCTTTGCAAATACTGTTGAATCTATTATAACATTAGAGGGGAAAACAAAATTTAAATAATTCGTAACGAGAGAGAGAGAGAGAGAGAGAGGGGCGAATCTCAAACTAATTACGTGGATATCTTTATTCAATCAAATTATTCTTAATGTGCGAAATTCTCTTCCACTTGTGCCATAAATTTGGGTATGTGACAAATCTTATGGCTCATTAAAAGAAAATTTAAAATGCTACAAACAGATTTGTTTGCCAAAATAAGACATTGGCTTTAGTAAGATCAGAGGGCTGGGCAAAATTTGGCTCTGACGAACTTTATATACTCTTTGCAGATAATTATTCAAAACAGTCATTGCAAAAATCATTAAATTGTGTAGTTATGGAAATTATTTAGGAGAGATGAGCTCAGAGTCAGCTAGCAGCGGCGTAGACACCAATACAAATGAAGAAAATATGGCGGAAATAGCTACAACCACAAGAATGTGCCTGGAGATGGGTGTGTGTGTATGTTCTTGGCTTTCTGACAACTACAAAATCTACGCTGAAGACGACGCATACATATTTGTAGTTGTGTTCGATTTTGCAAACGGCTTTGGAGAGAAAGATAAAGAGATACAAAATACGAAGTTGTTGTTGCACTTTAGTTCGGTTTGTTCCTATACGCTCGGCTGTGGTCACCCTTGATCTAGAAGATGAGAAAGCGCCATTTGTCATGGCCAACTGTCCAATTTACCTAATCTCGACATTTTACATTTTGACCTAAGGTGAAAATTTGCATTTGTCTTTTTGGGACAAGTTACTTTTGTTTCTATGAGAGTTTAGATGGAGGTGCGCGCGTGACGTGATTACGAAATACATACCAACTACTATAGTATCTGGAATTTAGAAAATATTGTGCTTTCCATTTCTCAGAAAACTTTGCATGAAAATGCTAAACATTCCCAGAATTGGGCGTTTTAAAGGATTCTTAAGATATGGACAATGTTGCAACCAACTTCATTTTAAAGCCCCATCATTGGGCTTTCTTATTCAGTATGTATCGTTTTTTTTGTGCACGGAATATGTCAACTTTTGTGCCATCAAAACACAATTTGCGGGAAAGTTTACTTTTCGGCAAAAAAGAAATGCATTTTTGCATCGTATAGTGCTTGGTGATAAAAAATGGGTTCATTGTGATAACCCCGAGCGCAAAAAATCACACGGACCGCTCTGTATTTGGTGGGACTAATTGGGCGTGGTGTACTATGAGCTGCTACCACAGGGTGAAACTATCGCAGGGCAACTCTACCGAACTCAATTGATGCGCTTGAGCAGAGCATTGAAGCAAAATCAGCCAGAATACGAGCAAACACACGACATGGTAATTTTGCAAACACAACACTCGTCCATATGTTGCGCAGCCGGTCAAAACATACCTTGGATCGCTGAATTGGAAAGTCCTACCCCACTAGCCGTAGAGCCCACTAGTTTTTTGTGGATCAGCACTTTCGTTCTTTTGAAGAACTTCAAAATTTAATTAATTCGTGGATCGCTTCAAAAAACACATAGTTTTTTTTTGAGATGGTATCGGAAATAGCAAAAATATGGAAAAAAACGACCTTTCTAAAACCCAGCACAAGCGGACTCTTATTTGAACGATTTCAGAAGAACACCAGACGTTCACGGAAAAACACCACTAAAAACACTACTAAAACTGCCAAAAATCATAACCGAAATGAGAACATCGCGCATTAAGAAACATTTTACATTCTACAATAATTATTAATCGGTAATAACAAAAATAAAAACGACAAGAAAATCTTCGAGTCCACGATGACTCGAACTCACGAGACACAAGGCAAAATTCTCAGCAACCAGAGCTTTGCCTTCTGCGTGCGTTCTTTACAGCGATTCGCGGCAATGGTATGAGTACAGTGAGGTTGAGATGCCGACTTTTGCTACATGTTTTAGTAGCAGCGCGGAGTTATGAGTTCGATCCCTAGAGAAGGAAGATTAAGTTAAAAAAAAACATTTTTTTTCAGCGTTAATGTTGCTAGCCCAAAATGTTCTTTAAAGCACAAAATGTTCATAATATGACACCCGCTGTGCACGGTTCAAGATAAAGCGGGATTACTCTACTTTTGTCAACAAATGGGCTTGATTTCGGTAGATTTAGAATGAATTTTTCCTGAGTGTAGCGATGAACAACACTTTGAAAAATGAATTTGAAACAAATTTTTCACAATAAACGGTGAAACTTGAAAAAAAATCATTTTAAACTTTTTTGTACAGGTAATAAGAAATTATGTTGGAATCAAAAGCAACTTTTTAGCTTATACATAACTGTGATGTGTTTTATTAAATCAATTTTTATGAGGATCCATTCGTGAGGTGAAAAGAAATTCGCTCACTTCGAAGACTTACTACGCCAGTAATGGAAAATTCATTCGGGTGTGGTGCAGAGGTAGTGTGTGAGGTCTCTATCCCGCCTCGTAAAATCTAATAAAAAGTCTTTTCTTTAAAAACATATACCGGTCACCTTCTCCAGCTATTGGCGCCAGCTGAGAAATTCTGCGTTAAACTGTAGGTCCCCTTTCTATTGTGCAAAAATTATAAGCACACACTCCAAGAGATTGAGACAAGTTCGCCTTGTGGCCCTTTGGACTGTGTCAAGCCAAATAATTTTTCTATTTTTAAAATAGAAAATTCTACGTAAATGATAATTGTAATCAAAAGTCTAGAATTGATATGGAAGCTTTAACTAACTTTGGATGCTAAAAGCAATTTTGTAGGTTTAATATAAACCTACTCACAATGTGTGAATAGTAAATATAAACCCGACAATAAGATATATATGTAAATTGTTGTCCTTAGAATAGGACCATGAACCGAACCTTTCAAATATTTAACCCCCGAAACCTAAGCCCGTTGCGGCCCCCTGCATATAAAGAAAAAGTTCGATTCAAACAATAATTTAGGTAATTTTCTTAAGACAATTCAATTCTACAGAATTGCTTAATTTAATAATTAAAGAAGCGTTTGGCATATTGCGATTTCGGGAGTCAACTTGCAAAAGAGGAAAGCAAGTGCTTCAAAGGAATATCTTAAGAATTTTAAGAACCAGGCACTTTTCAAAGCCTTTTTAGACGACGTGTGAATGATAAATAAGGAATGAGGTCCGTTCGACTTGACGATTGACTTAACTTGGTAATCTGGAAGTAGAGGCAAAAATGTGTCAACTAATTAACAATCTACACAGAGAAAAAAATATGCAAAATCTACACGACCGGAATTTTCAAAACGCATGTTTTTCTACATGCCGCATGTAGAAATGAGAAAACTAAACGCGGCATGTAGAAAAGCTACACAAAAGTAATGGGTTGAAAATCCGGGTCAAAAAGTGTAGAAATCCTACATTTTCGTGTAAGATTTTACATATTATTTGTCTCCAAGTTTGTCAGCCAAGATTGGTTCTGAAAAAACTCGGGGACCTTGGACTGAAACACGATTGGAGCGCGCGTTTAAGGCAAGGCATCTAATACATTATTTGTATTGAATCTGCGTAAAAGCACAAACCAATCTTTGCTTGCATGTAATACTCAAGTATGAATTCATTGCTCTCTTCATTTATATACGAGCAACTGAAATTTGCACACGATTTAAGTAGATTTCCAACATATAGCATTCAGCATTTGTAATTCTAAACGTTTATTTAGAAAACCCACATGCCACGTTTGAAAATCAGTTTGCTAAATGAAGTTAGAGCTACATTTTTCGTTTAGAATGTAGGAATTGTAGGACGTTAATGTAGAAAACCTAAAGCGTTCGTGTGGTATTCAGATTGCTGCATAAGAAATGTTAAAGTTATTTGGATATTAGCTGATTTTCTAATGTCGTGCAGACTTTGCCTTTGCTCACGCAGCACTTAACTTTTCTACATGCGCAGTTTACATTTTTCATTTCAGTTTTTCTGCACGCCACGTTTAGCTTCCTGCATTCTACATTTAGCGTTTGCAATTTAGCTGGCCGAAATACTTTTCGTTTAGGATTGACATTTCTAGGCGCGAAGCGTAGCCACTTTTGTTTTCTCTGTGTATCGGTATGAATCAAAATCAAAACCTCCTGCCCACAACCCGTATCTTACAGTCTATAATGCATTCAAACATACTAACCTTACTTTCATGAACATTTAATAGTTTTGCAGCCTTGGTTTAAAATCGATAGAATAAGACAAATGTTTTAAAGACTAGTACGGTGCATTTTTCCAATGTTTTTTAATTTAAAGCCGCGACTTTTGAAAATTTTAGTTTGACCTCTAAGCTCCATTCTCCGAATTATTTCTTCGTTCCTTTGGCCTGCAGAGATTACCTACCAAGTTTTAAATAGAACGGATGAAAAATAGGATTTGTACGTGATCCCTTTATTTTCCAACCTCGGAGGAGGATTATCTAACAAACCATATTTTATTTAGATCCTTAATTTTTCGACCTTAAAGGTGTATATTCTCAAATTGGTAGGTAAAATTTAGATTTAGTTGGTACATAGAGCTTACCCACTATATTTTATTTGGTTCGGCCTTAGACTTGAACCCACTACCGGACCCAGGGGTTGATTTTCCAAAGGTTGGAAGAGTGTTTTCATATGTTTTTGTTTCATTAAGCGTACAAATTCAGACAAAGCGTATAATGCAGATCGATTCAAAAATATTGTTTGGCCAATTATTTCCAATACTTTGCTTAAAAACCAAGTTTGAAGACGGTCGGATAAAGAGGAAGGGAATATTCCTCATTGTAATGTAAACTAGTTTTATAATACGACTAATATTTGTGTTTTCTTTAAACTGATTTCAATAACGTCAGGCTTAAGAGATATTGGAATAAACGCGTGTGTTGCTTGGGTTCAGTTTTGCTCAGTTTCAAATAATAATTATTTAAGTATTGACTTTAAGCAATTTTTTAAGCCGATTTTTTTTTTTTTTCTCTGTTTCTAGCAATTATTTGTTTGCATCTATTAGACCTCATATTCTAGCAGCAGCCCATACTCTAGCAGCTCAATGTTTTTTGCAATGCATACATACGTGATTTCTACATCTCTTTGCTGTGGTTGTTGCTATTCGACAAATAATTACTGTAAATTAATCACAATCCAATTGTGTGATCTATATATCCTATATAATGATATATAATAATACCAAAAATCAAACTGAAAAAAAATATGCATAAGTATTAATTGATACGAAATTGAATTCCACATCTAAATTTAATGCAATGCACAATTAAATTCATTGACCTCACAAAATTAAAAACCAGAAAACATATTTGCATTAAATATGCAAATGAGATTTACCGAAAATGCTGATATATCTGTACACATACGTATGTATTCATGTGTTTGACAAAGTAAATTGTACATTTTATGTATATACATGTGTTGATTTCGGTATGTTTTCTATTTATACAGAAGCACACACTCACTTACTGAACTTTATATATATATAGCTAGAGAAGTTCACATTTATGTAAGTGTGGATACATATGTATATACATATATATACTTGCCTGCATTACCTATAGAAAAATTCTGGAACAAATGCAGCCGGCAGCAGTGGCTTTTTTCACAGTTGACTAAAACGTAAACATGAAATGTCGGAAAAAGAAAAAATCATGTTCTAAATATATACAATGCCTCTCGTGAGCATTGTTAAGATAGAATATTTCAGACAAAAGAGAGTGAGAGTGAAAGAGTGTGAGAGAGAGAGAGAGAGTGCAGTGGTGAGACCAAGATGATGATGCCGACGTCGTAGACATTTGCTTGATTTAAAATGTTTGAATAATTTTATATATTAAATAAACATTCAAATTTCTCAAAACAATGCTGAAATTCTCTTTAAATTATAGTTTTATTAAGCAAAAATTCTGCGCTATCAAAGTATGATAGAATCCAAAAAGGTAAGAAAGTTGGTCAAGCTCGACTGTATTATACTCTGTACCTGGAGTAGCAGCTGAAAGCAGCGCTGCTGAAAAATAGACAAAAGTTGAGTTCCTTAAGGAAAAGCCTAATAGTATGCATTGTTGTAAGTAACTCCGCTATTTATGATATTATCCGATCTTTATGAAAATTTTTAGATTATACACCCAGAAAATAAAATTTCTAAAACAGGTCGAAACTGCCCCAAATTTTAGAAAATCGCCATTAAAAAAAGAAATTTACTTTTCTTAAAATACATTGATCCATTTTTAATATATAGAAACAAATAGGTAATCAAAGGGCATAGCCGAATAAGCCTGGGAAACCAGCCCAAAAAGATTTTTGAATATTTTGAATCAGGGATGGTAGCTAATATCTAGGAGGAGATGTACGCCAAATTTCAAGTCAATAGGTTCATTGGTTGACAACTAATCTGCAGCAATGCACTATAGGTTTTTTTTCGTTTTTTTTGGCATCAACTTCAAATTGAAAGATAGAAAGCTAAGTTTTTGCACATAAATTAATCAAATTAAAGTAGAATTTCGGTTTTTGTTTATTTTATGATTCGACCACGCCTACATCCCCTTCCCCCAACACGGTACCTAAAATTATTTGGAAAATTCAAAATAAATTTGTTTTTCGATAGATTTCATCTGTTGTGTGCATTTGTACTTACTGAAACAATTAGACATAAATAAAAACATCTAAAACAACCAATTTGGGCCTAACTTATTAAGAAATTTGGTCCTTGTAACAAATTTTTTAATGTTAACCAGTTTTTAACTGTTGTGCCTTAACAACTGTGCCTTAGTTCCAAAGTTTTTAGTATTTAAAAAAATTGATTTTTAAGTTAGTGTTGTGTTCTGAAAATAAAAAACAAATATTAAATTATTTAAATTTATTTATGTTTAAACAGCTTACTTAGGCTACTTACAACGTATGAGAACTTAATTTTCTCTTCTCTTCAAAATATTCTTCGTCTGAAGCAATCACTTCGAGTTCTTCATTAAGTTCTTCGTCATCCTCTAACTCATCTTCTTCAGTTTCATCAGTATCTGGTAAAACTTCAAAGCGTGTTGACTGCAGCAGCGAGAAAACTTCATTTGGTATTTTTTTTTTTATTTTTAATTTGTCTTTCTTTTATGTAGATACTAGTCCGAAATATCTAAGGCTCTGTTAAAAATATCGGTCATGTTGTCCAGTCTGCTGCATTTCCTTGCATGTCCCCTCCTATCACTCTTATATATTTTATTTCGGGACTCGGAAGCATGTTCCGCAAGACAGCCAACAGGAACTAAGGAACTCTCTATTATTTGTTGACCATGTACTAGCACCTTGTGTACAGTAGGCGACATTGGATACCAAGAATAATTATTTTGGTAAACTTCAAAAACCTTTTCGCAGAAAGTTTTAAACTTATTTGAGCTTATTTCATGCTCACAGGAAATGGTTATTAAAATGATGTAAAATTGTTTCAATAATTGTTCATCAACATTTAAAATTGATGATAATAGGGCTGAGTTAGAAAATGCCCTCCTGGCTGTGTTGCCATCATTGGAGTTTCCGCTGCCATTTGGTCTCGGCTTGTCCACATTGAGTCCCATTTCCTTTAAAATTGTCTGTTGTATTAATTGTTTTCGCACCATTAATTGGGGTTTGTCGCAGTCCTTAATCTGCCACTTCTTTATTTCGACTCTATACGAAAGTTTTAAAACGAACTCGAAAAAGCGGATCCAAGCATGCAAAGGGCTGATTCCATACTGAAGAGCATCAATCTTAGGCTTGAAAACATCAGACTTAAAATCTTTAATATAAAGCAATTGCGTTGGTTTTGCTCCACAGATAGGGCAACACTGACATGAGTTGCATCCTGTGAAAATATTTAAGACTTTCCCATCAATTAGGGTCATTTGACCTAAATATTCCACAACTATTTTTTTACCATTATACTCGTACACGTATGTTTTCAGATTTCGAATTTCGGTATCCAAGTTCTCTTTTTCCTTAAGGATGAGGGCACGACTTTCATTAATGAATTCTATTTTCAAAGGCCTACAGAATCGAACCGAATGGGGTATTTTATTGATCCAAATAATTTGTTGGGCCTTGTTTATCAGTTTTAATGGAATAATTGATGTTACAAACAATGCATTATCAGGGGCAGCAAGGTCTTGAAAACGTTGTTTGTACATACTGTGTCCTGTGGAGCCATCAAATCCATAGCTATATATTAATTTTAAACGTATCACATTTGGAAGTATATCCAACACTTCATGTTGCATTTCCAGTATGCGCGAGGCCGTATGGTCCAAAAGTTTTTGTAGAGGAACTTGTGCTTTATTTTCAAAATATTGAATGTCGTCTGGTCTAAGTTTTATTTTAGCACTAGTTAGATCCATATATGGCGGGTATATATCGCAACCGTGCTTTTTTGCATTTTGCTTTAAATTAATATATTGTTCTTTTGTCCATGTTCTTTTATCCATTTTCCAATAAAAATGATAAGGCACTGTCAGCTGACATTTGTACGGGCTCAGTCGAAAAAAGTTTCCTTTTCAGTTTACTTAGATCCTCGCTTGATCCTGCTGCTTTTAAAACAGCAACCATGTCCTTATCTGCTGATTTGGTAGCTGAAACTCTAGCAGCATAAACTAGCATAGGCAATAAGTTATTATTAACTTCTGAAAGCTCTGTCGCCAACTTTCGTTTTTGCCGGGAGCTAGCGTTCTCATAGTCCACTTTTGGACGTCCACCTCTATTTCTCGAGCCACAACTTACGTCGATGTCAATTTTGATCTTTTTATTAAGCCATTCAGAATGCTTACTTTTAAATCTTTGAATTTGTCGTCCGCACTTTGGCCATGTTCTTTCAAAATATTTGACAAAATCGCGTACCTTTTCATTTACTTGAGAATCGACGCTTTTATTTAGGTTATTTTCCCCAATTTTTTGCTGTATATGCTGTTTGACAGCGGCCTCTGAGCGTTTGTGGCTGACAAAAATGTGTAGCAGCTCTGCATGCTCAAACGCATATCCCTCTGGAAAAAGGCGATTTTTTCGCGAAAAAGTAAATTAAAGCAGACAAACGAAGTTGCATATTATTCTGGACACTTTAGTTAGTAACTCTACATTTAAATACCTGAGCACTTTGGAGTGCCTTGCGAGTTCTACTCCACGAAACACTGCTAAATTTGCTAAGATTAATCAAAAAAGCACACATAAATAAAACACGTTTCACGAGGACAAAAACACATAGAATTGACGAATATGTTATATAACTCTTGTTTTACATACCTGAACTACGACTTTGCATCATTTAAAGTTGTATTTTATTTATATGTGGCCAACGAGAGCAATAAAACTTTAGCAATGCTTTAAGCTAAACTGTACACAAAGCTACCACGTGCGTAATCAGCTGACTTTGACAGTGTATCGATCAATCAGTGTGACCGTGAAAAATATTATCGATTGATTTTTTATTTAACTAGAGTATTATAAACATAAAAAT
>JBAMBO010000737.1:0-15141 GCA_037044535.1 Lordiphosa magnipectinata | reverse complement strand
AAGGGCCGTGGTGGAGAGAACAAGACCAATACTTAGAAATCCGGCTGCCTCATTCACCCAGAAAAAGAAGTCTAATATCTTGGCGTAGTCTTTGAAAACAAGCTAAGATTTGATAAGCACTTGGAGTATACACTTAGTAAGTGTACTAGAGCACTGTTCACATGTAGGAGCATTGCCGGAAAATAGTGGGGCATGGCACCACAAATACTCCGTTGGCTATACCTCATGGTAGTGAGACCGATGCTTACTTATGGAGCTGTAGTGTGGGGAGATAGGGCAAAACTGCAAAGCTGCAAAGTCTGGCATGTATATGCATGACCGGAGCCATGCGTACCTGTCCGACAGCGGCACTAGAGGTCTTGATGGAGCTAACACCACTCCACCATACCATCTGCCTGAAGAAGAAAGCAACACTGCTAAGACTAACAGCAGAAGGAGTGGGTAGAAACCACATAGTAAGCCTAAGGGACTCTGAGAAGCTGGAGTAGGAAATCCCTATAATCCTCCAACCCAGAGACGATATGGTGTCTGAGTACCACTTTGACAGGAACTTCACTGTTCACAAAAGTAATAAGAGAGGTTGGATCTCACTAGAAGAAACATACAAAATGCAACCACACACAATTCAGTGGTACACAGACGGGTCCCTTACGCCCCAAGGAACTGGACTTGGGGTAGCAGGACCGGGAACGAAAAGGTCTGAGGCAATGGGAGAATTCGCTAGTATATTTCAAGCCGAAGTATGTACCATCTCCCGATGTGCAGACCTTAATATGGGGAAAGAACTAACATAACAAAGAGATAGCTATCCTTTCTGATAGCCAAGCAGCGCTCAATGCGACAAGTTCACATCTAAGCTAGTCTTAGAGACAAAGAACAAATTAGACCAACTATAGTTGGCTATAGGCAGCAGGAACAACCTGACCCTACGTTGGATACCGGGACTTAATAATATCCCCGGAAACGAATTGGCCGACGAATTGGCACGCAAGGGTGCAGCCACCGCAATGGTAGGCCTGGAACCCTACAACGGCATAGGCCAACACACAATAAAAAGTCTAATTAGAAAGGAAGAGAATACGCTTAGAATAGCCTCCTGGGTAAACACCAGGGGGATGAGACAAGCTAAAGTATTAATAGTGAACCATAACCTCAAAAGGTTCAAAAAGTTAATCCAACAAGGAAAGAATGCCCTAAGGATCTTGACAGGGCTCTACACGGGCCACTGCAGACTGCGGAGCCACATGTACAAGTTGAAAATAACAAACACCCAACTATGCAGATATTGCGAAGAGAAGGAGGAGTCCTCCGAGCATATACTAGCACACTGCGATGCTCTAGCGAGGCGCAGACTCAGTAGAAACACATTTTACACCCAACCAATATCAGTAACCTAGAACACACGAAAATCCTGACCTTTGTACAGGAAATAGGGCTACTAGGAGAGTTGTAAAATCAGTACGGCGGCACAATAGACCAAGATTGGTCGCGGTGCGCTATTCTCCCAACACTAAATAAATAAATAATCACTTAGAACGTCGAGGTCGTGGGATCAAGTCGCCGTAGAAGCATAGGTTTTATTTCTGGAAAGGTAATTAAGAAACTGCCCGAAAATATTTGAAGGGTTAGATCGCCAAATAGGAAAGACATTTGTTTTTTCCACAGTTGTTACATCCAGACCCAAAAGTAGCATACAGTTTAGTAAGTTTTTAGAGCGAAGCTCTTTTAAGGACGTTCGACTGGGGGACTTAAACTAAAAAGATTTGTCTTTGAGACATATTTCTTTGGCTACGCTTATGTGTTTGCATATTGTATATGCAAAGTCAGTCGCTTTTACCATTTGCCATAGCAGTGAGTTAACAGCTAGTCAATAAAGAGTTAACAGTGGGTTATCAGTGGGATAACAGTGGGTTAACTATCAACAGAGCTTCGCTCGTACCGGGCGTCCCATGACACCTGCTCGGTTTGGGTGTGTTGATTCTTGTCATAAAGGCAAGCAATTGTTTTCCACATCCTAGAAAAACTTTTGGCATTTCAGCTAGATATCATTTTATTTTCACATTATTTCAGTCTATCTGATTCATGGCAAAAATTTGGAATCACGATTTGAATTTTTGTCAGCAACATCAGCATGATGAATAAATACTCTAACTTGAAACACAATCAAAACTCTTAGTCCTTAAAAAGTACAAAATGATTTTACAACGCGCTGGAACTTCCAAGTCCTCTTATTAACACTTTTTTAATGACTCCAGAGACTTATCTATGAGACAGATTATTCGGAACTTTAATCTTAATTCAAACTGTACACCAAAATCGGAGAATTACTAAATCGAAATATCTATCTATCGTGCTATAATTGTGTTTCGTGCTGCCACGTGCTAAGCCACTTTCGTGGCCCTGATAGTACATTTTCGTTTTATGTAAATAAGTAAAAGGAAGTTTGAATTCAAAACAATTGAACAAATTTCCCAGTTCTTCTTTATTTTATCACAATCTTCTTTGACCTTTCTATCCCTGCTTCTTCTTTTTCATATAACTCCTTTCCGTCTGCACCGAGGTACTTTGTTGTAGTGATGTCGTCGACGATTGTTTGCGCGACGACAGCAGCGATGAATGTGAACGCATTAGGGCTGATCTACGGGATTGTATCTGCACGGATCTAGTTTTTTCCAATTGTTGACTTAGCTGCGTTCCAGCTGAACTTTCCGATGTCTGATTGTTGGCCAATTCACCCTTCATCAGCTCCAATGTCATGGCTGCATGTTGTATTTGACGCGTTATGCGTTCACGTTCACGTTCCTCCCTCAGGCGATCAAAATCATCCATACTGGTCTGGGCACTTAACAACTCCTCATCTTCCCCCAAAGCCACATCCGATCCCAACAGATCATTCGAGGATATTGAAATCGACATGGAACTGCGACTGAAGGTAAACTGACGTGGAGCAAATCGTATGCGTAGTTCGGCATCTTCGCTCTCCGCTTCACCCTCCTCATCGAATTCCGTAAAGTCGGGTTCATCTGAAGTCACGGGCGCTTTGATAGTCAGCTTGGATAGATCTAATTTGGCAGTCGAAGCCTCTGGATGTTCAGCGCGTTGAGTATCCAACTGATAGGGCAACTCATTGGGGAACACCTCATCCCAGTATTGATCACGCACCAATTGCGGATGATCGTTGTGCATTTCATCCACAATCAAGTAGCTAACCTGAAGATTTCGATCGATCAGCCAGTTGAGTTCAAAGTCATCGTCGTCATCACCAAAGGGACAAATCAGAGTCTCCGCCACCTTAAGCCAACCCATGAAGAAGAAGAACTCCAAAGTGCTGAAAAGTGGGAAATAGAAATTGATAATGTTCTTATAGCTGCTGCCCTCGGCGTGCCTTTCGATCCATTGGTGTCCAAAAATGGCAGCCAGAAAGTAGCTATACACAGCCAGTGTCACCACTTGCGTGTAGACCAGAGGCACACTGATCGTGTCGTAATGAATGAGCATATTGCAGCCAGAACGAAATTTGTTAATCTCATCAATCATTGATTTGAGCGAGAAATCATCCCAAATGCGTCCCTCTTTCCTGGCGCGAGTGCAGATACTTGTGGCCCATATAATGGGCATCCAGTATTTCGGATGCTTGGGAAATTTTGCATCCATGGCTTGTATAATGCTGGCCTCATTCTTGTTAAGTAAGCCGCAATCGATGAAGAAATCGTAGGTGGGAAAACGTCGCTTGATGACGGGTGATATGAGAGTTAGAACCATGGTTAGAGAGAGACAAACATAGCGCATAATGGTGCGACGCATGAGACGACCATGTTCGTCCTGACCTCGTACCAGAGCACTAACATACACCGCCAAGGGATCTGGCCAGGGTACCGAAGTGTATTGTTTCCACCAGCGATCGATTATGATGGCCACATAGAAGCCAAGCACAAAGGAGAGGGGAATCAACGAGCCATAGCTATGGCAATAGTCCACAATATCTTCGAAGATGCTGAAAAAATGGGGTTAGTTAAGCATGTCAAGCGCGTTTTACATTTACATACCCTTTGTCATGTGGCGTCAACACATAGCGATACAAAAGAGCCATGGCATAAAAACTGGCCAGAAACGTTAACAAGTCAACCCAAATAATCTTATAAATGCTCGCTCGCCATCTGATAATCAGATATAGTGTCATAAATTGACTTTTCGCGGTTACTTTTTCTATTTTTAACTTACCTGGCCAACAGCTTCCAGAAACAGCCGAAACGGCGACAAGTAGCTACTTCTGCTGTATACGAAACAGTCATATCTGCGCTAGTTCACAAATGCGAATGAAGTTTCAGACAAATTTAGTTTGAAGGTTTGCGTAGCAAAGGCCTACTGGTGTTAACAAATTTGTCTTGGAATTCAAAATCACTGCCAAGACCCTGGGCGTCGTACTGAACAGGAAACTACTCTGGCACGACAATATTACTGAGCGAGTGAAGAAGGCATCCAATGCCCTCCTTATGTTAATAGGCTATACACAGACATAGTACTCCACAGTACTCCCCATGCTCTATGGAGTTCTAGTAAGGTGGCCAGCACTCGGGAAACTCTCAGTCTTGAGCACTTTACACAAGGTACAGAGAAGTGCTGAAATATGTATGAGCGGCGCCCTCCGAACCATCCCAACGGAAGCACTAAACACCATATTTCATCTTCTTCCACTAGACTTGACAGTTAACTGTCTAAACAGTTAGCGGGCATTACAGCCCTCAGATTAAGAGATTCTGAAGCCTGGAACGCGGTTAACTTAGGACACTCAACTACACTAAATCGTCAACATCAGTAGTGGACGCGACTGGGATAACCTGCCCCCCAGTAGAACAAATGCCATCAATATCTACACCAGCGATGCCCAGCCGCATGCTATTTGAGTACGTTTTGTGTTTGTAATTGCACCGAAGATAGGAAATCAATGAACGTATACATGCAGGTCGCGACGTATACAAAACGACACACATGCAAACGAGCAAAAGCGGACCAGCCAGAAGGAAACCGTTTCACTGGTGGACCAGCGAAATACAAAATAATCGGCAGGAGTGCAATCACTCTAAAAGGCAATACCAACGCTTGATGAAGCGATCCCGGCAGAGGCCGCTAGACCAACAGGCCCATCTCCAAGTCGAAATACTACAAGCTGCGTTCCAAACGCGCCGAGCTGAACTCAACAAGGCCATCAAACAGAGCAAGGCAAACTGCTGGAAAGTATTGTGCGAAGAAGCGGAGAAACAACCTCTTGGGCAAGCCTACAAGGTCGTCATGGGAAAGCTGGCAAGGCGGCCATCTCCCACATGGCCAACGCAGCTACAAGCAATTGTCCATATGCTATTTCCGGCACACCCAGAGACAATAGACCACACGATAGAGACGGAATTATCGCACGATTGTACTACGAACGCAGAGGAAGTACTAACTGCACTTTCCCGTGTTCACGTCCATAAAGCGCCTGGGCCAGACGGTATCCCAACAAAAGCTGTAAAAATTATCGTGGGAGCACAGCCGAACGTTTTTGCTGATCTCTTTCCATCAAGATGGAAGCTCCAAAGACTGGTTCTGCTCCCAAAAGGGGACAAGAATATGGAGGACCCCTCTGCATACAGACCATTGTGTATGCTAGATGTCATCGGCAAACTGTTCGAGCGCATCTTATGCAACCGTCTAGAGGCGGAATTGCAAGAACGGCACGGCCTCTCAAACCGGCAGTTCGGCTTTAGAAAGCAGCTTAGTACATTAGACGCAATTTCAATGGTGGTGCACACAGCCCGCAGGGCCACAGCTGGAAGAAGATGGCGCGGTGGTAGTAAGGAGTATTGCCTGGTTACGACGCTTGACGTGAAGAACGCATTTAACTCCGCTCGCTGGGAAAAAATACTCCAAGCACTCACTCGTCTTGGTATATCTAAGTATCTGGTGAAATTGGTAGCCAGCTACTTCGAGAACCGTATTCTGCTTTACGACACATCAGATGGGAGGCAAACATACGGAGTCACAGACGGCGTGCCACAGGGCTCAGTTATAGGGCCGATTCTGTGGAACGTGATGTATGACGGAGTTCTGAGGCTAGCTACACCGATAGGCGTCAGCATTGTTGGTTTTGCAGACGACATCGCGATCGTCGCAGTAGCCAAAAAACTGGAGAACGTTCAGTGTAGAACCAACGACGCGATAGTGCGGGTGACCGATTGGCTAGAGGACAACGGGTTGAGCCTGGCTCCCCATAAAACCGAAGCGGTCCTTATAAGCAGCAGGAAACGTGTGGAAACTGCCAACATCAGAGTCGGAGACCAGCACATCATATCGAAGGATGACATAAAGTACCTGGGGGTTATGCTGGACCATAGGCTTAACTTTAAAAGCCACCTAGCGTACGTGGAGGAAGAGGCCACCAAAGGAACGCATGCCTTATCTGGAATTATGGCGAACATCGGTGGACCTCGACAACGTAGCAGATGGCTGATCTGCAACGTAGTCAGGTCGATCATAATGTACGCAGCACCGATATGGGCCCCTGCAATGACCGTGCCATCATACAGCCGCGGATGCAAAAGCGCGTACAGGAGGTGTGCCCTCCGAGTCACCTGCAGTTTCCGGACTGTGTCGGAGGACGCGGCGCTAGTCTTAGCAGGAATGGTGCCGCTTGACCTGTTAGCGATGGAAAGCAGTGAAGCAGATGAGCATCGACGAGAGAGGACGATGACGCAATGGCAGGCGAGGTGGAGTACTACCACCAACGGCAGCTGGACAAGAAGACTAATTGCGGACATAAAGCCGTGGTTGGGTAGACAGCACGGACAAACCGACTTTTACCTATCACAGCTACTGACCGGACATGGATGCTTCAAATCTTATCTCTATAGATTTAAGCATGAGACAGATCCGTTTTGTACACACTGTACGCGGACCATAGAAGACGCAGAACATATATTCTTTGTCTGTCCGAGATTCGCTGCCGAACGGGAAGAGCTATGCCTAGGTATTGGGAGGCCATTCACAGTCACTGACTTGATGGACATCCTACTCAGCTCGCAAAACAATTGGAATGCAATATGCACCATGGCTGCAGAGGTTCTAAAATCCTTGCGTCGCGCTGAACGACAGCGCAATTCGACTTCAACCCCTAGATAGGAATCTAGTGGCGGCCTTCGTGCCATCTCCCCCTTGTGAAGTAATATTTAGCGGTGGTTCCGCAAGAGGGAAACGGAGAGTAGGGGTGGTTTTAGTGGGTGAGGAACTCCAAGTCCCACACTTAAAGGCTTTCAATGCTTTCCCCCCCATTAAAAAATAAAAAAAAAACACATGCAAACGATTTCGTGTGTGTGCGGTTTTGTTCTCTTCTTTGATAGGTGTTTGCGCGCGCAAGCAAACTGACCAACAACAATTTCATTATTGGTATTAGGGAAATCACATTCTGGCTCTCATTGGTGGCCATCCAGGAGGTCGGCAAATACCTCACCCTTGGTCGAAGAGGGAACATATACATTTACTCTGATAGTCAAGCAGCTCTAAGGGCTCTTGAATCGTACACCAGTAACGCCAAGACGCTCACGGAATGCCGCAGATCCTTAAATGTGATCGCTCAGCATCTTTGTATCCACCACATCCGGGTACCTGGACACCATATCATTGAGGGTAACGAGTCAGCCGACAAACTGGCAAGACAGGGTACTAAAATTCAGCTCTTTCCGAAAAAGAGCTTGATAGCGATGCCCTCAGCCTCACATAAGCTAATCTTAAGGGATGAAACCTGCCGCCTGGAATAACCTTCTGGTTTGCACTGGCCCTCACGTGGCCCTCGCTTAACCTAAAACGAACCAATAGCCTTTAGCGCCAAAGTAGAGAAAACATCTCACTTCTGGTAGGGGCATGCAGCACGCTTGGACGTAGCTCACGACTCCGACTTCTGTAGAAGCTGCAAGTTTGAGAAAGAGTAGGAGACATTACTTCATCATCTTTGCCATTGCCCAGCTCTTAGTAGAAGAAGAATCAAAACTCTTGGTCACCCCGTTCTACTCGACCTCTCGAAAGTGTCCGAGATAAAGATTCCGTCTCTACTGAAATTCTTAACTTTGTCACAATGTTTCAGTTGGAAGGAACCGCCCCCCTGGCTAAAATAGAGATTTATATGGTAGTGGGCCTATCTTGGCCTAAGTGTAGCCATCTCAACCTAACCTTTGCTGCCAGTTCTTTATTTATGGAATATTAAGCAATATGTTGTTTATGCAGATTATGCTTTCTTTTAACACCTAGACTTACTTGGGTAAATATGTTCGAAAAGCAGTCGACTGTTTCTTTTTTTTGTGTCTTTACTTTACTTTACTTGGCATTAACTGTCACACAACGTCTAACCTAAGTAATGCTAAATATCTCATTTCACTTTATTAGCCAGCTTCATCATGACTGTTACATATACTGCCAGTGTTACTACTTCACGGGTTTTAAGCAACTTTTTGCGACTGCTTTTCAGGTAAGTACCACCATAATCCTTTCCTCTCTCTCCTACATAAAGCCCTCTCAAAACAGATGGCGCGGCAGTATTTACAAGTTGGTATGGTTAGACCTATTAGTATTTCTGGTACTCTACCTTATACTAGCCCTTATCTATCGTTTGCTGTTGGGTGCTGAAGGACAAAGGTAAGTAATGTCCACCTCGTTGGCTTCCTAATTCAATTTGCTTACCTCCAGAATCTTTGAGGGTGTTGCCTACTATTGCTCAACGAATGCTAGCCTCATTCCTTTGGCCTTTGTCCTGGGCTTCTATGTCAATTTGGTGATGAGCCGTTGGTGGGACCAGTATATTACCATACCCTGGCCCGATACCATAGCCATACTTGTCCGGGCCTATCTAATGGGATCCGATGATCGTGCACGTGCCATGCGTCGTACCATCTTACGTTATGTCTGTCTCTGCCAGCTAATAGTTTTCACCTTGATCTCGCCACGTGTGAAGAAACGATTTCCCACCTACCAGCAAATTATTGAGGCAGGTCTGTTGCAGGAGAATGAGAAGAACATTATCGAGGCTTTGGATGTGGCTTTTCCGTACTATCCCAAACATTGGATGCCCATTGTGTGGGCTGCCAGTGTGGTGATGCGTGCCAGGCGGGAGAATAAGATACGCGATGATTTCGCCGTGAAGACAATCATTGACGAAATGAATCAATTTCGTGGAGCTTGCGGTTATCTCTTGTACTACGATTGGGTTAATGTGCCACTGGTGTACACTCAAGTGGTTACCTGGGCCACCTACACATTCTTTCTGTTCACTATTATAGGCCAGCAATGGACCAAGGATGAAGCGAAATCACCGGTGCATCCGTATTTTCCCATTTTTACATTTTTGCAGTTCTTTTTCTACATGGGTTGGCTGAAAGTGGCCGAGACATTGATCAATCCCTTTGGCGAAGACGACGATGATTTTGAGGTTGGTTGGAATAATTTTCACATTTATAAACTTAAACCATAATCTTTGACAGCTGAACTGGATGGTAGATCGTAATCTAACTGTATCCTACTTAATTGTGGATGAAATGCATGCTGAAAATCCGGAATTGGTTAAGGATCAGTACTGGGATGAGGTATCTCCCAATGAGCTACCCTATACCGATGAAACGAAGCGCCATGCGCCTCCAGAGGCCTCCACCGCCAAGTTAGACTTTACCAAGTCGGTAAGGTGCTAGACTGTAGATAAAACTGTAAATCTTCATTCATTCTTACCTTAATCCAAGAAACAAGCCGTAAGCGCAAGTCCCCACGGCAGCACTCGCAGCTCTCACAGTGCTCGCAGTTTTCATCCATTCACCAATAATATGGTGGGCAGTCACAGTTCGAGTACTTTATCCTTTTTCCCATCCAGACTGAGTTCAGCTGAAGGGAATCTGAAAAAAGAAGCTAGTGCTGAAGTGCGGCCCATACCTTCAAATCGTAAGTTGTAAACTTAACTAAAGGCGCTAGAAAATAGTGTTAATAGCCATAACTAAACTCTAGTGAACTTTGATGAGCTTATTGAGCAACGCCATCGTGAGAGAAGGGCACGCATGCGTTCTCGCTTTTTGAATATGCGTAGTACACATACACGGAATGCACCTTCGGGAGGTTACACCGTAACCATATTGCGTCCACCCTCATTGATTAATATGTCGCAAGGTGGAGAAGAGGAAGAAGTTGAGGAGCATACTGAATCGGAAGCCAATAAATATGGAAAAAATGTCTAGAATTTCTAGGTAATTCTGAAGGATTTTTGAACTTATTTTATTGCTCTTTTATTAGATATTGTTTTTAATAAAATGAATGAATGAATTTAATTTAAATGAATGAAATCCAATACAATTGTTTTTGTACAACGCGAAGATATAGGCACAAACACGAGGAAACACAAAGCAAAAACCGGGAGAAAACACACTAACACTTAGCATAGGATAGGACAGGATGTACTTCAGCAAGACAACACAAATGCTGGCTCCTCAGATGTTGATGAGGTGGATCGCCCTCCCTTCCATGGTCATTCAGTGCCAAGGAAAATCCCTAAAATAAATCTCGAATGACCCCTCTTAATTAAGGAGAACTACAGGGGTGGCATGCTAGTAGAGATCAAAAATATTGGTTTAGAACATTATAAAGAATTTTATTTAAATATTGAAGTTTGAACTAGTCATCAATTTGGGCATCGCTGGCATTAAAATAATATTAAGAAAACAATAGCGACCCAACAATAAAATTTAGAATTATAACATATAAATTGCCAAAAAGCTAAATAGAAAATTAAAACATAAAATGTAAATCCAAATATGGTTTAAAATCAAATAAAATTCGGGCAGGGTTTGAAATCAAAGGAAATGGTGATGGTGGATGTGAAAGGCAAAGTCGCTCAACTTATGGTTGGTGTCTCCGCTAAATTGCGGTCCAAGCTTAACGAGGCGCTTGAGTAAAAAGAACAACGCTTGAACGAGAATTTTGAGTTCTTATTTTAACGGAAATAGTTGTTTTTCTTTTTTTTCCCTTGACTCAGGTATTAGCAATTATAAAAGATTTTCAATCTGTCTCTTTTTGTGTCTTACTCTGTTTAAACAATCAATTGGTTGAACACTTACATAGTCTTGTTATCCATCGCCGAAAGTACTTTCTCCGATGCTGGGACCGCTGTTCAATTAATAAAGGGAATTATTTAAATCAAAAATCTCTACGGCTCCTTTTGTTTTAAACTTCTTTTTCGGCCGCAAGAAAAAAAACTCAAAATTCACTAAGAAAAAAAGTGTTTCTCTTCTCACTAGTTTTTTCCTCTGCTTTCGGCTTGCAGGGCAATTTAAGCACAAAAAAAAAGAATTTAGTTTTTACGCAACGGCCATTAACTTTTGTTGTTTGTCTAAACAAATTAAAACACCAATTCAATCATTGGCAATTTACTGATTTTTTTTTTTTCTCATGCGACTTTCTTTGTTCCTTCTTTTTGATCGAACTTTGAACCGTCGTCGGTCCAACAGGCCACCAGTACTATTATACGCTCGAATAAAACGGGACTTCTTTCGTCTGGGACTTAGTGCACTTTTCGACCTTTTTGACAACGAAGACGATTAAGCAGGGCTGCGCTCACAAAAAAAGCACTCAAACTCGAGTGAATATATAACACTCAAGGTGGAGTTTTGCCGACTTTACAAGTACCTCCAAAAACGCTGGTAGCTCCGCCACTCAACTTAAGATTAATCCAGTTTGGACCAGGGTTATATTTTTGACTCCAGATAGGGCGCCAAACCTGGAAATCAATCCAAGTTGAATTTTGCCTCTACTAGTGGACAGAACCCACTCAAACTGAGGACAAAATCAACTCATCTATTGCTAGGCTTAGCACCAACGAAATGCTTTTCTTTTTGTTCTCCTTATATGTTGCTCCACTTGATTGTCGAAGACCACTCGCGACACTTATACAATTTCGCTTAAAAACTTTTACTTTGGCCGAGGATGAAAATGGTCGGAGTTGTAAGTGCGAACACAACTGGTCTGGAGCACAATTCAAAGAGGAATAGAACGACTATGACGCTGGAGTTCTGGAGGGAACCTTTTACCATGGTGTGGTGAAAGTGGCCATCTTGAGAGAAAGGCATAGCAAATAATTTTCGCTCCTTGTCTTTGCACTACTTTCTCTATATCGCTACCGATGGATGGCGCTTTACCCTTACGATATTCGCAATTCTAATTAAATTTAACGGTCAACTGAAGTTTGTTGCAAATACAAGCGTTACATACTTACCGAGCAACACTCTGCTCATCTTACTAGAGCAAATACTTAACATTTATCTATACCATCAGCGCATCGCAGAACGTCAAAATTAGGTAAGCTCCCGACCATTTTCATATCTTTTGTATAATTTTCTAATCGCAATAAAGAATTCGGACCCAATTGAAGTAACTCACGTTCTTACACTTTGATATGAGACAAATCAATTATGTGTAAAATGTATCTGAATAGTTTTTATTATAAAGAATGTGATATATTATATGTGAATAGTGTTAGTTTTTCATGTGTTAGTCCCGGAACCCATCCTTTTCATACTAGACGACATCAACCCTATGTTCGTAAAAATTAACCAAAAGCTTTGACCTACATAACTTATATTTTTAAGACCGTCTTAAACACGACAAATTTACAGAACTCTTTGAAAGGAGAAATGGTTATTTCTTTCCCCAAATCTACTTATGAGTACCGACCAATATCTATACTTCCGTTCCTCCAGGTACAATAGGTGGCTACTTTGGAGTCTTCCAGTATGTTTTTTAGATGTAGATTGAATCTGGCGTTGTGGTTGAAATAAACTTCTAGATATTTGTATATTCGCAGTGCATCAATTGTTTTTTGTATACGTCTAGGTGAATCAGATAATACAACTATATCAGCAGCATAGAGTGGTGACGATTTTTTTGAACTAGTTCATTTGAACTAGTCTTTTAAATTTAATGAACTAGGTCTTGGTGTTTGAACTATAGTTCATTTTTTGAGCTACAGTTTATTTTTTGAACTATAGTTCATTTGAATATGTAAAATGTATAAAAATTACAAAATTTGCTTAAATTCTCATTTGAATTTAGATTATTAAAAGAAATAGATAGATGGCAAATATAGACAGTTAAATAGAAGTTGTAAACCGAACGATCAACAAATCGCGAAAGTTGAATATTATTCATATAAGCTTATAATGGTCAAAAAATCGCGAAAATTTGACAAATTTTCATTTCATTATTAATGAAAGCGCAGACGTTGATAAATAAGAGTTGTAGATTGAACAGCCCAAAATATATTGCGAAACTTGTAAACTACTGGCCAAAATAGGAGGTGTAGATCAAATTTTAAAAAAATCGCGCAATTGGCAAAATAAACCAAAGATTATTATGAATATTTGATGAACGGCGAGATTACACGGGTGAATAAAGCAGGTGTGAAATATGCAATATTGTTTTTAGCGGACCTAGATTATTTTTCAATAAATATAAGATGTGTGCAATCAGAATTCAAATCGGACATGCGGTTTAAAATATTTCAAAACCGCTATCTACTCATGTATCAAACAGTGTGTATTCAGCCAAAAATACATTTGGATACATTTTCTGTTTTTGTTTGACTATGGGCCGATTTCTCATAATCTTTATAGAGATATATGTCACATAAACTTACAAATTACAGATCAATATTTTAGCAGCTGCAAAAACAAGCAGATATTTAGATGAACAGAAATCGGCCCTATTAAGTATTTCGTAAAGAAAGGTTTTGAATAAAATGCATTATGGATTAGGTTGTTCGATCTTTTTCATTGTGTTCACTTGTTATATTTATTATAAACATTTTATCATTCTTCATTTGAAGTTTTTAAATATAAACATTTATTCATAGAAATTAAAAACTATTTTTGAAGGTTCAGGAGAGCTTGCTTCTTCAAGCCGAAGATTATATATACCCGTGCAGCTTTTAAACTCAAAGAGTAGATTGAAACAGGCAGACGGGTGGATAGATTAATTAACAGGAATGTGGTCAAAGATGCTCCCTTGTAAGCGTTACAAACATATGGCCAAAAATATCATACCATCTTTAAAGGTATAAAATCTGATGAATATTCGGAGCAGTCAAAGGCGGCATCGCAGGCTAAAGGAGACGGAATGCGTCTGAAAAATGTTTATATTAAAACTCCACATTACATTACTTTTTCATATTATTGTGCAAAATCGCTAGAGCATTTACATTTTCCGGAAGTAACAAGCTTCTTCTTTCTCTTACGACTTGCGCAGCCAAAGAAAACAGACGCTCCGAAGGAACTGATGTTGCCACAAATTGCCCACAATGCATAGTCTCTTCTGCATGTATAAAAAGAGCTGAGGGTAAATCGAGTTTCTCTCTTTCCACCATTAAAGTGGATCTTCAGATCTTCAGCCCATTATTAATGGTGATCATTCGAAGATCTCGCTTAATACCAAGAACGTGCTTATTGAGTAAACAGCCATGGATCTAACCAAGGCTAAGGTGGTACTGGATACCATTGACTGTTTCTTCGCCGAGCATTATGCCGAGAAGTTTACTGTTGAGCTTTGTTATGTGGTTATGTGGAAGACGGTCCGGGAGGGAAAAATTTTTCGGTGAAGCCTGCCAACGCCTATATATGCATAACTGAGTCTGGAGGCACAGGAAAAGAGAGACGCCCTGACTGTAAGAATTACCCCAACGCGACAAGATGTGATTTCTGTCTGCGACATCTATGAAGACAAAGCTATCGATTTTGGCTATAGAAACATAAAGAAATCCCTGCCAACATTTATGCAGATAGCAAAACAGTTTCCTCTCAACACACTGACCGAGCAACTGCGAGAGCAAGTGTCGAAGCCCCGACTTAACGCGCACGCAAACTCAACAAATCCATCGAAACCATGCCGGCTGTGTCTCATGTGTTAAACAGTGTGTATGCAGCCTTAAAATTTGCTTAAATATTTAAAATAATGAACTATAGTTCAAACGAGCTATAGTTCAAAAAATGAACCATAGTTCAAGTGAATTATAGCTCGAATAATGAACTATAGTTCAAAAAATGAACTATAGTTTAAAAAATGAAGTATGGTTCAAAAAATTCACCATAGTTC
>JBAMBO010000736.1:0-18025 GCA_037044535.1 Lordiphosa magnipectinata | reverse complement strand
CAAGGACCGTGGTGGAGAGAACAAGACCATCACTTAGAAATCCGGCTGAATCATTAAACCAGAAAAAGAGGTCAAATATCTTGGCGTAGTCTTTGACAACAAGCTAAGATTTGATAAGCATTTGGAGTATACACTTAGTAAGTGTACTAGAGCACTGTTCTCATGTAGGAGCATAGCCGGAAAATCGTTGGGCATGGCACCACAAACACTCCGTTGGCTATACCTCATGGTAGTCAGACCGATGCTCACTTATGGAGCTGTAGTGAGGGGTGATAGGGCAAAACTGCAAAAACTGCAAGGGCTGGCATGTATATGCATGACCGGAGCCAGGCGTACCTGGCCGACAGCGGCATTAGAGGTCTTGATGGAGCTAACACCACTCCACCATACCATCTGCCTGAAGAAGAAAGCAACACTGCTAAGACTTACAGCAGAAGGAGTGGGTAGAAACCACATAGTAAGCCTAAAAGACTCTGAGAAGCTGAAGAAGGAAATCCCTATAATCCTTCAACCCAGAGACGATATGGTGGCTGAGTACCACTTTGACAGGAACTTCACTGTTCACAAAAGTAATAAGAGAGATTGGATCTCACTATAAGAAACATACAAAATGCAACCACACACAATTCAGTGGTACACAGACGGGTCCCTTACGCCCCAAAGGAACTGGACTTGGGCTAGCAGGACCGGGAACGAAAAGGTCTGAGGCAATGGGAGAATTCGCAAGTATATTTCAAGCCGAAGTATGTGCCATGGGACACATGGGAAAGAACTACCATAACAGAGACATAGCTATCCTTTCTGATAGCCAAGCAGCGCTCAATGCGCTTAGCAGCAACAAGTTCACCTCTAAGCTAGTCTTAGAGACGAAGAATAACCAGGACCAACAACCTGACCCTACTGCGGCATAGGCTAACACACCATAATAAGTCTCCTTAGAAAGGAAGAGAATACGCTTAGAACAGCCTCCTGGGTAAACACTGGGGTCTTGAGACAAGCAAAAGCATTAATAGTGGACCACATCCAGAAAAGCTCCCAGAAATTAATCCAACAAGGAAAGAATGCCCTAAGGATCTTGACAGGGCTCTACAGGGGCCACTGCAGACTGCGGAGCCACATGTACAAGTTGAGAATAACAAACACCCAACTATGCAGATATTGCGAGGAGAAGGAGGAGTCCTCCGAGCATATACGAGCACACTGCGATGCTCTAGCGAGGCGCAGACTCAGTAGAAACACATTTTACACCTAACCAATATCAGTAACCTAGAACCCACGAAAATCCTGACCTTCATACAGGAAATAGGGCTGCTAGGAGAGTTGTAAATCAGTAAGGCGGCACAATAGACCAAGATTGGTCGCGGTGCGCTATTCTCCCAACACTAAATAAATAAATAATCACTTAGAACGTCGAGGTCGTGGGATCAAGTCGCCGTAGAAGCATAGGTTTTATTTCAGGGAAGGTAGTTAAGAAACTGCCCGAAAATATTTGAGGGGTTAGATCGCCAAATAGGAAAGACATTTGTTTTCCCACAGTTGTAACATCCAGACCCAAAAACAACATACAGTTAAGAAGTTTTTAGAGCGAAGTTCTTTTAAGGACGTTCGACTGGGGGACTTAAACTAAAAAAAGTTTCGTCTTTGAGGCAGATTTCTTTGGCTTCGCTTATGTGTTTGCATATTGTATTTGCAAAGTCAGTCGCTTCTACCATTTGCCGTAGCAGTGAGTTAACAGAGAGTTAACAGTGAGTTAATAGAGAGTTAACAGTGGGTTAACAGTAGGTTTTCAGTGGGCTAACAGTGGGTTACCTATCAACAGAGCTTCGCTCGTACCGGGCGTTCCTTGACACCTACTCTGTTTTGGTGTGTTGATTCTTGACATAAAGGCAAGCAATTGTATTCCACATCCTAGACAAACTTTTGGCATTTTAGCTAGAGATAATTTTGTTTTCACATTATTTCAGTCTATCTGATTCATGGGAAAAATTTGGAATCACGATTTGAATTTTATCAGCAACATCAGAATGATGAATGAATACTCTAACTTGAAACACAATCAAATCTTTTAGTCCTTAAGAAGTACAAATGCTTTTACAACGCGCTGGACCTATTAAGTCGTCTTAACACTTTTTTATAGACTCCAGAGACTTATCTATGAGTCAAATCATTCGGAACTTTATCATAGTGTCCTCATAATCATTTATCTTAATCTTAGAAGAATTACTTGATCGGAAAATCTATCTTTCGTGCTATAATTTTGTTTCGTGTTGCCACGTGTTAAGCCATATTCGTAGCCCTAATCGTGCGTGTTCTGATTATGTAAATAAGTAAAAAGAAGTTTGAGTTCAAAACAATTAAAAATAATTTCCCAGTTCTTCTTTATTTTATCATAATCTCATTCGACCTTTATTCTATCCCTGCTTCTTCTTTTTCATATAACTCCTTTCCGTCTGCACCGAGGTACTTTGTTGTAGTGATGTCGTCGACGATTGTTTGCGCGACGACAGCAGCGATGAATGTGAACGCATTAGGGCTGATCTACGGGATTGTATCTGCACGGATCTAGTTTTTTCCAATTGTTGACTTAGCTGCGTTCCAGCTGAACTTTCCGATGTCTGATTGTTGGCCAATTCACCCTTCATCAGCTCCAATGTCATGGCAGCATGTTGTATTTGACGCGTTATACGTTCACGTTCACGTTCCTCCCTCAGGCGATCAAAATCATCCATACTGGTCTGGGCACTTAACAACTCCTCATCTTCCCCCAAAGCCACATCCGATCCCAACAGATCATTCGAGGATATTGAAATCGACATGGAACTGCGACTGAAGGTAAACTGACGCGGAGCAAAGCGTATGCGTAGTTCGGCATCTTCGCTCTCCGCTTCACCCTCCTCATCGAATTCCGTAAAGTCGGGTTCATCTGAAGTCACGGGCGCTTTGATAGTCAGCTTGGATAGATCTAATTTGGCAGTCGAGGCCTCTGGATGTTCAGCGCGTTGAGTATCCAACTGATAGGGCAACTCATTGGGGAACACCTCATCCCAGTATTGATCACGCACCAATTGCGGATGATCGTTGTGCATTTCATCCACAATCAAGTAGCTAACCTGAAGATTTCGATCGATCAACCAGTTGAGTTCAAAGTCATCGTCGTCATCACCAAAGGGACAAATCAGAGTCTCCGCCACCTTAAGCCAACCCATGAAGAAGAAGAACTCCAAAGTGCTGAAAAGTGGGAAATAGAAATTGATAATGTTCTTATAGCTGCTGCCCTCGGCGTGCCTTTCGATCCATTGGTGTCCAAAAATGGCAGCCAGAAAGTAGCTATACACAGCCAGTGTCACCACTTGCGTATAGACCAGAGGCACACTGATCGTGTCGTAATGAATGAGCATATTGCAGCCAGAACGAAATTTGTTAATCTCATCAATCATTGATTTGAGCGAGAAATCATCCCAAATGCGTCCCTCTTTCCTGGCGCGAGTGCAGATACTTGTGGCCCATATAATGGGCATCCAGTATTTCGGATGTTTGGGAAATTTCGCATCCATGGCTTGTATAATGCTGGCCTCATTCTTGTTAAGCAAGCCGCAATCGATGAAGAAATCGTAGGTGGGAAAACGTCGCTTGATGACGGGTGATATGAGAGTTAGAACCATGGTTAGAGAGAGACAAACATAGCGCATAATGGTGCGACGCATGAGACGGCCATGTTCGTCCTGACCTCGTACCAGAGCACTAACATACACCGCCAAGGGATCTGGCCAGGGTACCGAAGTGTATTGTTTCCACCAGCGATCGATAATGATGGCCACATAGAAACCCAGCACAAAGGAGAGGGGAATCAATGAGCCATAGCTATGGCAATAGTCCACAATATCTTCGAAGATGCTGAAAAAATGGGTTTAGTTAAGCATGTCAAGCGCGTTTTACATTTACATACCCTTTGTCATGTGGCGTCAACACATAGCGATACAAAAGAGCCATGGCATAAAAGCTGGCCAGAAACGTTAACAAGTCAACCCAAATAATCTTATAAATGCTCGCTCGCCATCTGATAATCAGAAATAGTGTCATAAATTGACTTTTCGCGGTTACTTTTTTTTAACTTACCTGGCCAACAGCTTCCAGAAACAGCCAAAACGGCGACAAGTAGCTACTTCTGCTGTATACGAAACAGTCATATCTGCGCTAGTTCACAAATGCGAATGAAATTTCAGACAAATTTATTTTGAAGGTTTGCTTAGCAAAGGCCTACTGGTGTTAACAAATTTGTCTTGGAATTCAAAATCACTGCCAAGACCCTGGGCGTCGTACTGGACAGGAAACTACTCTGGCACGACAATATTACAGAGCGAGGGAAGAAGGCATCCACTGCCCTCCTTATGTTAACAGGCTATACACAGACAAAGTACTCCACAGTACTCTACAGAACTCCACATGCTCTATGGTGTTCTAGTATGGTGGCCAGCACTCGGGAAACTGTCAGTCCTGAGCACTTTTAAACAAGGTACAGAGAAGTGCTGAAATATGTATGAGCGGCGCCCTCCGAACCATCCCAACGGAAGCACTAAACACCATATTTCATGTTCTTCCTCTAGACTTGACAGTTAACTGTTTAGCGGGCATTTGCAGCCCTGAGATTAAGAGAGTCTGAAGCCTGGAACGCGGTTAACTTAGTACACTCAACTACACTAAATCGTCAACATCCCTAGTGGACGCGACTGGGACAAACTGCCCCACAGTAGAGCAAATGCCATCAATATCTACACCAGCGATGCCCAGTCGAATGCTATTTGAGTACGTTTTGTTTTTGTAATTGCACCGAAGATAGGAAATCAATGATCGTATACATGCAAGGCGCGACGTATACAAAACGACGTATACAAAACTAGCAAAGAGCCTGCAATGCCGCGATGGTGCGAAAGAAGAGCGGACCAGCCAGAAGAAAACCGGTTCACTGGTGGACCAGCGAAATCCAAAATAATCGGCAGGAGTGCAATCACTCTAGAAGGCAATACCAACGCGTGATGAAGCGATCCCGGCAGAGGCCGCTAGACCAACAGGCCCAGCTCCAAGTCGAAATACATCAAGCTGCGTTCCAAACGCGCCGAGCTGAACTCAAGAAGGCCATCAAATAGAGCAAGGCAGACTGCTGGAAAGTATTGTGCGAAGAAGCGGAGGAACAACCTTTTGGGCAAGCCTACAAGGTCGTCATGGGAAAGCTGGCAAGGCGGCCATCTCCCACATGCCCAACGCAGGTACAAGCAATTGTCCATATGCTATTTCCGGCACACCCAGAGACAATAGACCACACGATAGAGACGGAATTATCGCACGATTGTACTACGAACGCAGAGGAAGTACTAACTGCACTTTCCCGTGTTCACGTCGATAAAGCGCCTGGGCCAGACGGTATCCCAACAAAAGCTGTAAAAATTATTGTGGGAGCACAGCCGAACGTTTTTGCTGATCTGTACAAACAGTGCATTAGGGAGGGAGTCTTTCCATCAAGATTGAAGCTCCAAAGCAAAGACTGGTTCTGCTCCCAAAGGGGGACAAGAATATGGAGGACCCCGCTGCATACAGACTATTGTGCATGCTAGATGTCGTCGGCAAACTGTTCGAGCGCATCTTATGCAACCGTCTAGAGGCGGAATTGCAAGAACGGCACGGCCTCTCAAACCGGCAGTTCGGCTTTAGAAAGCAGCGTAGTACATTAGACGCAATTTCAATGGTGGTGCACACAGCCCGCAGGCCCACAGCTGGAAGAAGATGACGTGGTGGTAGTAAGGATTATTGCCTGGTTACGACGCTTGACGTGAAGAACGCATTTAACTCTGCTCGCTGGGAAAAAATACTCCACGCACTCACTCGTCTTGGTATATCTAAGTATCTGGTGAAATTGGTAGCCAGCTACTTCGAGAACCGTATTCTGCTTTACGAAACATCAGAAGGGAGGCAAACATTCGGAGTCACAGGCGGCGTGCCACAGGGTTCAGTTATAGGGCCGACTCTGTGGAACGTGATATATGACGGAGTTCTTAGGCTAGCTACACCAATAGGCGTCAGCATTGTTGGTTTTGCAGACGACATCGCGATCGTCGCAGTAGCCAAAAAACTGGAGGACGTTCAGTGTAGAACCAACGACGCGATAGTGGGGGTGACCGATTGGCTAGAGGACAACGGGTTGAGCCTGGCTCCCCATAAAACCGAAGCGGTCCTTATAAGCAGCAGGAAACGTGTGGCAGCTGCCAACATCAGAGTCGGAGACCAGCACATCATATCGAAGGATGCCATAAAGTACCTGGGGGTTATGCTGGACCATAGGCTTAACTTAAAAAGCCACCTAACGTACGTGGAGGAAAAGGCCACCAAAGCAACGAATGCCTTATCTGGAATTATGGCGAGCATCGGTGGACCTCGACAACGTAGCAGATGGCTGATCTGCAACGTAGTCAGTTCGATCATAATGTATGCAGCACCGATATGGGCCCCTGCAATGACCGTGCCATCATACAGCCGCGGATGCTAAAGCGCGTACAGGAGGTGTGCCCTCCGAGTCACCTGCAGTTTCCGGACTGTCTTAGCAGGAATGGTGCCGCTTGACCTGTTAGCGATGGAAAGCAGTAAAGCAGATGAGCATCGACGAGAGAGGACGATGACGCAATGGCAGGCGAGGTGGAGTACTACCACCAACGGCAGCTGGACAAGAAAACTAATTGCGGACATAAAGCCGTGGTTGGGTAAACAGCACGGACAAACCGACTTTTACCTATCACAGCTACTGACCGGACATGGATGCTTCAAATCTTATCTCTATAGATTTAAGCATGAGACAGATCCGTTTTGTACACACCTTACGCGGACCATAGAAGACGCAAAACATATATTCTTTGTCTGTCCGAGATTCGCTGCCGAACGGGAAGAGCTATGCCTAGATATTGGGAGGCCATTCACAGTCACTGACTTGATGGACATCCTAGTTAGCTCGCAAAACAATTGGAATGCAATATGCACCATGTCTGCAAAGGTTCTAAAGTCCTTGCGTCGCGCTGAACGACAGCGCAATTCGACTTCAACCCCTAGATAGGAATCTAGTGGCGGCCTTCGTGCCATCTCCCCCTTGAGAAATAATATTTAGCAGTGGTTCCGCAAGAGGGAAACGGAGAGTAGGGGTGGTTTTAGTGGGTGAGGAACTCCAAGTCCCACACTTTAAGGCTTTCAATGCTTTCCCCCATATAATAAAAAAAAAAAAAAAAAAAAAAAAACACACATGCAAACGATTTTGTGTGTGTGCGGTTTTGTTCTCTTCTTTGATAGGTGTTTGCGCGCGCAAGCAAACTGACCAACAACAATTTCATTATTGGTATTATGGAAATCACATTGTGGCTCTCATTGGTGGCCATCCAGGAGGAAAATACCTCACGAGAAGAAGGGAACATATAAATTTACTCTGATAGTCAAGCAGCTCTAAGAGCTCTTAACTCGTACACCAGCAACGCCAAGACGCTCACGGAATGACACAGATCCTAAAATATGATCGCTCAGCATCTTCGTATCCACCTCATCGGGGTTCCTGGACACCGTTTCATTGAGGGTAACGAGTCAGCCGACAAACTGGCAAGACAGGGTACTACCATTCAGCTCTTCCCGAAGAAGAGCTTGATAGCCATGCCCTCAGCCTCATATAAGCTAATCTTAATTGATGAAACCGACCGCCTGGAATATCCTTCTGGTTTGCTCTGGCCCTCACTTAACCTAAAACGAACCAGTAGTCTTTAGCGCCAAAGTAGGGAAAACATCTCACTTCTAGTAGGGGCCCTAACGGGCCTCATCGGCAGGCATGCAGCACGCTTGGACATCGCTCACAACGACTTCTGTAGAAGCTGCAAGTTTGAGACAGAGGAGGAGACATTACTTCATCATCTTTGCCATTGCCCAGCTCTTAGTAGAAGGAGACTCAAAACTCTTGGTCACCCCGTTCTACTCAACCTATCGGAAGTGTCCGAGATAGAGATTCCGTCTCTACTGAAATTCTTAACATTGTCACAATGTTTCAGTAGGGAGGAACCGCCCCCCCTGGCTAAAATAGAGAGTTATATGGTATCGCAATGGGCCTATCTTGGCCTAAGTGTAGCCATCTCAACCTAACCTAAACTAACCTTACACATTTGCTGACAGTTCTTTATTTATGGAATATAAAACAAAATTCAGTTTATGCAGATTATGCTTTCTATTAACACCTAGACTTACTTGGGTAAATATGTTCGAAAAGCAGTCGACTGCTTCCTTTTTTTTGTCTTTACTTTACTTTACTTGGCATTAACTGTCACAGAACGTCTAAAACGTCTTAAAGCTAAATATCTCATTTCACTTTATTAGCTAGCTTCATCATGACTGTTACATACACCGCCAGTGTTACTACTTCACGGGTTTTAAGCAACTTTTTGCGGCTGCTTTTCAGGTAAGTACCATCATAATCCTTTCCTCTCTCTTCTACATAAAGCCCTCTCGAAACAGATGGCGCGGCAGTATTTACAAGTTGGTATGGTTGGACCTATTAGTATTTCTGGTACTCTACCTCATACTAGCCCTTATCTATCGTTTGTTGTTGGGTGCTGAAGGACAAAGGTAAGTAATGTCCACCCCGTTGGCTTCCTTATTCAATTTGCTTACCTCCAGAATCTTTGAGGGTGTTGCCTACTATTGCTCAACGAATGCCAGCCTCATTCCTTTGGCCTTTGTCCTGGGCTTCTATGTCAATTTGGTGATGAGCCGTTGGTGGGACCAGTATATTACCATACCCTGGCCCGATACCATAGCCATACTTGTCCGGGCCTATCTAATGGGCTCCGATGATCGGGCACGTGCCATGCGTCGTACCATCTTACGTTATGTCTGTCTGTGCCAGCTGATAGTTTTCACCTTGATCTCGCCACGTGTGAAGAAACGATTTCCCACTTACCAGCAAATTATTGAGGCAGGTCTGTTGCAGGAGAATGAGAAGAACATTATCGAGGCTTTGGATGTGGCTTTTCCGTACTATCCCAAACATTGGATGCCCATTGTGTGGGCTGCCAGTGTGGTGATGCGTGCCAGGCGGGAGAATAAGATACGCGATGATTTCGCCGTGAAGACAATCATTGACGAAATGAATCAATTTCGTGGAGCTTGCGGTTATCTCTTGTACTACGATTGGGTTAATGTGCCGCTGGTGTACACTCAAGTGGTAACCTGGGCCACCTACACATTCTTTCTGTTCACTATTATAGGCCAGCAATGGACCAAGGATGAAGCGAAATCACCGGTGCATCCGTATTTTCCCATTTTTACATTTTTGCAGTTCTTTTTCTACATGGGTTGGCTGAAAGTGGCCGAGACGTTGATCAATCCCTTTGGCGAAGACGACGATGATTTTGAGGTTGGTTGGAATAATTTTCATATTTTTTAAACTTAAACTATAATCTTTGACAGCTGAACTGGATGGTAGATCGTAATCTAACTGTATCCTACTTAATTGTGGATGAAATGCATGCTGAAAATCCGGAATTGGTTAAGGATCAGTACTGGGATGAGGTATCTCCCAATGAGCTACCCTATACCGATGAAACGAAGCGCCATGCGCCTCCAGAGGCCTCCACCGCCAAGTTAGACTTTACCAAGTCGGTAAGGTGCTAGACTGTAGATTCTCAACTGTAAATCTTCATTTATTCTTACCTTAATCCAAGAAACAAGCCGTAAGCGCAAGTCCCCACGGCAGCACTCGCAGCTCTCACAGTGCTCGCAGTTTTCATCCATTCACCAATAATATGGTGGGCAGTCACAGTTCGAGTACTTTATCCTTTTTCCCATCCAGACTGAGTTCAGCTGAAGGGAATCTGAAAAAAGAAGCTAGTGCTGAAGTGCGGCCCATACCTTCAAATCGTAAGTTGTAAACTTAACTAAAGGCGCTAGAAAATAGTGTTAATAGCCATAACTAAACTCTAGTGAACTTTGATGAGCTTATTGAGCAACGCCATCGTGAGAGAAGGGCACGCATGCGTTCTCGCTTTTTGAATATGCGTAGCACACATACACGGAATGCACCTTCGGGAGGTTACACCGTAACCATATTGCGTCCACCCTCATTGATTAATATGTCGCAAGGTGGAGAAGAGGAAGAAGTTGAGGAGCATACTGAATCGGAAGCCAATAAATATGGAAAAAATGTCTAGAATGTCTAGGTAATTCTGATGGATTTTTGAACTTATTTTATTGCTCTTTTATTCCATGTTCTTTTTAATAAAATGATTGAATGAATTTAATTTAAATGAATGAAATCCAATACAATTGTTTTTGTACAACGCGGAGATATAGGCACAAACAGGAGGAAACACAAAGCACCCTAAGCTATCACAAAAACTGGGAGAGAACACACTAACACTTAGCAAAGGATAGGACAGGATGTCGTCAGATGTTGTTAGATGTTGATGAGGTTGATCGCCCTCCCTTCTATGGTCATTCAGCGCCAAGGAAAATCCATAAAATAAATCTCGATTGACCCCCCTTAATTAAGGAGAACTACAGGGGTGGCATGCTAGTAGAGATCAAAAATATTGGTTAGGAACATTATAAAGAATTTTATTTAAATATTGAAGTTAGAACTAGTCTTCAATTTAGAGTTCTTATTTTAACGGAAATAGTTTTTTTTCTTTTTTTTTCCTTGACTCAGGTATTAGCAATTATAAAAGATTTTCAATGTGTCTCTTTTTGTGTCTTACACTGTTTAAACAATCAATTGGTTGAACACTTACATAGTCTTGTTATCCATCGCTGAAAGTACTTTCTCCGATGCTGGGACCGCTGTTCAATTAATAAGGGGAAATATTTAAATCGAAATTCTATACTTCTCCTTTCGTTTAAAACTTATTTTTCGGCCGCAAGAAAAAAAACTCAAAATTCACTAAAAAAAAAACTGTTTCTCTTCTCACTAGTTTTCTTCTCTGCTTTCGGCTTGCAGAGCAATTTAAGCACAAAAAAAAAATAATTTATTTTTTACGCAACGGCCATTAATTTTTGTTTGCCCTCATACGGGATATGAGTTAAACCCTAATTTAAAAATCCTAAATTTAAACAAATTAAAACACCAACTGAATCATAGGCAATTTACTGATTCTTTTTTTTCTCATGCGACTTTCTTCGTTCCTTCTTTTTGATCGAACTTTGAACCGTCGTCGGTCCAACAGGCCACCAGCACTTTTATACGCTCGAATAAAACGGGACTTCTTTCGTCTGGGATTTAGTGCAATTTTCGACCTTTTTGACAACTTTAACGATTGGTCGGATAATGTAAAAAGCGATTTCTTGTCGGCAATGATAGCCACACCACACTCGATCGCAGACTGAACCTCCTCCTACGAAGGAGGATGCACTCAATCTCGAGTGAATATATAACACTCGCTTAGTTGCGTTGGAAATGGGGGCTCAAATTGGAGTTTTTCCGACTTTACAAGTACCTCCAAAAACGCTGGTAGCTCCGCCATTCAACTTAAGCTTAATCCAGCTTGGACCAGGGTTAAATTTTTGACTCCAGATAGGGCGCCAAACCTGGAAATCAATCCAAGTTGAATCTAGCCTCTACTAGTGGACAGAACCCACTCAAACTGAGGACAAAATCAACTCATCTATTGCTAGGCTTAGCACCAACGAAATGCTTTTCTTTTTGTTCTCCTTATATGTTGCTGCACTTGATTATCGAAGACCACTCGCGACACTTATACTTCTTCGCTTAAAAACTTTTTCTTTGGCCGAGGATGAAAATGGTCGGATTTGTAAGCGCGAACACAACTGGTCTGGAGCACAATTTAAAGAGGAATAGAACGACTATGACGCTGGAGTTCTGGAGGGAACCTTTACCATGGTGTGGTGAAAGTGGACATCTTCGCTCCTTGTCTTTGCGTTACTTTCTCTATATCGCTACCGATGGATGGCGCTTTACCCTTACGATATTCGCAATTCAAAATAAATTTTACGGTCAACTGTAGTTTGTTGCAAATACAAGCGTTACATACTTACCGAGCTACACTCTGCCCATCTTACTAGAGCAAATACTTAACATTTCTTCATACCATCAGCGCCTCGCAGAACGTCAAAATTAAGTAAACTCCCGACCATTTTCATATATTTTGCATAATTTTCTAATCGCAATAAAGAATTCGGACCCAATTGAAATAACTCACGTTCTTACACTTTGATATGAGACAAATCAATTATGTGTAATATGTATCTGAATAGTCTTTATTATAAAAAATGTGATATATGTGAACAGTGTTAGTTTTTCATGTGTTAGTCTCGGAACCCATCCTTTTTATACTAGACGACATCAACCCTATGTTCGTAAAAATTTACCAAAAGTTTTGACCTACATGACTTATATTTTTAAGACCTTCCTAAACACGACAAATGTACAGAACTCTTTCAAAGGAGATATGGTTATTTCTTTTTCCAAAATCTACTTCTGAATACCGAGCTATATCTATACTTCCGTTCCTCCAGGTACAAAAGGTGGCTACTTTGGAGTCTTCCAGTTTGTTTTTTAGATGTTGATTGAATCTGGCGTTGTGGTTGAAATAAACTTCTAAATATTTGTATATTCGCAGTGCATCAATTGTTTTTTGTATACTTCTAGGTGAATCAGATAATACAACTATATCAGCAGCATAGAGTTGTGACGATTTTTTGAACTAGTTCATTTGAACTAGTCTTTTAAATTTAATGAACTAGGTCTTGGTGTTTGAATTTGAACTATGTTTGTCTCAGTTTTTGAACTATAGTTCATTTTTTGATATATTTCAGCTCATATTTTTAACCACTAAAATATTAACAATAAAAATATGCAAAAAAATATAAAAATATAATATATTATATATGCAAAATGTGAAAAATATGTAAAATCTATAAAAATTACAAAATTTGCTTAAATTCTCATTTGAATTTAGATTATTAAAAGGAATAGATAGATGGCAAATATAGACAGTTAAATAGAAGTTGTAAACCGAACGATCAAAAAATCGCGAAAGTTGAATATTATTCATATAAGCTTATAATGGTCAAAAAATCGCGAAAATTTGGCAAATTTTCATTTGATTATTAATGAAAGCGCAGACGTTGATAAATAAGAGTTGTAGATTGAACAGCCCAAAATATATTGCGAAACTTGTAAACTACTGGCCAAAATAGGAGGTGTAGATCAAATTTAAAAAAAAATCGCGCAATTGGCAAAATAAACCAAAGATTATTATGAATATTTGATGAAAGGCGAGATTACAAAGGTGAATAAAGAAGGTGTGAAATTGCAATTTATGCAATATTGTTTTTAGCGGACCTAGATTATTTTTCAATAAATATAATATAAGATGTGTGCAATCAGAATTTAAATCGGACATGCGGCTTAAAATATTTCAAAACCGCTATCTACTCATGTATCAAACAGTACACACTGTACACTGTACACTACAGCCAAAAATACATTTGGATACATTTTCTGTTTTTGTTTGACTATGGGCCGATTTCTCATAATCTTTATAGATATATATGTCACATAAACTTACAAATTACAGATCAAAATTTTAGCAGCTGCAAAAACAAGCAGATATTTAGATGCACAGAAATCGGCCCTATTAAGTATTTCGTAAAGAAAGGTTTTGAATAAAATGCATTATGGATTAGGTTGTTCTATCTTTTTCATTGTGTTCACTTGTTATATTTATTATAAACATTTTATCATTCTTCATTTCAAGTTTTTAAATATAAACATTTATTCATAGAAATAAAAAACGATTTTTGAAGGTTCAGGAGAGCTTGCTTCTTCAAGCCGAAGATTTTATATACCCGTGCAGCTTTTAAACTCAAAGAGTAGATTGAAGAACAGATGGTCAGGCAGACGGGTGGATAGATAAATTTACAGAAATGTGGTCAAAGATGCTCCCTTGTAAGCGTTACAAACATATGGCCAAAAATATCATACCATCTTTAAAGCTATAAAATCTGACAAATATTCGGAGCAGTCAAAGGCGGCATCGCAGGCTAAAGGAGACGGAATGCGTCTGAAAAATGTTTATATTAAAACTCCATTACATTACTTTTTCATATTATTGTGCAAAATCGCTAGAGCATTTACATTTTCCGGAAGTAACAAGCTTCTTCTTTCTCTTACGACTTGCGCAGCCAAAGAAAACAGACGCTCCGAAGGAACTGATGTTGCCACAAATTGCCCACAATGCATAGTCTCATCTGCATGTATAAAAAGAGCTGAGGGTAAATCGAGTTTCTCTCTTTCCACCATTAAAGTGGATCTGCAGATCTTCAGCCCATTATTAATGGTGATCATTCGAAGATCTCGCTTAATACCAAGAACGTGCTCATTGAGTAAACAGCCACGGATCTAACCAAGGCCAAGGTGGTACTGGATACCATTGACTGTTTCTTCGCCGAGCATTATACCGAGAAGTTTACTGTAGAGCTTTGTTATGTGGTTATGTGGAAGACGGTAGCATCGTCTCTTATCCAGAGCTAGCCGTCCGGGAGGGAAAAATTTTTCGGTGAAGCCTGCCAACGCCTATATATGCATAACTGAGTCTAGAGGCACAGGAAAATGGAGACGCCCTGACTGTAAGAATTACCCCAACGCGAAAAGATGTGATTTCTGTCTGCGACATCTATGAAGACAAAGCTATCGATTTTGGCTATAGAAACATAAAGAAATTCCTGCCAACATTTATGCAGATAGCAAAACAGTTTCCTCTCAACACACTGACCAAAAAATGAACTATAGTTCAAATGAACTATAGTCCAAATAATGAACTATAGTTCAAAAAATGAACTATGGTTCAAAAAATTCACCATAGCACTATGGGTTTTTTTTCGTTTTTTTTGGCATTAACTTCAAATTGAAAGATAGAAAGCTAAGTTTTTGCACATAAATTATTCAAATTAAAGTAGAGTTTCGGTTTTTGTTTATTTTATGATTCGACTACGCCTACATCCCCTTCCCCCAACACGGTACCTAAAATTATTTGGAAAATTCAAAATAAATATGTTTTTCGATAGGTTTCATCTGTTGTGTGCATTTGTACTTACTGAAACAATTAGACATAAATAAAAACATCTAAAACAACCAATTTGGGCCAAACTTATTAAGAAATTTGGTCCTTGTAACAAATTTTTTAATGTTAACCAGTTTTTAACTGTTGTGCCTTAACAACTGTGCCTTAGTTCCAAAGTTTTTAGTATTTAAAAAAATCGATTTTTAAGTTAGTGTTGTGTTCTGAAAATAAAAAACAAATATTAAATTATTTAAATTTATTTATGTTTAAACAGCTTACTTAGGCTACTTACAACGTATGAGAACTTAATTTTCTCTTCTCTTCAAAATATTCTTCGTCTGAAGCAATCACTTCGAGTTCTTCATTAAGTTCTTCGTCATCCTCTAACTCATCTTCTTCAGTTTCATCAGTATCTGGTAAAACTTCAAAGCGTGTTGACTGCAGCAGCGAGAAAACTTCATTTGGTATTTTTTTTTTTTTTTTAATTTGTCTTTCTTTTATGTAGATACTAGATAGCAATGGGTCCGAAGTATCTAAGGCTCTGTTAAAAATATCGGTCATGTTGTCCAGTCTGCTGCATTTCCTTGCATGTCCCCTCCTATCACTCTTATATATTTTATTTCGGGACTCGGAAGCATGATCCGCAAGACAGCCAACAGGAACTAAGGAACTCTCTATTATTTGTTGACCATGTACTAGCACCTTGTGTACAGTAGGCGACATTGGATACCAAGAATAACTATTTTGGTAAACTTCAAAAACCTTTTCGCAGAAAGTTTTAAACTTATTTGAGCTTATTTCATGCTCACTGGAAATGGTTATTAAAATGATGTAAAATTGTTTCAATAATTGTTCATCAACATTTAAAATTGATGATAATAGGGCTGAGTTAGAAAATGCCCTCCTGGCTGTGTTGCCATCATTGGAGTTTCCGCTGCCATTTGGTCTCGGCTTGTCCACATTGAGTCCCATTTCCTTTAAAATTGTCTGTTGTATTAATTGTTTTCGCACCATTAATTGGGGTTTGTCGCAGTCCTTAATGTGCCACTTCTTTATTTCGACTCCATACGAAAGTTTTAAAACGAACTCGAAAAAGCGGATCCAAGCATGCAAAGGGCTGATTCCATACTGAAGAGCATCAATCTTAGGCTTGAAAACATCAGACTTAAAATCTTTAATATTAAGCAATTGCGTTGGTTTTGCTCCACAGATAGGGCAACACTGACATGAGTTGCATCCTGTCAAAATATTTAAGACTTTCCCATCAATTAGGGTCATTTGACCTAAATATTCCACAACTATTTTTTTACCATTATACTCGTACACGTATGTTTTCAGATTTCGAATTTCGGTATCCAAGTTCTCTTTTTCCTTAAGGATGAGGGCACGACTTTCATTAATGAATTCAATTTTCAAAGGCCTACAGAATCGAACCGAATGGGGTATTTTATTGATCCAAATAATTTGTTGGGCCTTGTTTATCAGTTTTAATGGAATAATTGATGTTACAAACAATGCATTATCAGAGGCAGCAAGGTCTTGAAAACGTTGTTTGTACATACTGTGTCCTGTGGAGCCATCAAATCCATAGCTATATATTAATTTTAAACGTATCACATTTGGAAGTATATCCAACACTTCATGTTGCATTTCCAGTATGCGCGAGGCCGTATGGTCCAAAAGTTTTTGTAGAGGAACTTGTGCTTTATTTTCAAAATATTGAATGTCGTCTGGTCTAAGTTTTATTTTAGCACTAGTTAGATCCATATATGGCGGGTATATATCGCAACCGTGCTTTTTTGCATTTTGCTTTAAATTAATATATTGTTCTTTTGTAAATCCATTTTCCAATAAAAATGATAAGGCACTGTCTGACATTTGTACGGGCTCAGTCGAAAAAGTTTCCTTTTCAGTTTACTTAGATCCTCGCTTGATCCTGCTGCTTTTAAAACAGCAACCATGTCCTTATCTGCTGATTTGGTAGCTGAAACTCTAGCAGCATGAACTAGCATAGGCAATGAGTTATTATTAACTTCTGAAAGCTCTGTCGCCAACTTTCGTTTTTGCCGGGAGCTAGCGTTCTCATAGTCCACTTTTGGACGTCCACCTCTATTTCTCGAGCCACAACTTACGTCGATGTCAATTTTGATCTTTTTATTAAGCCATTCAGAATGCTTACTTTTAAATCTTTGAATTTGTCGCCCGCACTTTGGCCATGTTCTTTCAAAATATTTGACAAAATCGCGTACCTTTTCATTTACTTGAGAATCTACGCTTTTATTTAGGTTATTTTCACCAATTTTTTGCTGTATATGCTGTTTGACAGCGGCCTCTGAGCGTTTGTGGCTGACAAAAATGTGTAGCAGCTCTGCATGCTCAAACGCATATCCCTCTGGAAAAAGGCGATTTTTTCGCGAAAAAGCAAATTAAAGCAGACAAACGAAGTTGCATATTATTCTGGACACTTTAGTTAGTAACTCCACATTTAAATACCTGAGCACTTTGGAGTGCCTTGCGAGTTCTACTCCACGAAACACTGCTAAATTTGCTAAGATTAATCAAAAAAGCACACATAAATAAAACACGTTTCACGAGGACAAAAACACATAGAATTGACGAATATGTTATATAACTCTTGTTTTACATACCTGAACTACGACTTTGCATCATTTAAAGTTGTATTTTATTTATATGTGGCCAACGAGAGCAATAAAACTTTAGCAATGCTTTAAGCTGAACTGTACACAAAGCTACCACGTGCGTAATCAGCTGACTTTGACAGTGTATCGATCAATCAGTGTGACCGTGAAAAATTTTATCGATTGATTTTTTATATAACTAGAGTATTATAAACATAAAAATTAAAGTTATTTCAAAAAACAGAGCAACATTTTTTTTGGGTTTATGCCAAAAAAAAACGAAAAAAAACCCAGTGT